>JAYRCH010000617.1:0-568566 GCA_037179445.1 Phengaris alcon alcon | reverse complement strand
TAACCACAAAATCAAATTAAAAAGGTATTTTTAGAGTGATAACACTAATGTTTTAAAACCTGGCAACATTATGCGGGAACCATTTATTATATTGAGATAAAACTCGTAATAAATAATTTAAGGTTAATTGGATTTATAATTTAACTAATTATAAGTCTACTAATTAATAAATAAGAAATATGATTTTAAATAACATTAAAACATATGTTAAATAGTATTAACATTAACTATGTGAGGCCGCCACAAACGTAAATTGGCCATATTGTTAAAAATGTCAAGTTTGTATCACTATTATTATAATTGAAAACTACATGTGTATTAAATTGTAATTGTAAAACCTAGTTAGTTAAATAAATAAGTAATATTTTATGTAACAATGCACTGGTTATTAATTGCTAAAAATTTTATATTGATAATAAAGACTGTTATGTAAATGTAAACTTCCGCAAGAAATGAAGGTTTACCTTCTCTTTTTGTAAAACCAAATTATTAAGATAAATAAAAATCTTAATAATTAAAATAATAATTTACTTATAATGTTCATGTAAAATTACCTAATAATTAGCATAACTCGATAATTATGTTAATTATGAACTCGATAAACAAAGAGGGATACTATCGATCCTGATCTCGAGCCTGACGGCAACATCACTCTGAAACTGAGGGACTTCGCCAGCCAGTTGAATAAAAGCTAAGTACCTTTTTAGGAAGTTTGTTTGTAATTCAGTGTTTATGTTCATTGGTTTGTCGTTTGCATCTTTGGCAGTGGCGTGCACAGGATTATGACACTGGGTATGCGGTGAAGTACTCGGTCACAAAAACTTTTTCGTTTATAGATTTTTAGCATAGCTACAGCCAAGCGACGGATCTCTAAGTCGAAACCATGCCAACAGAGCAAGTTTTTGATGCACATCTTCTACGGCAACGCAGACAAAACAGCGATCGATCGTCGCGGCGGAAGAAATTCTAATAAGTAAAATAATAAGCATATTTTAAAATATCATAACTACTCACCAGTCAGTCAGCTTCAAATTTCACATATTCAAGGTTCCGGTTATACTTGAGATTACTATATGCCGATGTAAATTACTAAATAATATGCAAGGAAAACAATATAATTTAATCGTGTGTAGTGTGTACACAACCACACAGCCAGTTATACGTTTCATAACTTTTAACATGAAATTTTCGAGTTACATTATTTTTTTGCTGGTTTAATTGTTGTAACTCGGGTACACACCTACCTTTAGACAGAATTTGAATCTTTTCACTGAATGACAATTGTGAGAACTTGTTATTTTTTATTTTTAATAAACACACATTTTCAACACAAACCTCACAATCAAATAACATTTAAAAAAAATCAACAAACGCACTAGCAAAAGCAAATGACTACAATTATTATAGAAACTCAGTAATAAATGTTAAATGTTCACACTTTTAAATGTTAAAATGAAAAATGTTTCAGAAAACTAGAAATAAACTGGAGCGATTAAATTGTAAACAATGCTTATCACATGAAATATGCAATATGGCCCCCGCGAAACACAAAACGTTTCTTCTATTTAAACAAATAAAACCTTACTAAACAAAAATGCATAATGTGCATACGTGATTTATTAGATTTCCGTCTATTATTTTTACTCGGATTATAGGCAACGAATAATTTCTGACAAGCCAGTTCGGCGGTTTTCGGAAGCGTTCGGATAGCCGAGAGCCATCGCCTGCCACGGGAGTTAACGCTATATAATCATGTCGATATTCATGGGTGTGTGCGTTTGCGAAGTATGAAAATTACACATACATGCGATGATATGTCCTGCAGAACGCAACGGCATGAGATGAGTTGCTATTTATAAAATATTAGGCGTTTTTAAGTTATTATATTTTTTTAAATAATTTATGTACTATTAATTAAAGTCATCTAAAACGTACGAACGTTTTATTAATATATCTGTGAATGACAAGTAAAGCACTGCATTTCTGCCTATATGGAGCGCACGCCCCTGATCTTTGGATTGAATGAGTGTGTGGTAGTTATTGTAACCACTTTAAATGTAAACTTAGTTATTTAATAGAGCCTGTAAATTTGGTTTTAAGGATAAAGGTCAATAAATGTTTCAAGTTAAATAAATCCTTTTATTATGAGTTCAAATCCTGATAAACATAGGGAGCTTTCCCCGTTATATATATTGTAAGAAGAAGCCAAGAAGCTGGCAACACTAGGATTACTATCTTGAAGAACGCTCGCGCACAGGGTGTCCCAGAAATAATGGATAATCCTGGAGCGCCTAATAGTACGGCTATCATGCGCTCAAATAAAAAAACACAAAAAAAATATTCGAAGTGATGCCAAAAATATGAGGTTTAAAAAAAAATAGTTTTTATTATATATATAGACCTTACTGTACTTTCATGTACACCACTGCTGCAAATTAATGAAATTTGTTGCATTTTTGGTGTTATCTTATTCCTCATAGACCATACTATTAGAAATACAGTAAAAAGTATGAATATCTATTGTACTTTTTTGGAAAAACAAATATCAAGTTAAATTTTTAGCATGAAATTTGATAAATAAATTAAAAAAATAGTATGAAGACCTAAGTGGCCAACTGTTTCAAAAATATGCGCAATTAATACAGTTAACAAAATGGTATGATACATAATTTTATTTAAAGACAGAAAATTAAAAAAAAATCTTATTTTTCTCTTCGACGGTGACCAAGGCGGTGACAGGCGTTCTAAAAGAGCCCTTTTTACTGCAGTAAAGATCGTGTTATATCGGTATTTACTACCTGAGCCTGGTATTTACTACCTGAGCCTGGTATTTACTACCTGAGCCTGGTATTTATTACCTGAGCCTGGTATTTACTACCTAGCCCATGTAATCCATCTTTTGTTTATTACGAGACAGATAGAGTGTGAGCGAGCGAGAGAAGAGTATAATGTTAATACATTGTACCTTTCCTCTCGCGACAGGGCACATAACAAAGTCAAGTATTTACAATTTAGTGCGTATCTCGACTTGTTCGGTATTGCATGTGTACATTCCTTTTAGACTTCTCTGTGATTTTAAAATCAGTGTTATAACGACGACTCCTGGCTATATCATTGAACTCTTAGTTTTGCTCAGTGATTTGGATTTTGTTTGGTGATTTTACGACGACTTGGCTTGTATCTGAACTAGTATTGTGTATTAAGATGCCACGTATTCAATATACGGCTCAAGAATACACAAACATGCACTTCATTTATGGTGAATGTAGAGGCAACGCAAGTGCTGCTGCAGCTCTTTATAGGGAAACCCTACCGCGCGTCATCCAGATTACTGCATATTCATCAGAGTCCACAGGTGTTATTCGGAAGGTAGAATACCTGGCAGCGGCATTGGTGGTACGAGCACTGGTAGACTGGCTAATATCAATACACAAGACATTGTAATTGATGAAATTGAGCTAGACCCGTCCACCTCTACTATAGTAATAGCACGACGTACAGGAATCTCAAAGACGACCGTGCACCGTGTACTGAAAAAAAAAATTCATCCCTACCACATTAGACGCGTCCAAGCTCTACAACCGAGAGATTACAACGCAAGATTGTTTTTTTTGTCGACAAATGCTTGCAAAAATAGAACAAGATCCACAATTCTTCGACAAAATTCTGTGGAGCGATGAATCCACAATTCAAAATAAATTTTTGGACTGGTATATTAAACGGAAAAATCATTGGTCCATTTGAACTGCCCGGAAATTTATCTGGACAAAGTTACTTAAATTTTTTACAAAATGATCTGCCAAATTTAATGGAGGAGGTGCCTGAGGAGTTGAGACAATCCCACTGACTACAAAATTATGGTTGTCCTGCACATTATGCTGCAAACGTCCGTGCGTATTTAAATGCCACGTATCCAAATAAATGGATTGGTCGTTTGGGTCCCATTTTGTGGCCTCCGCGATCCCCGGACTAAAATCCACTAGATTTTTTTACTGGGGCTGTCTAAAAGAACAGGTGTATTTTAAGCCTATTTCAAGTTTGGAGGAATTACGTAGTCGTGTGAAGGAGGCCGCATCAAAAATAATTAATAAACGGCGCTACGCACGACTTCATAGAAGAGCATTTATTAGAAGATGTCGAGCTTGTATCAGAGTCGGTGGCAGACAATTCGAACACTTGTTATGAAATAAAGATTGATTTATGTACAACTTAACGCTTTTATTTTGACAATTTAAGACAAGACTATTATTTTCTTTCTTCAGTCGAATTTACTATTTTTGCATCTTAATGTTAAAAAAAATTATGTAATACGTAATTTTATAACCATTTTAACTGCAAATATTTTTGAAATAGTTGGCCACTTAGGTCTTTATACAATTTTTTTCTCGCGAACTTTTGTTCTCAAACTTTGTCAAAATTATTTATTTATCAGATTTCATGCTAAAAATTTAAGTTAATATTTGATTTTCCAAAAAAGTACAATAGATACTCATTCTTTTTACTGTATTTCTAATAGTATGGTCTGTGAGGAATAAGATAATACTAAAAATGCAACGAATTTCCTTAATTTGCGGCAGTAGTATACATAAAGTACAGTAAGGTCAATAGAAACGATTATTTTTTTAAAAACTTCATATTTTTGGCACCACTTCTAATATTTTTTTCGTGTATTTTTATTTCAGCGCCTGATAGCCCTGTATATATATATATATATATATATATGACACATCCAAAATGTTACCCATTAGGCTGGAAAAAATGTTTTAAAATCACAATAATAATTGGGCGATTTAAACACGCCATTTTTGCGCGCTTGCGTTGTGACGTCATCGCAAATACTGTTGACAGTTAAAATCATTGTTCGACTTTGACATACACGAGTTCGAGGTAAACAATTAAACAACGAAGGGATTAGTTCACAAAATTATAAAAATGAGTGATAAAATCAACTTACTACCATGGAATAGCACAGCAACCTTTAGCCATAGGCTAGGACTAAAGGACTAGGACATACTATATTATGAAAGAAATAGAATAGCAACAACGTGGCACATTCACATCCTCGGCAAAACTCTCAAGTCTCAACTCAAAGACTAAAAACAGTGTTTGCCATTTTACAAGTAATAAACGAAAATTCTGTTTCACTTGACCATTAAACCATTGCCAGTGTCAATTTTCATTGTGAAAATTGACACTGGCAATGGTTTAATACCTTCCGCCATATATAAAAAAAAATTGTTTTGTAAGTTGATACACGTTCGTCTGTGCGATGACGTCACGTTTTGTTCCGCCAGTAAGGCTAAGAACTCACGGAGCGATTTTCAATCGCGCCCGCCGCGATCGTGAACTGCGATATTATTTCAAAACTGACGAGAACTGACTGACAGGTTATTTGCGCGATTACATGCCGCCGCGGTTGCGATTTTCGCCCGGAAATCGCAAGACTAAACATAAGAATTTTGCCCGCCAATCGATCGCAGAGCACGCGGGGGTAAATCGCCGAGGCTGCGGGTGATCGCTGCCCGCGGGATTCTACTAGCGCGACCATAGCGGCCATCGGCGGCCGTGAGCGATGTGAGCGGCGGCAGGTGTATCAAGCGAAAGTGTATTTTATAGTAATTAAGATAATGTTTAAAATTAAGTATATAACAGTTATGCTGCCCGCCGCTCCAGCTTCCAGTAGCCGTGATCACGGGAGGACTCCCCGTGGTCCCGTGACCACGGCTGCTGGAAAGTAGCCGAAACGTCGGGAAAAAGAAAAGTGCACCGCGACACAATCCGAAAATGTTTAAAACAATGAACAATATTCGCGAACATAACATAAGAAATCAAAATGTTATTGGAAGCATGTTTATATTTTTTTAATGTTTATTTATTGATGATTAAATTTAACTATTAATTTACGATACATTTTAAAAATAATTGCATTTTAAAAGAATACAACTAAAAATATTTTATACATTTTGGTGTCACATGCATGCATCTCTATTGTTGAAAGTATGTAAATAGAGAAAACTTTGATAAAATATGGAAGAAAGATCGTCTTAAATAAACAATAAAGAAGGAGGAGAAGCGAATGAAATATAATATGCTAGTTTTTTTAGTAACTCGTCCCCATAACTATCATGGATATAAAGCCTAAAGATATTGCTAGTGGATTTTCCAATTTAGCACTTGAAAAGATATACTTAGATGCAATAATTCTGCAAAATCAGATCGTAGGTACTATGTAGACAAAAATCTGGACTGGAAGTCTGAAGATCTTGAGTAAAATAATGACAACGTATCGCCGTTAAAGTATATCAAGAAAACCGTCGTACAAAGTACTAATTTTAGCATGTAAGGCTTCCATGTCGTCGGGACATAAGACATAGTTCTAGGAAATTCCAGGCCGAAAATATCATACATTGACTTCAATAGGGCGAGATAGTTGTAGACATGACACAAGACCTAATATTGGCGCCAAAATATTACGGTTGACATTGCGATGAGTGACCTTCAAGCATTGCGCAACTCAGTTACGATAGTCATTTCGGTACAGTATTTAGAACATCTACAACTTCGTGTTGTCGTTATGTCATGGAACTACCTACTACTATTATAAATGTGAAAGTTTCTGAGGATGGATGGATGGAGGGAGGGTGTTTGTTACTCTCTTTCACGCAAAATCTAATGAACAGATTTTGACGAAATTTGGTATGATAGTAGTCTAGGCTCTGGATTAAAAGATAGGCTACTTTTTTCCTCAAAAGTACAGTGTTCCCGTGGGATATTTTATTTACGCGAGAGGAGCCGCGGGCAAAAATATAATATATTGGCTATGTTAGCTTTTCTGTAGTCTATATTTTTATTATCAAAGTCCTTGATTGCATAATATGCATAAAATAAAGTCTATAACATTATTACAGACTTTATTTTTGGCATCGTAAAATAATTATAATTTTGTATTTAATGGGTGGCTCCCAACACACGTGAAGTTAACGTTATTTCATTCATGGTTAATTTCATTTTGGTTTAATTTTTTTTACGTGCACAAAAGAAAGATCCGGATGCTGCTTATTTCTAGATGGCGTTGGTAAATAGTAATATAAACCAATATATTGCACAAATTAGCGAAGTAAATCAATTATGTACTCATTTAAACAAGAAATATATTTTTCGGCCTCTTTCCATTGTGATTTTAAAGTTCAATAGAATACTGAATTACCTACTATGGCCATCTAAGAACTCACGGAGCGAATTTTAGTCGCACCCGCCGCGATTGCGGCCCGCAGCTTCTGCAGAATGCAAATACAAATATATGTAAAAAATTAAAGCAAAATTCACGACCCGATTGACGCCCGCGGCGTGCGCGATTGTTTGCGGGTGTCGCTGCACCGGCCGCGGGCCGAGATCACCCGCAGCCTCGGCGATTTGCGGCCCGCGCGCTCTGCGATCAATTGGCGGTCGAAATTTTAAATATTTCATAAAATTCCGAATGGTTTCAACTCTTTGCCAGTTGTCTTTTAAAAAAAGTTTGACATTTTTGCTTAATGAAAATTCATATTACTCGGTTACTGAATTTCTAAATGACAAGGCCTGAAATAGTTGGACATGTTTAATATTTTATACACTTTTAATGGGTTTGTTTTTATTTATTTTGACATGTGTATCTTTATGAAGCCTAAATTTGTACATTATTAAATATTTGAATACCTTGACGAAGGTGGAAATGTAATGGAACTATTTATTATTAAGTTTTAACACCTGTAACATTGTATATACCTACATTTCACAAATAAATATTATTTTTATTTCTAGGCTTAAGAGAATGTTAACTACAAAGACAAATATATATTGTGAAATTTCTAAATGGCGGATGTATTAAAATTTCTGCAAAATTATATCTCGAAAACAGTGCGTCCTACTGAAAAAATTATGAAAATACGCTCCCCCTTATTATCCCTGTAACCATAATTTGAAAATCCTGAATTTTCCAACATTTTCTATAGCTTTATACATTGCTCGTATCTCCTTAGTAACCCCGCTACCACATATTTAACAGCCTCCGTGGTCTAGTGGTTTAGAGCTTGGCTCTCGACTCGGAGGTCGTGGGTTCGATTCCCGCATTGGAATAACAAAAAATCTTGTTTCCAAGTTTGGTTAGGACAATGCAGGCTGATCACCTGATTGTCTGACAAGAAAGATGATCCATGCGTCGGATGGGCATGTAAAAAGTCGGACCTGCGCCTGATATCTCACCAGTCGTGTCGGTTATTCGTCCCACTGGGTTACGAGAGTAAAAGAAGAGAGAGTGCTCTTGTGTACTGCGCACACACTTGGGCACTATAAAATAACTCCTGCGTAGCTGGCCTGGTTTCAATTAAACCGGCCACCGTCACTGAAATCAGTGTGGGGAGCTATTACCACATATTTTCTTCACGATGGGAGAAAAAGAAATTTGAAAATCCTGAATTTTCCAAAATTTCTATAGCTTTATACATCGCTTGTATCTCAATGTAGAGCATTTACAATGTTTTTAAAAAATTGCTTCTAACTCGGAAACGGTGCATCCTACTGAAAAAAATATAAAAATTTCCTCAATGTAAAGCATTTACAATTTTCAAAAATTTCTCTAGCTTACATAGCTGGTATCTCTAAATTATAACTGATAACAATCATCTATCCCAAGAAATTTTAAATTAGTACTCATGTCATTTTTACAAAGAAAGAAGTCAAATTTGTAAACCAGGATCCCCAGAAACCTGGAAAAAGACACCAAAGGATAACAAACTCAACAGTATCCAAAAATACGATTTTCCGTAGCCTGTAAATTTCATTTTTAGCAGCCATTAATTTATCAACCCAATCGGGTTTTATAGCTGCTTACATCGTATAATGGTCGCCAACTCGGAAATTAAGTCTCCAACTTATAAATTTCGGTGCCAGTTTGGATTAAATTTCGTCACCTTTTTTATCTGTCGATTTTTGTATTTTTTGTTACCTGAGTGCTTTCGTCAGTTTAGTAATTTAGTCGCCAACATATTGATTCGCTGCCAAATTCAGTAATACAGTATGCTCATGTGCAGTCGCCAACTTATTTTTTGTTCCCAAGATTAATTATATCCCTTATAAAAGGTGAGGTTTCGTTGCCCCTCCACTGGCATTTTAAACTATAAGGCCCACTTGCACAGATCTGTGTTAAAGTTAGCCCTGGGTTAAATATGTTATCTCTCTCGTTCTTCGTATTTATGAAAGAGAAGGCATCATGCCTTCTCAGATTCTTCCCATTTTATCCCAGAGTTAACTTTAACCCAAACCTGCGCAAGTTGACCTAAGAGGTAGGAACTTGTACTTTTCATGCTAATAGGTCCTGTTAATTACTTTTTAGAGAAATTATTTTGAGCGAAATCAGACTTTTGGAGTAATTAGAAAAAAACCTATTGGGCGTTAATAGTTACGGAACCCACGTTCGCGTTGGACATGTCATGACGTGATCTTGGTTAGGTTATTTATCTTGTCCTTGTCTGCACTATGCCCATGTAAAGTGGGAATAGCGGAAGACCTACCGCTAACGTTTCTGCAATGTATATTCTAGCTTGCTTTAATAAGTAAGTCACATAAGATCTAAGCACATTAACGTAGTTTAGAAATATAAAACCAACCAACTACAAATTTCAAACAAATTTCTCCAACCCTAGATTCAATCTTCCTATTAGAATTAATATTACCTATAGTGGAAATTGGAAAACCAGTTGCGTATATGCGTCGGGTTATTATAGCTGTAAGTTTTATCTACTGTTTTTATTTAAAATCGAATCTGGTCAAAGTCCATCATCAAAAGATTTTAATAGAACAAGGTTATTTAATTTAATCCACGTCATAAATAGATCTTGCTTTAAAGCTCTCGCTAGGATAAAAATTCAGCATTGAACTGTCGAAGAGTTAAGACTTAAGACAAAAAGAACACAAATCATGAATGGTTCTGTCTTCTGTTCTGTTCTTTCATGATTATGCCAACAAAATGGCCAAACGAGGCGTGATTTTAGGGGGCTTAGCTAAGGTGACTTCTTTAATTACAATCACGAAGTTTAATCGCTACACCACGTGGCTATTCCCATACATTTTATTCTTCAAGAACTTCTTTTTATATCTGACTCTTTATTTAAGGGCCAGGGGCCTTTGACTAAGAACCAGTGTTCTTTGGCCACACCCTTTAGTCGTGCGTCGCGGTCGCTAAGATCAAAATTCTAGATTTAGTTTCATAGAAATTTACTTGCACATGAAAAGTATTCAGTGTACACAACGAATTTCCTCAATGTTATTCGCAATCCGTGTAAACTATCATGTATTATAAACAAATGTATTGCGGAAAATTATTGTTTACAATATATACACTTGTAATGGAATAACCTTCGTTTATCTAATATATATTACTCAGGACTTTCAGACGTGTCAACGTAACGTAACGTCCAACCAAATAATTGTACAGGGAAAGTCCACTATTTTTAGCAAGGTGTATTGACTATGGGTAAAGAATAAATCTATCCAACGCAAAAGTAAGCTTTTTGACCCAGAAAGAAAATAAAACTATGCTCACTTTCTCAACTAAGCTTTTTGGAATACGATTTACTAGAATATTATGAGGAAGCCTGATGGAAGACTAGCAATCTTTGGAAGCCTGTGAGGTTTGGCAACCATATTGGGCTATCCATCATCATCAACGACCTCGTATAAAAGTGCCGACGACTAGACTAACAACGTTATAGAAGGCGTACTAGGGCACGGATCTTTCTTGCGAGGATTAGGCGTGTTTGTGTGGGGATAAAAATATAATTTTATTCTATGTATGTAGTATGTGTAGTACAACTACTTTCTTAATGACCGTCGCCAATGGCTATGGCGACGACCGACAATTCAAGAAATAACTAAATTTCCCGAAAGACATCATGAACGCCATAATACGAACATATTACCAACGTAACATGTGCACATCCCACCAACAGAAGTATGCTAAAACATTCGGGTTTCTATTAATAGTTTGCATGTGAGGGTGTAAAGTGAAATAACATCATACCATCGCTGTCAATAAGTGAACACCGTGATTCGAACCTCTCGATTAATTCTTAAGTTATCGCGCGTAATGGTGCACAGTTTCAAGTGTAAAGTTTTGTGATTCAAGGAACTATCTTCAAAACTCAGTTGGAACGCTTTAAAACAGAAATCTGTGTATAATTTCAACATTTATTAGTGATCTTAATGTTGATTTGACAAGTTTTTTTTAATGTTTTTCGGACTACCAGCCTAAAATTAAACAATGAAAACAAGGAAGTAGCTGGCCACAGAGAATATAGTGTGCCTAAAAAAAATTAACAGTTGCCATATATACAGTTTCGTGTTGCCATATATAATTTCGTGTTGCCACACTAAACTTGAGTTACCATACTGTAAAACGACGAAAGTTTATTCCCGAGGATGAAGTGTGACTTATGTGACTCTACTTATACCGACGGGGTATTTTGCAATGGGTGTATGCACAATATGGACTTCACCTGTGCCTCTATTTCCGAATCTGGCTACCGCAAGCTATATAAGAAGGCCGATAGAAGGTTGATGTGGAGATGCCCACAATGTAAGCTTACGTCGAGTCCACGCCCTAAAACGCCGACTGCATCTGAATCTGTCACTATCGAAATTATTGTCGGAGTTACGCGAAATGAAGTCACAGATCAAGAAGCTCCCAGAACTATTTGATATTAAATTAATAAAAAATGAAATCTCAGAGTTGAATACGACGTGTGACTTTAACAGCTCTAAGGTTGATAACTTGGGAGACAAAGGTCGTAGACATCGAAAAACCAGTCTTAGAATCTCAAAAGTTTGAGTCGTCTATCTCGTCGAAAAATTTAAATCACAATACTATTGGAAACATTCAGGTTACTTCTGATGAAGTATTAAAACTCTTAAAATCTGTTGATCTAAATTCTAAACAAAGGTTCAGGTCCAGACGTTATTCCACCTATATTTGTAGTTAAATGCGCTAAGTGCTTGGCTTCTCTACTATGCTTACTATACAATAGATCATTGAAAGAAGGATACGTCCTAAGCATATGGAAGTCTGCATTTATTACCCCAGTACATAAGGGAGGTGATAAAATTAATGTAAAGAACTATAGACCAATTTCCAAACTTTGCATTTTTGCGAAACTTTTTGCAAATATTGTATATAAACAAGTTTACACAACTATTAAGTGTTAATCATTCCGGATCAACACGGTTTTCTAAAAGGTCGGTCTACCGTCTACTACATCAAATCTTCTAGTCGCGTATGATTATGTTAGTGCATATATGGATGTGGGTGCGCAACTCGACGTTATATTTACGGATTTCAGCAAGGCTTTTGACCATATTGAACACTTTATGTTGCTACAAAAACTTTTGACTGCGGGCATACTTGGCAATCTTTATCGCTGATTTTCATCATATATTAGCAACAGTACGCAAGCGGTAGCACTTAATGGATTTATATCAAGCTGGATGTAAGTACTCTCTGGTGTCCCCCACAGGGGTCACTACTGGGACCCCTACTTTTTGCCATATTCTTGAATGAAGTGTTCACATGTTTTCATAATTCTAAGCTGTTATTGTATGCTGACGACACCAAAATACTGAAAAATATATTCTCAAATGACGATTGTTGGCTTTTACAGGATATTAGATTTTACAGAGAATTAATAGATTTAGCAATTACTGTGTGGTTAACAAATTGGATCTAAATGTAACGAAGTGCTTTGCCTTAAACTTTAGTCGCAAAACTAAATTGATTAATTTTAAATATAATCATAAGAATGATGAATTAGCTTTAAAGAATGTAATTAAGGATCTTGGAGTAATTATTAATACAAAATAATTTTTAACCAGCATATTGTTTTTTTGTAAGCAAAGCATTTAAAACTCTGGGATTCATAATAAGTTCGAGTAAACATTTTAAATCTATTAAAACTTTAAAAAATCTTTATTGCTCTTATTTGCGCAGTCTTCTGGAATACTGTTCTGAGGTTTGGAATCCTACCTATGATATTTATAAAACTACAATTTAATCTGTGCAAAAACGTTTCTTAAAGTTCCTTCAATTTAAATGCCATCTTAACCTTCCAGACTATGAAGCAAGGTGCAAAAAGTTTCATTTCCTCCCACTGTACTACCGTAGAAATATATCTGATTTTGCGTACGCATGTAAGTTAATTAACAATACTGTGGATGTCCCTGAGTTATTAAGCAAGTATAACTTCAAAACTTCAATGTCCCTACTAGATATTTCCGTAACCATGTACCGTCTGACGTGCCGCCGTACAATACATACTTGTTGCATAACGACAAAAGTAAGTGTCAATGTCATTTTTGACATCGACAGATGTCATGAAGTAAAGCCTATTTAGATATTTATATAGATTAGATATTTATATTTTAGAGATATATATATATATATATATATATATATATATATATATATATATATATATAATAAGTATAAAGGATTCTCAGTGTAGACTGTGTAAGACGTATTTGTGGTAGACATATCTCATTTGTAATACGTATCTGTGATAAGCACCAATAAAGGAGAATATAAGAATTGCTGCTGTATTATTATCATCACCACTCAAGCGTAAGAAGGACTTACATATCAAGAGGTCGTAGCTCGATACATGGTTTCAGAAGTAAAAAAAAGTTGTCAAGAAAACGAAAATCATGAACGCAAAAGAGGGTACATCGAAAACTCCGGAAACTTCGAGACAATCTGAGTGCGGGGACTTAACAATAGCAGGAAACGGAGCGCAGAAGCTTGAAATCTCTACAGAAATTATCAACAATAATGCTGAAAATTTCAAGAAATGGACGCAGTCTTTCGAGATATTCCTACTGGCGTCGGGGATGGAGAAAACGGAAGACAAAAGAAAATTCATTTGTATCATGTAGATCGAGCACCCAACTCAACAAATTCCTAAGCGACAATTGCCTCGAGGATAGTGTTGCATTAAAATCTACAAAAATTCTAATAAAATCTACTTTTAACTAAAGCGTACTTCTCAGCTCTATTCAATACTTTTTACCAAATTAAGTTTTTTTTTTGCGTGGGATTTGTGAGTGGAATTGTTTTTTTTTTTCGATTTTGTTTTACAAAGTAGGTTTGCTTTTTACGGTGGCTTTGATACTTTTTTTTTCTAGCACAAGTTATAGGTAAGTTAAATCATTATTTACTATTTTATAATTGAATTTTAAAATTTAAGTTCTTATGGATTTAAGGTTAAGATTAATCTAACATGTTTTAATCACTTTCTAGCTTTTCTAATCTGCTACGTATAAGCGAAAACTTGTTATTGGCTTTTTTATTTCTTAGTTCAATTATTAATGTTATCGTTAGCTGTAAGTTTTCCGAATAAAATGAAATAAAATAACAGAGGCCATATTGTTCTCAGTGGGTTTGGTGATAAGATATTCTTGATAAGTGATGATTGTCCTTACTCGTATCACGTATGTCACGCGTGTTGATATAATTTTTGTGTGTAAAACCTTTATATCGTATGTTGGTGAAAGTCAGGTTTATCGTATAAACAATTTTTATTCGATAACGTTATAATATTATAATACTTTTTTGCAAATTATACGCGCTTGGGCTTACACTTCATTTTACATTAAATATCTAAATAATAAATTAATTATATTAGATATTTAATCTTTAATGAGGTGTAAGCCCATGAACGATAAAATATCTAAATAAAAACTTCTTTATAACATAGAGAGACATTATGTATGTTATGCTAATGTTTCTGCTTCTATATTAAATGTTACGTTGGTCGATAAACAAAAGTATTTTCTTTGAATTACCCCCGAACTGTCACGCAGTGAGCGAGCTGATAATGATGAATTAAAGCTAAAGAGCCCCCGAGACGATCAAACGGTTTGACTCAAACGCGTAAATTTTGGTTTGAGTCAAACCAATTTGATCGTTTACAAAGCTAGTTTGAACGGTTTGTCAAATATTTACGGGTTTGAAGCTCGTTTGATGGAATTACATATTTTGTCTGCGTCACGGGTCTAATGACAGCGGTAGGTACCGACCCAAACTACCGACACTCTCTACAAATGACAGCTCGAGCACCGGCGAATGTCAGCCATGTTGACGTAAGCATAAGGTTGACACCGAAATAATTTTAAACGTTGCGTCAGACAAATCTATTCTATATATTATGAAATTATACTATCAATTATGTCAAAGCACGAAACCACCAGCGACCAGCGCCGTCCTGGAAAACTGAACGCAAGTCCTGGCTTGAAAAATCTCACGCCCGCCCGCCTCCGCATTAGCCAACGCACACACAGCCGCGAGCTGTCATTCATGTAAATCGGTGGAATGACGATTCTTTACGTTAGTAATTTAAAATGGCTGTGTTTGGCGGAAAAAAAAAGCTCGCATGCTCTCGTAAGCAAAATGGCGATCGCTAAGCGGTAAGCGCTGTCAACTGCTAAATGATATTTTCCTCTAGGACGCTAAGTTAGCGTTAACCGGAACCTAACCTAACTTAAATATATGTTTATAAAGTATTCAAATAAATTTATATATTTATTAAATTCAAATATATTTAACTAATTTTCGGGCTGGCATTATTGTTAATTTTAATAATATGATAGTTAAATTAATTGCACAAAACACTATTAACTGATTTCAAAACAAATAAAATAATTAAGCAAAAAGGCGGATTGTATCAACGCTATACAAGTAAACGTGTCCTGGCCGACAAACTGTAAAAGAAATTACAGCGCTAGCAAGCATTGTCAAGCGCATTTTACCGCCAAACACAGCCATTGTCTGCCCAAACTGCACAGTTCCGTTGCATCAAACACGTAAGGTTTGAATTCAAATTGTTGGATCATCTCGGGTTAAGACCACCATGTATGCTTTCAAAAAAACTACAACAAAATCGGCTTGCTTTAGGGATCTGCGATGCCACAAACAGACGGACACGTCAAACTAATATATCACCCCTTTTTTCGTCGAGGGCTAAAAATAGTTGAATAAGTGGTCAGTTGAAAGTAGTTTTCTTCAAAGTAAATACTTAAAATAGCCAAGCCTAGGTATTAATTTGAGAATTATTGAATAGCCCTCTTTTGTAGGCCGATCGATATTATCGATCGGCAAGTCGAAGAAGTGTAGGTAATTACGCATACAAAGTTGCCTGTATTCAAGTTTTACATAAACTACTCGTATTTGCTTCACTGTTATATCGCAATGGTTCAAACCAGCAAGAAATGTATTTAACAATGCTACGATTAGTACAGCCTACCTGGGTAGCCGGAGCTTTTCTCGGAGTTCTGATAAAAAAAAATAAAAAATAATACAAACGTTGATGAAACGGAAAATTTGTTTTTTATGTAAATGGCAATTTTAAACTAGTATAAATCATTAACAATCTTCCACGATTGTGTGCTATCTTTAGTAGTCACGGTATATTGCATGTCGTTAACGTGGAGTAGGTATTTGAATATTCGATTATTAGTACTAGCAGTGTTAGAAAATCTTTTATATGTTGATAAGCTACACAATTTCAAACCGGATAAAGGCAGATTTTATGTAGTAAGTGCTAAATAAATATAGCACTCAGTGCACAAAATCTGCTTAGATAAAAATTCTGAGTCCACATTCACGTAATTATTAAATACGAATTTGTTAAATTCGCAGTTGGGTTCCAGTGTCAGCGGATGATGTAACCTTCGAACACGCATCTAATCATATCCTGAATCCACATTCAAGTAATTATTAAATACAAAGTTAAATTCGCAGTTGGGTTCCAGTGTCAGCGGATGATGTAACCTTCGCACACGCATCTAATCACATGTGTGCGATAGCATACGTTGACACTTGAGCCTTGATTATTATAATTAGTACCTAACTTATTTTATTCCTTGTAAGGCTCGGACTACATGTACAAGAGCGCCGGGTTTTTTAATTGCCGCCGTGAGTTCGAGTTTCAGCTCAAATTTGTATTGTTTTAGCGCAGAGTTCTATTTTCAGCGCTGTTTTTACCGGCCGGAGAGATTCCGGATGCAAGTAGTTCGAACCTAAGCCCTCGTACACACGAGAGGTTTCTTGTGGTCGCCACAGAAAAAACTGTACTGTAAATAGAGTTCTGCGCTAATGCAATACAGCTGAAAATCTAAGTGAACTCTAGAACTCTAGACAATTTTCAATTCTATTGTATACGCACATTCCATTTACGGTGTTCCATAAGGAGCTAGAGTAACTTAGCTGTAGATTCCGTAGTTTTGTACTAACTACGACAACTACTAGTGATGATAAAGTTTGCTTACGTAGTGGTCGACACTCAACAATAAACAAACGGAAAAAAACCCTATGACCTTCATAGTTTGAAATATAATACCTACATAAAATGTTTTTATATAAAACTAGCTTTTGCCCGCGGCTGCGCTTGCGGTAAATGGTCCTTAACAATAAATAGCCTATGACACTTACAAATAACGGGGCTTTCTATTATTTGGTATAATAATTTTCAACATCGGTTCATTAGATCCAGAGATTTTTTTTTACTATTATTTTTATTTATTTATTTATTTTATTTTTATTATTTATATTATCGATTTATTATATTTATTATTTAGACCCTAAAACATCACAAAATCACAAATTTTACCTCTTTACAATATTAGTATAGAATAGAGATACAGATATACCTACCTACATTGTAAAACATACTGTACTTAATAAATACACTGCATTAAAAAATATTCGTCACCTATTAGACAGGTAAAATCAAATTTGTTGAATACGGAGTAAGCCTAAACCAGCCTTTTACCACTGACATAAAGATTTTAACAACTGAAATTTGAAATTAGGCCAGTGCTCAGTACTCTTCAAAAGCATTATTCATTTGATGCAAAAGTACTGAGGTCTGAGTGTAAGATGTAAATTCGAATCCTCTAATGTCGAAAAACGCTTAGGCCCATACAACAAAATTAAGCTGTTAGGCACGTTTTTTGTTCAATTATTAACTAAAGAAATATTTTCTACTTTAACTGGGCAACAAAATAAGCCCAGTTCGTTTTTTTTTATTGAAACACAAAAGCATCTCGATTGAAAACTGGGACAAATAAAGTGACAACAGCTTAGACTAAGAGCCTTAAAACGTGACACAAAAGGCTTGTGGGATCATGGTACCTTATTAGGGCTTTTAAAACCACGATTCAGTAGTAAATATGAATAATATGTCTTCTCTTTTCTGTTTATCTCAAGTAAATTAAATTGCTAGTTTGAATTAAAAAAAATGTATAATCTATAATTTCCTTATGACAAACCTAACGAGAAAATAGTTTATAGTTTTTTTCTCTCCTTTTCTCCTGTGATCTGTCTTTTCGACATTGAGCTGGATTAATTAGGTAAATATGTCCTGGGCATGTATGGTACAATATGGACCTATATGCCAATGATATAAAGATCACTGTCATAGGAACTCTGGAAAAATAGAATAACTCTGGACATAGGTTTAGTCTTTAGATAAACACATATAAGCCGTTTATGTTTTAACTTTTAACTTGCTTGTAGAAGTTTGTCTGATCACTAAACTTTACTTGTTGGAAAAAAAAGTAACTATCAACAAACCAAATTTTAAAATTTAAATGCTGACCATGTCATGGAAAGTCATACATATTATATTGACGTATGAAAACATATTTGCTCTAAGTATCAACAACGGTGTAAGTAGACTGAAGACACAGCTAGATTAATTACAGCCTTCTTAAGGAATGAAAGTAATATGTTTAGAGCATTTTATTTGTACCACACATACCTACAATCAATTCTATATTTATACCAAATAAGTGGTAATATATGGAACTTAGCTATCTCCACAGAAGTCACTAAACTACTTATGACATTCTTCAGGTCTTTAAAATTAAAAGACAATTCCTGTAAGTAGTGAAAAGCCTACTGGTAATAACTTTAACAAAAATATTTTCATTGCTGTTTGTGAGTATTATTTTAACAAAACTGTATCTCTGTCACTGATAATTTAAAAGATATGAGATTTTTTCTAACTTTTTAAAGTTTTTTGTCTCTAGTGAAAAGTTGGGTTTTGGCTACTTACAGCAAATATGTTTTCTTGCATCAATATAGCTATTGATAGCATGTTTAGAAGATGCTTTTATTTCATATAAAGAGAACAACTAAACCCTTGCAATTACTATTTAAATAGTAAAATACATTTTTATCATAATGTATGACAAAATGCAATTAAGAAATAATTCACTACAAAACAATATTTTCGCTATTATTGGTAGAGTACTGGGTAGTAGATATTACGGTTGTCTAGGTATTATATAGAGTACTGGGTAGTAGATATTACGGTTGTCTAGGTATTATATAGAGTACTGGGTAGTAGATATTACGGTTGTCTAGGTATTATATAGAGTACTGGGTAGTAGATATTACGGTTGAGTAGGTATTATATAGAGTACTGGGTAGTAGATATTACGGTTGTCTAGGTATTATATAGAGTACTGGGTAGTAGATATTACGGTTGTCTAGGTATTATATTTTAACACTACTGGGATCTGCTTCGGTACAAATAATAAAATTTGTAATAAACGCAGTTATTGAAGTAAATAATATGTGTCGATGCATGTTTTAGAAAAACAATCACGTTTTTCGAGATCGCAAGGGAATAGTGAATGAAAAGTGGAACACTCTAAAACTATTACATAATATAAACCTCGTGCTGGGTAAATTTAATTTACATACTACTTGTACAATTCACCGGCAGCTCCCAACCTCTTTATTCCAAATACTTATTTTTGAAATAAAAATAACAGCATTACATAAGTACAAAAATATGAAAATGTGGCCATGAAGGTTATGTATGAAAGATTAAATAAAAAAAATTACACGTACAAAAATGATTAAAATTATTTTTAAAAATACCTGTATTTCGACCAATTTTGTAGAGGTTATCCTGAATAGAGCCATATTTAATCCCACCGAGCGCAAACCGACACAACCAAGGTTCACCTCGATCGATCAAGTTTGCGAGTGGCTTTTCAATTTCAAACTCCGATGGAAATTTTAACGTTGACGCTGACACTTGACTTTTTTCTTAAATATAATATGGCGTCGGCTTATAACTATTTACCAGTGTCAAGTTAAAAAGGCGGCAAATAGAACTTTCGTTTTAATTTTCAACACCGTATTCCTAAATCGTCAAGTCTAAAGTCTAGTAAAAGTCCAAATAAATAGTCAGTGCAGTCAATGAGTCATGTCAGTCAATTCAGTTAAGTGGTTTCGCTTTACTGAAAGTTCCTAGGGAGTTTTGGCGGGAAACACAAAATAGCACGTTTTTAGAAATTGTACCACTCGCCCACACTTGTGCATGTTAACGAATAATTAATGGTTAATATTCTACCAATATTACACATTAAGAACCGAAATAACACAAATTAATGAAAAAATTCAAATTCCACAACTTCACCCATTGAACTCCCGGCAAAACTCCCACTTGACATTTTTTACATTTGACCATAGCCTAGATCAGGGGTCTCCAAACTACGGCCCGAGGGCCACATCTGGCCCGCGGACAGATTTTGTCCAGCCCGCGGAGAGCTAGCATACTTGAAAACTCCTTTTAGAGAACATATTTTTTATAGCAAATTAAATTTAGTTTACTGAAGTATTCTAATTTTATGTTGAATAATTATTAATATGACATCTACATTGATATGGTCATGGGCTAACTACTCATAACATTGTTGTAGGCTTATTGTTATTGTTTTTGTGATAAGTTGGATAAAGAAACACAGAATTGTAATGAGTAAAGTAATGTAATGTTTCTGCATATTATTACAAAAAATTGTAATAATATGCAGAAAATTTAACTTCAGTATATAATAACTAACAAATTATTGAAATGAATCCAACTAACATTTTATACATTTTAAATAAAAACATAACTTATAACAAGCATAATGACATATGAAATACTAATGAGATTTATGTAATTGAGATTTTCCACTGACAATAGTTTGTAGTTGTGGACTAATTTTACTTGTACCAATTATTAAAAGAGATTTAAGATGCTCATCAGTTAATTTAGATCTGTAAACATTTTTTTGTGTACTTCATTTTGGAGAAGTTACTACTTATTTGTGGAGTTCTCACACAAATAAGTAGTACCAAAAACAGAAAACAGCCCACGAGAAAATTTATGCAAATTATCAAATTGTGTCAGTGGAAGACCCTTATAAAATTCCAACAAAGATGACTTTTGATATTTGTTCTTAATTATATCACTGCACTGTAGATCAATCATTTCCATTTGAAGTTCCGGGGCTAGGGTTTCAATGTCAGTATCAAAAGGATTCTGAAAAATCTTAATTTGATTCATAATGGCATCAATGTCCGAGAAACGAGCATCAAAATTTATTTTCAAAGCACTCAAAGTTTCAATTGCAAAATCGATAGGAAACTCAGTCTCAGTGGTGTGGCTGAATATTTCACATGTTTTAAAATGTGAAAAACATTTACTTCGTAGTTGTGATTGAAACAGTATCAATTTCTTCCGGAAAGATTTGATATTAGTGTATAAATCAGGAAGATGCTGGTTGCTCCTTGCAATCTCAAATTCAGTTCGTTCACATGTTTTGTCAAATCAAAATAGAATGCTAACTTCCACAGCCATGCGTTGTTTTGTAATTCAGTAAGAGGGCGATGCTTTTCATTCAAAAAAATTTCGATCACTGCTCGAAGTTCAAAAAAGCGCTGAAGGACTTTCCCACAACTAAGCCAACGTACGGCAGTATGATAAGGTAAGTCATTTTCTCCAATCTCTTCAATAAATTGTCGGAATTGTCAGTGATTCAGCCCAAAAGATCTGATATAATTAACAGTTGATATGACTGGTTTCAGAACTTCAGACATATCCAAACATTTTCCGCGCAAAGACTGTTAATGAATGATACAATGTAAGACTAATGGTTTTGAACCACCGTCATTTTCTACAGCCTTTGACACAAGAGCGACCACTCCTTTATCTTTCCCACTCATGTTTTTGCCTCCATCAGTTGTAATACATTTCAAGTTTTTCCATCGAAGGTTCTATTGATTAATGGCCATTTCAACTCCTTTAAAAATATCTGTACCAGTAGTTGTGCCATGAATACTATACATATCAAGAAGTTCTTCATGCACTTCATAGCTTTTATCTACTCCTCGAATATAAATCAACACCTGAGTAGTATCTGACACATCCGTTGACTCATCCAAGGCCAAAGAAAACCACTCAACATGTCCATTTTTGTCAAACAGTTGAGAGGATATATTTTCAGCGATGTTTTCTACCCTTCGAGCCACAGTGCTTGCTGACATACTGGCAGTTTTTAATAAATTTACCTTTTCAGGGCACATTTCTTCGGCTACTGCAATTATGCATTCTTTGATCATTTCTCCATCGGTGAATGGTTTTCCACGTTTTGCAATTTCAAGAGCCACACGAAAGCTGGCACGAGTTGCAGCCTCTTGTTCAGTTTTGAGTTTTGTAAATGAAGATTGCTGCGATTTCAATCCACGCTTCATAGCTTCGAATTTTTCTGTCCGCAAACTTCCTGTATATTTTGAGTAATTTTGAAAATGTTTTGTTTCATAATGACGTTTAATGTTATATTCCTTGAGAACGTCTATGTTTTCATTGCAAATCAAACATAGCGCCTTGTTACTGGACTCAATTACGAAATACTGAATGTTCCACTGATCTTTAATTTTCTGCATTCACTATCAATTTTTCGCTTCTTTTCCATACTACTAAATCACACACAAAAGCAACAATTCAAATCAAAATACTGTTACAAAGATGTCTTAAACTTAAACACGCACAAACACGTTTTAAGGAGGTACGCACTATTTTATTTCACAACAGTGTCATAGGAACTGACTTGTGGTTGCGTCACTAGCCTTCTTATATATTCCAATTACTGCCATCTAGAAGTGAGTGGAAGACACCAGAACTTTCTCGAACCAACGAGATTATTCTGTACGTGCTATTAGCGCCATCTGTTAGCGATAGAAGGTACTACATATTTCCGCTTGTGTCCACCAGATGTCGTGTCACGTTACTCCTCATGGCTCGTACTCTACGACTAATCTAGAAATTACAGATAATGACAGGAAAATTAATAATATGCAGTGTTGCCGTTTTGCGGACTTAGTCCGATTAGCAGCCTTTTTTAAACGTTGTGTACTTTTTCGAACTTTTTTTTTCATCAGTGGACTATTTCACTTTTTACCACCGGCAACAATGATAATATGATTTTGGCCCTCGGAACTTACTGGAGTAATCAGTATGGCCCTACGGCTGGAAAGTTTGGAGACCACTGGCCTAGATCATAGTAATGTTGCCAGATTCTTTATTCCCATTTTTAGGGTTTCGTAATACCTACTGCAAGGAACCCAAGGAATCCGCTTCCACGAGAATTTGTTTATGGTCGTGACAGAGAAAACTGCACTCTAAATAGAACTATGCGCTAATACAATAGAACTGTAAATCGTGTAGAGCTGCCACATTTGACATTCGACACTTGACACTTTGATTTTCAACTTTATTTTATCGTTATCTATTACAAACGGTACGACAATTTTCAATTACAAAATAAATCTAATGACATAAAATCATTGTTAACTAATCATTGTTAATAGGTACGTTATATCCTTACAGACTGACAACATTTCTGTGCCGCGACACACATTGTCATATAACATTATTGTTACATTTCACTTACACAGATAAAATTCGTGAAAAGGATGGCATGCTTAATTCAATATCAAAAAAAGATGACTAGTGTTTGTCACTACCAATTATTAAGCGTATTATTAAAAAAGCGCGTATATTCAACGTATAAACGCATAATTAATAATAAGCATAAGTATATTTAATAAACATTTGACGACACAGAAGGTAAAAAATGTAATATATAAATTCTATTAGTTTATAGTTATTTACCTTTGACGATATGCTTAGAATTTTTTTTTTGTGTAATCAGTAGTTTGACAACCATTTTGGGTGCGTTCCACTAAGCGTTTACAACGATCACGCTCACGACCGCAGTTTTGCCCGTTCCACTTGCTTGTGAGCGTTACTGTCGTAAACTCCGTAGTATCCCTTAGTAGTCTGTGGTAAACTCAAGTGGAATGGATTATAGAGCGTTTTGAGCGTGGAGGTAAATAATACAAGCGGCGAGATAATAAAAAGAACGCAAAAGATTTAAGATGTTAGGTTATAATCTGTAAGCCTTAAAAATAAACTTAATTAATTATTGTTTAAATCGATTTATATTGAAATAAAATTATAATTTAATTTTTTATATTTAATATTAGTTTAACGAGGAATTCTTCATTAATAATATGATCCGTGACATCATCAGAAAATTGACATCAGCACGTCAGCAGACGTTGATGTTCCGGGTTGTTCATTTAAAGCTCTGTTCAAAAGTTGTGTCGCATAATATGCTGTGTATATAATAGAAATAAAATTTTCATCAGTGAAATTTTAAACGTATCTAATAATTTTTTCAATAAGAAAACTAATTTAAAGAAGGCTAAATTAATTTTCATTTCTAAAGTTAGGTTATATTATTGGAAATGAAGGAAAAATGTATACATGTATATTAATTATAAACTACAATTATTTTTTCTAAGCTTGTTTTACATAATTCTATTTACCTGTGGAGGCACGTTGAGCATCTGCTGCAGAAACATTCACTTCTACTAAAATATCTCTTTCCGCATGAAATAACGTAAGCTTAGGTCGCCATTTTTGATGGTTTGAGTTTTGAAAACGCCGCTAATTTTCTCAACGATAACTTGAGAAACATTTCAAGCCTTTTTAGATGGGTCGTCCTGAGCTTCGCGTGAGCGTAAGTCATGACGTCATAAGTGACGTTTTCGCCGCGACCACAACAACCGCGGTCGTTATCGTGGAACGACTAAAGGAGCATTTTGACCGTTGTGAACGCTTAGTGGAACGCACCCTTTATGTAAGATTAATGGCTGAACCATACGAGATAAATCAAAATAATGTACTTCAGTATTGTGCACCTTAAAAATCTCTCAGGGACAACCCACAATAACCATTTTATATCCTTTTCTTTTTACGAGAGATAATGGCTTATTTACGAAGATTTTAAGCAATACAACATTAATCCTTAACCATTTAAGTACCTTAAATATATTGCGCATTTAATATAGATCATTATGTCCCTTTACAGCATGTAATTTAAATGAATATTTTCGAATATATTACAGATTTAAAACGCAGGGACATTGCGGTTGGACCGACCGGGGGGTCGCTGGCATATACAGTACGATCCTTATCAAAAATAAAATTAGCATTTACTTGTCTGTCCGTTCGTTCTAAGTTAATTAACATCTCAAAACTGACTTTTTGTAGTTTAACAATTTCAAGAAGTTTACATTTATTTAATTAGCTGATTGAACGATTGAATTAAATTCTTTTCGTCAATCTTATCAAAACAATATCGAATAAAGCTAGTTATAAAACAAAATAAATGAATGGTCTGTAATTCTGTACAACTAACGACATTCACTTCTGTACTTTTCCTCTATGAGAGAAATGTATGCACCCTTATTAGATTCACAAAAAAGATTCTATTGACATTGCTTTCCATTTTTCTTACGTCATAAACTGTCAAGTATTTGTTTGCAATTATTTAATGTTAAAAAAATATATTTTTAAGAAAATACTTGACTGATAGTAATAAATGTTGTAAAGTTACATGTGGAATGAAATTTCTCGACTTTTATTCACTTTTTAGTCATGATTTTACAACTTTTAAAGGCAAGCGATGGCATTTTGTGCAAGGTGCACAACGCGTAGTATGTGCTACTTGTCGACCGGCTCGTCTCATTTTAAACAAAAACTGTCATACTTAGCTCAGTTTCGAGTCTTCACTTTTTGCACGCTCATACCATATCTTTCTTTTTTTAACCCTTAGCCAGGTTGAGCATAGTTTTACATTTTGAGACTTAATTATGATAGATTAAAGTATTTAAAAAAAACTAATTTCTTGTTTTTTT
Organism: Phengaris alcon alcon; assembly: GCA_037179445.1. NCBI lineage: Eukaryota > Metazoa > Arthropoda > Insecta > Lepidoptera > Lycaenidae > Phengaris > Phengaris alcon. The sequence continues at coordinate 542,441 of JAYRCH010000617.1, read as the reverse complement.
TATTATTATTATTTCTATTAAAAAACACGGTGGTCACTATAAGTCCTCTGCCCAAAATGAAAAAAAAAATCGACGGGTTGCACTCCGGGAGTGCCGGCAGAAGTGAAAACTTGAATATTATAACTCATTTTCTTTCGCTATTTCTTCGTCACTTTTTTCATTAATAGATGCACTTTGTTCAATTTCCATATTTTAAACACTTTATATACACGAATTTCACGAATACACAGCAGTGTGGCCACTACGCTGACGGTCGAGTCATCAGCTGTCACCATCCATGGATGCGCGTGGCACGCTGTAACATTAACACACACGAACATTCGCGCAAGTGCCCTGCGCCGCTTGTCCTCTCTCCAGCCGTCTTACGAATTTTCGATCAGCTCACGTGTCCTGACGCGAGTTTAGAAATTTTTACCCATTCCAAAAAAAGTACACGCGCCGCTAAAGAAGTTTTCACTTCAAAAATGACTAAAAATAATAGGTATTTTACACAATCTTATGTTCTGAAACTTATAAAACACCATTCAGCAGTATGCAAATTATTTATTATAATATAATTATAAATATTTTATTCAAAATATCCATTACTTGACAGATTTTACCCAATTTATCATACCCTACTTGAGTTCGCTGTAGTTCTCTGGCTCTATCACAAGTGCAAGATTTCTGTGATTTTTTTAAAATGTCTGCATGCCATCTGCACTTATGACTGGGTTGTGGTAGAATGGGTCTGTAGACCAATAAAGTTCTACATCTGGCAGAGGATGCAAACCCATCATTATAACTATTCCCAGATAAGCTTTTATTTCTTCTTCTACAGTTGAAGTCCAATTTAGTGACATGAATCTTGCATATTCATTTGTATTATATGTTATGATAGTGATTATTTCACTGGGAAACATATTTTCAAAATAGTCAATTGGAACACTTCGGTTTGTGTAAACTTTGTTGGATTTCAATTTGTTTTTGAAGTCTGGAGCTGCAAAATTAGAAGTATCCAGCGACCACACCCTATTTTTTTCAATGAATTCCTGTAGAGTTTCTAACTCCGGTGCACAAGAGGATGTTTGTTGGACAACTTCTTGTAGTAACTGTAAACAAACATTCCAATATAAAGACATCTAAAAGGTAATCCTAATAATATGACCTTACACTAGCTGTATTAGTATGATAAGCTATGGATATAGTTGTTACCTCTAATGCAGAATGAGAAGCCAATTGTTCTGTTTCTATCGATGAGGATGATGATGTACAATCATTGATTGCACAGGAACTTGCATTATTGTGGATGCAACGGGTCTATGATTTGCCATTTCTTCATCTTCATTTATTGAAAATGATGGTGGATCTTCTAAATTGTCCAAAGCTTCATTTATACGAGGCATTGGATAATTTTGATGCATTGTACTTCCATCGTCATCTGAATCGTCTTCTGAAGATGCATAAATCTCTTTCAAAGCCTTCTCTATTTCAGTATCTCGAAGATTTGGAGGGTAAGACCACTGAAATCAAAGATTTTTGAAATAAAATAAGTTGATTTTGGGAAAAAAATAGCGGGCAGTGGACGTATATGTACCACTTGGCTTCCGCGTTCACAACTCCATCATAAACAAATCCTATGAAAAAATAAAACAATTTATACCTATTATGATCCATTAACTTTCTAATAAGAATGCACTTACCATATTTTTTTTCGACATAATCACATATTATGCTTCAGCCAAAGGTACAAACAAAAACACAATTTTACGATCGAAAATGTTGTGACCAATCATGAAATGTCAAAAATTTGTTTGAATGACACTGACAGTGGCACTGGTTTAAAATTGACAGTTTCATAGACAATATACGGATAGGCCTAAGCGGAGTGCGGACTCAAGGAGTGCTTTGCCCGTTAGAAAAAAATAATTTATGAAGTGGTTCATATTCGTCCTAAGCCAGGCTTAGGGTTAAAATAATATGTACATCCATGGAAATTCATAAATACAAAGAATAAATACCCCTAGAAGCGGGGTACGCGTATGAAAATTAAGCAAAACATACAAGCCAAATTATTCTTCTTCTTCTTTTGGCATAGCTTTTCCTGTAATAGGAGTTGCCAACGTCAGAGTGATGCAGCAGATATTCAGTGAAAAGCTGATGGCGTACAGTGCAGGGAATGGCTCATGCAATGACTTCATGGGTACCTCATGCAGATACAAGTTATAATTATTACTAGTATAAAAACAGAATAATATACAAAGCCAATGTTTCTTAGCCTTTTTTTTAGCTCAGTTTGTTCGAACGACCCGTCAGTTGTCAAAATAAGCGCTAGCGCATACAGCTTCGACAATAGGCATGTTGCCTAAGATTTTTTTTTGGTTTTGCGATGTTAGACAATATGTTAATATGCAATCTATAATCCATTTTCGAATAAAAAAAAAACGAAGATACAAACCATTTAAATTTACAATATGAAAGAGAGGGATATAAGTATCGGCTTGCGACGTCACGAGTTGCACCCGCCATACATATTTTGTCTTTACAAAATGTATGGCGGTAGCAACTTGTGATCAAATTGTTTTGCGAGAAAGAGATAGATAGATAAACTCTTTATTGCTCACATTAAATAATACAATCAGTAGACTAGAATTAAACTTATAATCTAAATGTGGGCAAGGGCGGCCTTATCGCTATAAGCGATCTCTTCCAGGCAACCCGGCACCATAGGAGAGGTAAAATAATTAAATAATCCGGGTAATACGAAAAGTCAAGAATAACTTTCAAAATAATATACAATTGTTCAAATAATAAATAGGTACTTATAGTTAGATCAACGAGTGACTTTGTTCAGAAGATATTTATGCAGTTTGGATTTGAAGATAGCAAGTGACTTTGACTCTCAAATGTCACGTGGTAGGTCATTCCACATGAGCGCAGCCTTCACAATGAAAGAACCACTAAAGTAACCAGACTTTGTAAATGGCACATGAAGTTTCCTACTATATCCAGAGCGTAGTGCACGGATTTGGTCAGTGCTCCGATAGTGAAAACACTCCTTCAGATAGGGGGGAGAGCGAGGGTCAAATAGGACATTAAACATAAATATAAGAACATGTTCATCCCGACGGAGCCTGATGGGCAGCCAACCAAGTCGCTGTCGAAACTCAGAGACATGGTTGAACTTGCGCAGTCCATACACGAACCTAATGCAAACGTTTTGTAACCTTTCTAATTTATTAAGATATTTCTCACTAAGGTCGATCATACAAACATCCGCCTAGTCCAGTATTGGTAGAAGTAAAGAAGCGTGTGTATAAATTTGGAGATCGTCCGCATAGAGGTGAAAGAAACAGGAGAGGTGTGGGGTAAGGAAATTTATGAAAATGGAAAAAAGGATAGGGGACAAAATACTACCCTGTGGTACGCCAGAAGATATATCACAGAAGCCAGATACGCGATCATTAGCCCGTATGTATTGCTGTCTTCCAAAAAGATAATCCCGAAACCACTCCAGCACTGGATGTGAGAAGTGAAGCGCGCCTAACATTGCAATAAGGATGTCGTAGTCTACGGTGTTGAACGCATTACTAAAATCAAGTAGGAGATGGACAATATTTTTTATGTGCTTATTATTTTTAATCGCGTCAATCTAAATACCTATTTTTTAAAGATTTTTAATGTATCTTCAATCAACAATTTTAAAATTTAATTTTTAAAACTATGATATTCAACACGAGGCAATATCCCTATTTTAAACAATAAGAAGGTTTGTGTTGTTAATAGTCATACCTAAAGTGTTTTTATTAAGAAGGTTTTAAAATCTTCTTATCTTATGTCGTATAAAATGGATTGCAATCAAAAACTCGCTAAAACTCGAGAATAGCGGGATCGATTGGGTTACTTTTGGTCTTGAAATATTGTGGAGGTTCAGGGAAGGTGTAAACGGTGGGATCTATTAGAAAAATTGCAGGAAAATACTCACAACGACGGTTGATTATCCTCATACTATGTTCAATATGTTACTTGATTGTCAAATATTTATAGATGCGTTCAGTTTACCTGTTTTGTATATTTAAATAATAATTAGCAGGCCCCAGTAGGTTGCTAGGTGTGTAGGTATAGGTATAGTTATAGGACCTATAACTGGTGGTAGCCTAATATACCTGGTGTAGGTTGTGGAGGTAGATATTTATGCAGGTTGTAGGTGTAGGTTGTGGTTGTTTTAACGATACCCCACACGATATATTAATATAGATAAGTTGATTGGGGTAGGCGGCATTTGTACTTAGCGTACCACCTCTGCATCTTTCTATAGTCACTCGACGTATATAAATACACGCAACATTTACACGTAACATGTAAGACAATTTTTACTATACACTATTCCCGTGAACAAGACAGTAAATGTCAATAAATTACGCGTACATTTGTCAAAATGGCTTATTGTTATTGGATAACGTGAACACGACTTTTGCGTCATTGGATAAAAATATATTTCTTTTTTACATTTCGTGTCTTTACTACTTCCTCTTCTTAACGCGAATAGACAATAGTTGACACCTGCCACTCCTTAATCGTCTTACGTAATTAATTAATGCCCCCTATGAGAAGTTCCTTAAAAGTATTAAAAATATTATAATATTCCTTATAAGTGTATAAGTGTACTACATATTATTTATTTTCATACTAATTTATAGACCTATTAAAATAAAATATATAGGTACTAAAATAAAAGTTATATTTTTACACTTCACGACATGAATAAAAACAAATACATACATTAATTCCAATGTTAAGAGCAACATTTTCCCACTTTAGGGGAAATTGCTCTTTAACTGACAACATTAAAGTGTTGTTTGCTTGCGTCTCGGCGAACGCAAGTATGTAATGCTTACGTAGGCGTACGTTGTAGACATCTATCTGTCGCTTACTTCACTTGGTACGTTATGTTTGAAGACTATCGATCTTTGCGTTATAAATCTATGCTTATATAATATTATAAAACACAAACAACCTTTTGATGGGAGACCTACCACAAAAAGCTTTCTTCTTCCGTGACAAAAAGTGAGCTCATATTATTGGCAAAACATGACACATATTTTATTAATCGTGATAGTTCCAAAGTTAAATGTTTCTAAAATGAAGAACAAAAAAATATTGTTTAAATATAATTATTCTATCTCATAAAGCACTGAAAATTTTGCATTAGATAGAAAGATACCCATTGATATTTCACCTTTGTGTCATTTATTTATATCTTTAAAGTTATTATATAGATAGATAGTATGATAGAACTTTCGGGGCCACTCCATATATTTTGTACCTCAATGATCTCATCCTTTTTTTTAAATTTTATATTGTAACTTGACAGATAACATTAAAGACACAAATCTGTGGGCATGATGCCTGCATGTCGGCTGTCTACAAATATCCATTAATTCCAAATCAAAATTGCGCAAGTTGAAAATTAAACCGTTTTAGCTTGTTTGTAAAATTTTAACAAACAACCTCCTAAATTTGTTTAAATGTGATTCTGTTTATTCTGCTATTCATGCAATAGTGCTAAGTTTTTAAAATATTAATTTATAACAGCCAGTGACTGCATTTCATGGAATAATCGGGTAATAGGGAAAATGAATCAATTTTTAACTTTTGCACTGTTATTATTCCACGCGATAATAATTTCGGAAAGCGTGAGACATTTTAAATTGGGCCGTAGCAAAGGAGGAAACTTGGGGGCCCCTGCAGGCGATATTTCAGATGATTTGCCTCCTGCCCAGTGGTTTGTCCAAAAATTAGACCACTTTACACCCACCGACAAAAGGACATGGAAACAGGTAAGGCAGAATAATAATAGTATCTATAGACGCTTTCACATCACATCAATCTGGTCATGTGCGATGTTCTTGAAAAACGTGTGCTACGGGTACTAGACAATGGAAATATATTTAATACTTTTTATACCATTCTTATATTTTAGATTTTTATGAAATGATACATATATTTAATACACATCCATGACCCAGGAACACGGATTATTTTTTATGCCCCGACAGGATTTGAACCCACAACCTCTGGCTTGGGCGCCAACGCACTAACCACTGAGTCTCAGATATAATGTTGATAATTTTTTTCCATGTACAAGTTGATTTGGCAGCAATTCAAACTACAAATTAAGTATTTAGGACACATTGTTGTGATAGTGAGTTGTATAACAATGTCAGTCACATGTTTCGGATAATAAAGAGTATGTATAGTAACTTGATACAAGTGAACAAAATAAAAACATGTTATTTTTTCATTACATTGATTGTATTCACTTCATTATGTTGATAACAAAATATGATTTTTTTCAGAGGTACTTTGTAAATGACCAGTTTTATGACTTCAATAACCCTGGCCCAGTCTTCTTGATGATAGGCGGAGAAGGTCCTGCAGATGCGAAATGGATGGTCAAAGGAGCTTGGATAGAGTATGCCAAGTTCTTCAATGCTTTATGTATTCAATTGGAACATAGATATTACGGAGAAAGTCATCCAACTCTGTAAGTATATTTATGCTTCTTAACAAGGACAATGATAAAAAGGGATATAATTTTGGATTAATAAAATAAAATTGCGAACAAAAAATAAGTTGGCGACTGCACATGAGCAGCAGCATATTACTGATTTTGGCAGCGAATTAATATGTTGGCGACTAAATTACTAAACTGGCGAAAGCACTCAGGTGACAAAAAATACAAAAATCGGCAGAAAAATCCAAATTACCACCGAAATTTATAATTTGGGGACTTAATTTCCGAGTTGCTGGACTATTATACGATGTAAGCAGCTATAAAATCAGATTGGGTTGATAAATTAATGGCTGCTAAAAATTCAATTTGCAGGCTACGGAAAATCGCATTTTTGGATACTTTTGGAGTTTGTTTTCCTTTTGTCGTTGTCAAGGTTTTTGGGGGTGCAGAATAATATAACAAAACGGCGTAATTTTTTTTAATTCAAATTAATATGGGTGTCCTTTTCCAGGTTTCTGTGGGTGTTTTCCAATTTCAATTTCCAAAATGGAGATTATACTCTTCATAAAAATGACATGAGTACTAATTATTTTAAAAGTTGTTGCAGATGCTGATTTATTAATACCAGCATAAGTAGTACCAGCTATGTTAGCTATAGAATTTTTTGTAAATTCAGGATTTAAAAAAAAAACTTATCATAAAGAAAATACGTGGTTACTTGGAATAATTTTTTCCTGTTCTCGAGATAGAAGCGATTATAGAAAAAAAATATGGCAATGCTCTACTTTGAGATACAAGCGATTTCATAGAAATTCAGGACTTTCAAATTTCTTTTTCCCCCATCATGAAAAAATATGTGGTTGCAGGGTTACTAAGGGAGAGGAAATTTTCATTATTTTTTTTAAGGTTTCCGAGATAGAAAAAATTTACACAAATTAAATAATTCCGCCATTTTGAAATTTCAAAATAAATGATTTTTTTTATTAACATCCCCTAAACCTAGAAAAGGACACCTAGATTAATTTTATTAAAAATAAATGTCCGCTATCTTTAATATCATTTTTATATTTAGCACCCCTAAAAACCTCGAAGACTACACCCGTATCATTTTTACAGAAAAATAAATATTCGCCATTTTGAAATTTCAAAATGAATGAATTTTTGTAATCAGTGACTCCAGAAACGTAGAAAAGGACACCTATATCCATTTAATGTCTACTATCTTGGAAATTCAAAATGGATTACTTTTTTGTAATCAGAACCCCCAGAAACTTACAAAAGGACACCCATATTAATTTTCATAAAATGAAGTATGTCCGCCATCTTGGAATTTAAAAATGAATGTCATTTTCGTATCCAGCACCCCCAATAACCAGGTAAAATAACACCCATATCAATTTTACGAAAAATAAATATCCGCCATTTTTCAGTGGCGTGCACAGGATTATGACACTGGGTATGCGGCGAAGTACCTACGCGGTCACAAAAACTTTTTCGTTTATAGATTTTTAGCATAGCTACAGCCAAGCGACGGATCTCTAAGTCGAAACCATGCCAACAGAGCAAGTTTTTGATGCACATCTTCTACGGCAACGCAGACAAAACAGCGATCGATCGTCGCGGCGGAAGAAATTCTAATAAGTAAAATAATAAGCATATTTTAAAATATCATAACACTCACCAGTCAGTCAGCTTCAAATTTCACATATTCAAGGTTCCGGTTATACTTGAGATTACTATATCCCGATGTAAATTACTAAATAATATGCAAGGAAAACAATATAATTTAATCGTGTGTAGTGTGTACACAACCACACAGCAAGTTATACGTTTCATAACTTTTAACATGAAATTTTCGAGTTACATTATTTTTTTGCTGGTTTAATTGTTGTAACTCGGGTACACACCTACCTTTAGACAGAATTTGAATCTTTTCACTGAATGACAATTGTGAGAACTTGTTATTTTTAATTTTTAATAAACACACATTTTCAACACAAACCTCACAATCAAATAACATTTAAAAAAAATCAACAAACGCACTAGTAAAATCAAATCACTACAATTATTATAGAAACTCAGTAATAAACTGTTAAATGTACACACTTTCAAATGTTAAAATGAACATCTTTTAAGAAAACTATATAAACTGGAGCGATTAAATTGTAAACAATGCTTATCACATGAAATATGCAATATGGCCCCCGCGAAACACAATACGTTTCTTCTATTTAAACAAATAAATCCTTACTAAACAAAAATGCATAATGTGCATACGTGATTTATTAGATTTCCGTCTATTATTTTTACTCAGATTATAGGCAACGAATAATTTCCGACAAGGCAGTTCGGCGGTTTTCGCAAGCGTTCGGATAGCCGAGAGCTATCGACTACTATCGACATGATTATATAGCGCTAACTCCCGCGGCAGGCGATCTGCCGCGGGAGTTACCGCTATATAATCATGTCGATATTCATGGGTGTGTGCGTTTGCGAAGTATGAAAATTACACATACATGCGATGATACGTCCTACAGAACGCAACGGCATGAGATGAGTTGCTATTTATAAAATATTAGGCGTTTTTAAGTTATTATATTTTTTAAATTAATTTATTTACTATTAATTAAAGTCATCTAAAATGAGCGAACGTTTTATTAAAATATCTGTGAATGACAAGTAAAGCACTGCATTTCTGCCTATATGGAGCGCACGCCCCTGCCATTTTTAAATTTCAAATGAATCTACACAATATCTAAACCCCCCAAAACCGAGAAAAATTAAAAATGGGAATTTTGTACGCTCCTTTATGTTTTTTTTTATGTGCACTCGTTTTGCTGCTTATTATGTTTTTTGAATTACCTACATCAGGGAAAATATATGTACCTATTCTTTAATTTAATGTGTACTCTCAAATTGTCGCCAAGATGGTTATTTGTTCGCTAAAGTAATATCTGTCTGCCAGTTTTGAATATTCAGTTAAAAAAACTGGTATTAATAAGTCACCAGATTTGAAATTGTTTGTTCCTTATATTCTTTCGCCAACTTGGTAATTTAGTATTCTATGTTCGGTTTTTACACACCCAAAATTCTCTTGTTTTGTCGCAAGTTTATTTTTTATCGGCATGTATTTAACATGCCGATAAAAAATAAACAATTAAATAACCTAACATTAATAATAAATTAATATAATGTAAAAAATTAATATCCGAACTCCGAGCAAAGCTCGGATACCCAGGTAGGGTATCCGAGCTTTGCTCGGAGTTCGGATGAATTTAAAAACAAAAAGTATCACAAAAAAAAAACCGGTTGTCTGTAAAGTCGGTTAACTGACGATAGTTGAACGTGACAACGTCAACAACAACAACAACAATAATAATAATAATAATAATAATGAGGTAAATGCAATGCGAGGTAACGCTGGTACTTGGGTACTTGGTAACGGTACTTGGTAACCATAACGGTTAACAGGTAACGCATGAGTCATGTTTTTTCGCGCGTGCAGCCGGCTCCATCGATTTATAAGACGTTATCACGTCAAAAATATTTATTTGACCGGGAGAGAGACCTGGGTGGGAGACTCATAAAGAATGGATAATCCTGGAGTGCCTAATAGTACGGCTATCAGGCGCTCAAATAAAAATACACAAAAAAAATAATTCTAAATGGTGCCAAAAATATTAAGTTTTTGAAAAAAAAAAACGTTTTTATTGACCTTACTGTATTTTCATGTACACTACTGCCGCAAATCAAGGAAATTCGTTACATTTTTGGTGTTATCTTATTCCTCACAGACCATACTATTAGAAATACAGTAAAAAGAATGAGTATCAATTGTACTTATTTGGAAAAACAAATATCAACTTAAATTTTTAGTATGAAATTTGATAAATAAATAATTTTGACAAAGTTTGAGAGCCTTTCGTGAAAAAAAAATAGTATGAAGACCTAAGTGGCCAACTATTTCAAAAATATTTGCAGTTAATACAGTTTACAAAATAGTCATAAAATTACGTATTACATAATTTTTTTTAACATTAAGATGCAAAAATGGTAAATTTGACTGAAGGAAGAAAATAATAATCTTGTCTTAATAAAAGCGTTAAGTTGTACATAAATCAATCTTTATTTCATAACAAGTGTTCGAATTGTTTGCCACCGACTCTGATACAAGTTCGACATCTTCTAATAAATGCTCTTCTAAGAAGTCGTGCGTAGCGCCGTTTATTAATTTTTTTTTTATGCGGCCTCCTTCACACGACTACGTAATTCCTCCAAACTTGAAATAGGCTTAAAATACACCTTTTCTTTTAGATAGCCCCAGTAAAAAAATCTAGTGGATTTTAGTCTGGGGATCGCGAAGGCCACAAAATGGGGCCCAAACGACCAATCCATTTAATTGGATACGTGGCATTTAAATACGCACGGACGTTTGCAGCATAATGTGCAGCACAACCATCATTTTGTAGCCAGTGGGATTGTCTCAACTCCTCAGGCACCTCCTCCATAAAATTTGGCAGATCATTTTGTAAAAAATTCAAGTAACTTAGTCCAGATAAATTTTCGGGCAGTGCAAATGAACCAATGATTTTTCCGTTTAATATACCAGTCCAAAAATTTATTTTGAATTGTGGATTCATCGCTCCACAGAATTTTGTCGAAGAATTGTGGATCTTGTTCTATTTTTGCAAGCATTTGTCGACAAAAAAACAATCTTGCGTTGTAATCTCTCGGTTGTAGAGCTTGGACGCGTCTAATGTGGTAGGGATGAAAAATTTTTTTTTCAGTACACGGTGCACGGTCGTCTTTGAGATTCCAGTACGTCGTGCTATTACTATAGTAGAGGTGGACGGGTCTAGCTCAATTTCATCAATTACAATGTCTTGTGTATTGATATTAGCCAGTCTACCAGTGCCCGTACCACCAATGCTTCTGCCAGGTATTCTACCTTCCGAATAACACCTGTGGACTCTGATGAATATGCGGTAATCTGGATGACGCGCGGTAGCGTTTCCCTATAAAGAGCTGCAGCAGCACTTGCTTTGCCTCTACATTCACCATAAATGAAGTGCATGATTGCGTATTCTTGAGCCGTATTATTGAATACGTGGCATCTTAATACACAATACTAGTTCAGATGCAAGCCAAGTCGTCGTAAAATCACCAAACAAAATTCAAATCACTGAGCAAAAATAAGAGTCCAATGATATAGCCAGAAGTCGTCGTTATAACACTGATTTTAAAATTACAGAGAAGTCTAAAAGGAATGTACACATGCAATACCGAACAAGTCGAAATACGCACAAAATTGTAAATACTTGCCCTTGTTATGTGCCCTGTCGCGAGAGGAAAGGTACAATGTATTAACATTATACTCTTCTCTCGCTCGCTCACACTTTACCTGTCTCGTAATAAACAAAATATGGGTAGCATGGGCCAGGTAGTAAATACCAGGCTCAGGTAGTAAATACCGATATTACACGATCTTTACTGCAGTAAAAAGGGCTCTTTTAGAACGCCTGTCACCGTCTTGGTCACCGTTTAAGACAAGAAAAGATTTTTTTTTTAATTTTCTGTCTTTAGATAAAATTATGTATTATACCATTTTGTAAACTGTATTAATTGCGCATATTTTTGAAACAGTTGGCCACTAGGTCTTCATACTATTTTTTTCACGAAAGGCTCCCAAACTTTGTCAAAATTATTTATTTATCAAATTTTATGCTAAAAATTTAACTTGATATTTGTTTTTCCTAAAAAGTACAATAGATATTCATAATTTTTACTGTAATTAGGCGCTCCAGGATTATCCATTCTTTCTGGGACACCCTGTATACAAGACAAGATTTCCCGTGGCTCCTCCCGCGTAAATACAGTAACCCACGGAAACACTACTTTTTCGGGATAAAATGTAACAGCCTATCTTTTAATCTAGAGCCTTAACTACTACCGTACCTTCATTTTAAATTTCATCAAAATCCGTTCAGTAGTTCTTGCGTGAAAGAGTAACAAACATCCATCCATCCATCCTCACAAACTTTCACAATTATAACAGGATTGTCTCATTTGTCATTTGTCTTATACTTTATAAGATAAATGTACTAAGAACTAGATTACCCCAGACAACCATCATGATAAAAAAGTTATATCTATAGGTTAGCTTTAAGAAAATACATTTAAATGTTTGTTCTGCCCATCCACTCATAGTATAAAAAAATGTTTTTTCATTACAGGGATATTAGTGTGAAAAATTTGAAATATCTTTCGTCCAATCAGGCACTAGCTGACTTGGCTAACTTTATCAATGCAATGAATGAGAAATACAAGTTTAATAAGGAGGTGAAATGGGTTGCTTTTGGTGGATCTTACCCTGGGTCTCTAGCCGCTTGGTTGAGGATGAAATACCCGCATTTGGTGTTTGCTTCAGTATCCTCCAGCGGACCTCTGCGAGCTGTTGTTAATTTTATACGTAAGATATTATTTAATTTCAAACCCTACTACTTCTGCGCTCCCTACAATTGCCAAAAACGCGACGAGACTCGGAATATGTTAAGCTGCACACCGTCGACAAAGTTATCTTGAGCCAATATACATGTTTGCTTGTCAAATAAAGAAGCTATCTTCTCCGACGGCACACTACATAATTACCTCGCGTCGCATTGCATCTTCGAAAATTGTGCTGAAGGAGCTAGAAAAAGTTTTACTTCAAAAACTAAATAAAAATATCCACAGTCAATCAAAATATAACCTCCTCCTTTTTGGAACTTGGTTAAAATGTAATATGAATTAGACAGACTTTTTTTTAAAGGTACAACTTTTCTGTCGTGTCTGTGTATTTAATAATAACGTTTTATTTTGTAGAATACTATGAAGTGGTTGTAGACGCACTCCATCAGAAAACGGGCAGTGAAGCTTGTGTGAACATGGTGAAACAAGCTCATAAAGAAATAGAAAACTTGATCTTAACAAATCCGACTGAACTTGAAAGGGAATTTAAGTATGTTGAAATTTTATTTATTTAATATATTATACTATTGGCCTGCAAAGTATGCAATGGACATGATTGTCCGGCCAAGCTAAAATATGCATAAAGTACTATAGTTAATATAATATAAGTTTTTCTTTATTGACTGCCTATAATGAAAACAGCTTTAAAATCTCAAATCGCTTGTAAAGTTTCATATAGGCAACAATAACATTGCTTGTTGTGCAGTGTAGAACAAAATTTTATTCAAATGTTTAGTAAATAAAACAGCCTTTGTAAATTATAAATTCATTTATATTTTGCAGAGTATGCAAACCGTTTTCTCAAGCTAGCAAGGACGATATTAAGAACTTTTTCAATTCTATAGCTGATGACTTTGCTGATATTGTTCAATATAATGAGGACAATAGAATTAGTGCTGATACCAGATACAAAAATCTTACAATTAATACAGTAAGTGCATTTTTATTTACATATTTAGGGTTACGGATTAACTACAAGGAATCCTTATTTATATACTTACCAATTTTTTTAATTTTTTTTATCTGCAATCGGCTTTGTCATAATCAGATGTTTTGGCTTTGTTGTTTTATTTTTTAGAGGGGCATTGCTCCCCCGTTTTTACATCTGGCTTCTAATGACGCTCATTTAATTTTAATATTTGCCATCTTTTTAGTCTTCTTATTTCTTCATTGGGGTGTATTAAATCTCTAGACAGCTTGTTTGTATGATTTCTAAGTCTCCTTATATTTAAGCACTATATATAGCAGTGGTATCCAATTAGTTTCGCTCGGGGTCCGTTTTAAGAAATGAAATGACCATCGAGGTCCACACATTTTATTTATAAGAAAAAATATTTATTAAACAAATATAATTAAGGAAATAACAAAGGTATTTTGTTACATAGGTATCAATGCGAAAAATGACATTTTTTGTTAACTCGTACACAACTCGTAAGGTAAACAATCAACGTTATATTTCAGCGCGCCGCGCGGCGTCCTTCGCTCAAAATTAAAACAAAACACTGACATCCCGGCGCGGCAGCCGGCAGCGACACCCCGCAATCCGCGAGCTCTTTCTCGCTCGCTCGTTATTTCGCCCGGCCGTTTTCGAATTGACGTCAACAAAGATAATGCGGGGGATACATTTTTATTAAATTACGTACAGCTCGCGTCAATCTTTTTGGCGCCACGGAAGTTATTTATATCGGAAGTAGTCTTTAGTGTAAGTTACTGTGTTCTCGCGGTCCGCACAAAATGGGTCGGCGGTCCGGACGCGGACCGCGGTCCGTCCTTTGGCGACCCCTGATATATAGCATTTCCAAGTATTTGCAGGATTTCTAGATTAGAATTACTGATCCCCAAAGCTGTATTCCGTATGTCCATATGGGTTTTATAATGCATTTATAAATAAGTATCTTGTTGTTTAGTGTTAGTGGTGACTGCCTCCCAATCAGCCAGTAAAGTCTCTTAAATTGTAAATCTGCTTCTTTTCTTTTTTTTCGTATATGCATAGCCCACGTTAGTCTTCGATCCAAGTGAAGTCCCAGGTATCTTATACATTTTTCTGTGGCTAATTTCTCACCTCACAGGGTGACGGCGGGACAGTCTTCTCTGCGGAGAGTAAAAGTTATTTGTATGGATTTAGTAACATTTGGGCTTATTCTCTTTTCTAGCCACTTGTCACACTTGTTGTAGTTTTTTGATGCTATATATGGATCTGCATGGCTTACAAGGCAAGCAGTATCATCTGCATAATATGTTGCTGTTACTATATCCAGGTCACATGGTAGACCAGCTGTATAAAAAACTGTTGCTAAGATGTTGAGCAAAAAGATTTGCTGTCTCTTTTCGATGGGCTTTTAGCCCATTTTCCTGACTGCTTTCAATGGTGGCACTGCTTGTTGAGGTCTCTTAAATTGTTTTGTGAGTTTCTACAGGGAATAATCATCACACTTATTGGCACATAGAGATATTAGTTTTTGCTGGAATGTGTAGCTATCATTCACTGCCATATTTTTTAAAAATTCTATAGCAGTTTTTTCATATAGTTTTTTATCCTCTATGTGTCTGCTCCACTGCTAAATTCTCCGGAGTCTTCTCTTCATGGCAAGTAAGGTGGAGAGTGATGCTATTTTTAAACTGCCTATACACTTCTTGAACTCTCTGCTTCAGATGGTTGTCAGTCTTGATCCCCAGTGTGTATGTTTACTGTTCCAGTCCCCTCCGGAAATAAATCTACCTCCAATATTCTCTATATAACCTCTAGACATATCCTCCTTGATGTTATATCATGGTGGACAGTATACGGCACTCACATTTATACGTCCAATTTTTTCTTTCAATGTGATTGTAGTGGCTTGTAGATAGTCTTCCTTGACTTGACTATGAGAATAATTTTTGATGTTCTTTTTAATTAATATGCCATATTGGGATGGCAGGTCCCAACTGGATGATTGGTACAATTCACATCAAAATTTTGAAGTTTAAATATTTTTTTTATTATTTAGGCGTGTTTCAGGGATTAGCATAATATAAATTTTATTACTTTCAAGTATTTATTTTAGTTCATCTTTAACTGGAAGTAATTCGTTTGCATACCATGTTCCAAGACGTATGGATGTTATTTTATCTTATTGATCAGTGTGGTACCCATTTCTTGTAATAGCAAATCTATTTTTAATGTTTGTTTATCGATAGTTTCTAGTAGGGCTAGTCTTTCTCATATCCATTGTGGTTAGGTTGTCAGTTTGGTCTGGTTGAAATAAATTAGTGTTTTGGTATGTATTGGTAATGTAATTAATTTGACTTTGTGGTTTTTTATTATTCTTTACTGCCTCATTTTGACACCTGTCTTCTTTCTTTGTGAAGGTATGTCCGATAAGTCTTTTTCTCGTATATGGGTTATTAGTTTTTCGTAAATAGCTATAGATTTTGAATAAATTGTTTATTGTTACCTTCATGATATTTTGTAAGAATACTCTTCTTTATCTTTTGTTCAATAAAGTCGGTTAGCTGTTGTTTTTTTTTAATTTATTTATTTATAAACTAAGAATACAAACATTAAACTAAATCTATACAGTGTGACTTAAACCATTGCTGGCTATTCCTCGTCGATAGCTCATTTAACTTATAATACCTAGTTATATTTAGTTGGACAATGCTTATATCTTGATTATGTTATTACTAAGTTTAACAATATGTTTTTACGGTTACACACATACTAATAACTACGAAATCTAAAAAAGTTATAACCCGTAGGTAGAACTACAATACCACCAATACACCGCGCAGCCGCGTCCTCATCACACATGGAAACACACGGGCATAAATTGTTTCAGAATAATATTATTTATTATCTAGTTTTTTTTTTTTTTATTTCAGTTAGGGTTTTATTTACTTTGTTTGTGATAAATTTTGTATTATACTAGTAATAATTTTGAGAGGTAATAGTTTTTCCATTTATATTTAATATTAGTTCTAAGTCTATTAGTAATCTTTTTTAAGGTTATCTGGAAGATCATTTATTAATTTAGGTAGGTACTTGATATTGCAACATTTGTTTGCCGTAAAGGTTACAATATCGTGGAACCAAATATTTGATTTTTGACGCACTACGAGTTTGTTTATAATGGTGTATTATATTTAGGTAGATCTCGTTAAAAATGTTTTCTTTTAGTAAAATATATTTTACCTGGACATGTATGGGTAATATATTAGTTTTGATAAAAAGATCTTTACAGTCTTAAGCTTTGCAGGCACTATCGTTTTTAGGATACGAAGCTGTAGGTCGTAAATTTGATATACATATATCTTATAATTAATATAGATATTTATTAACTATATAATTTTATATAGATATACATATATACATAATATATATGTATATCCTCAATACCATATAAGATAATCGGAGTCGGTTTTGAGATTCTCTTTGTTTGTGTAGGAGCTTTTGGGTTTTGGGTGTGCGCATTTTCTTCTTGACCTACATATTCATTGAGCAGGGAAAAACTGTTACTGGTATCAATAGTGCTGGCCATAATTGGTCTTCTTTTGTTAAACAGTTGGTCTTTTGTTAAATTAAATTAAAGTCGTATGTTTTTTTTTTACTTTTAAGGTTAGTTTGTTTAAAATTTTTTGTGCACTATTTTCACAATTAGCTGTAGTTTTTTTTTCGAAACTTTCACTAATTACGATGAATAATCACTTTTGATGCTTAATTATAACACTTTAGAGTTTAAATTCACGAAATTATCGATTATTTGTGAAAATTTACCGGAAATTTAAATTGACGCGTGCGCGTTCCGTTTGCCATGTCACCAAAATGGATAAAATATTTTTATTTGTAATCTTTATCGCTAAATAAACATACATATACAATTATTTTTAAAATTTATCGTAATAGTCAAATTTAATCATCAAAATGTGGCTATTTTGAAAATTCCGCGCAAATTTCAAAAACGCATATTTATTGGCGGAACAAAACGTGACGTCATCGCACAGACGAACGTGTATCAACTTTCAAAACTCATTTTTTAAATATAGAAGGTATTTAACCATTGCCATTGTCAATTTTCATTGTGTAAAGTGAAACAGAATTTTCGTATAAGGCTCGGACTATATTATGATTTATGATCCGGAATCCGGAAGGCCACGAAAATTCTGAGCATTTTAAATAGAACTTTGCGCTAATACAATAGAGATGAAAATCGAACACATGAGTGTCGAGACAAATGTCAATGTCATATATCAGTATAGTGCCAGTACACTCGTAACTCTATTGTATTAGCGCAGAGTTCTATTTTCAGTGCTCTGAATTGTCCAGGGTCAGGCGGATTCCAGATGATATAGTCCCAGCGTAATAAACCTAACAGTAGAGAAATCTCGATCCTCAAAATTTATGTTTTTCTTTTATAATTCGTATAATGTAAATAAATAAAGTCGAAAAAATATCTATAAATTCTGGAAACTGGCAGAATGGTACCAAGCCTTATGCAACCGCGATTGACATAAATAAAAGAAGTTAATTCATGTTTTCTATGGTTTTTTGTTTTAAAATATGACATAGTAATATATTATTATGATATTATATCTAATAGATTTATTTAGTACCTAACACTAGGATATTACATAATAATGAATGAATTAAATATATTAAGGAACTTTTCGTTAACTAGGTTGTTTTCGTCGAGGTTTGTAAATGAAAGCAAGTATGCGTAGAAAATCTATTTCAATGTACTGACTGATTACACAATAGTATAAAGTGCTCAAACAAGATAACACTGTCTCTTCTCATCACCTTGCACCACTTTTTCCTAATACCATGTATGTCAAAATCAAACAATGATTTTAACTGTCAACTGTCAGATGTATGTGCGATGACGTCACAAGTCACAACTCGAGCGTTTAAATCGGCCAAAAATGATTGTGATTTAAAAACGTTCTTGCCAGCCTTATGGATAATATTTTGGATGTGTGTAAATAACGGCAAGGTTTCTAACCAAATAATATTATTAAGAATAAGAATTAAGAATATTATTATAATCGATCTCCGAAGTTGCTTACATTTGCATTACAAAGTTTGCCATTTTAGACCTGCTGTTCTTTTCACCTAGATTAAAGTATAAAATGATTGCTATATCTCTGATTTCAGGTGTGCGACATTCTGATAGAGCCTGGTGAAAAAATGGCTTACAAGAAGTTGGCTGCCTTCAATGCAATGATACTCGACAAGACGAACCAAACGTGTATGGACTATGATTACAAGAATATGATCCAAGAGCTAAGAATGGAGAAATGGAGTCCCGTCCAGGAAGGAGGTATTATAATTAACAAACTACTAACAGACATCATGATGTTTTTCCTACAGATATACTTTTGGGATCATTTGTGGCGAATAGTCCATTTGGACGTGGCGGATTTGATTTTTTGGGGTTAAAAGAGGTCTAGATGGGGTATATAATAGGCACAATTTTAAATGTAACTTATAGAGATTTTTATGACCATACTTATGGGCCATTATGGATTTTCGAATGTTTCTCTTTACATGTTTAATGTGATGCATTTAATTTTGTGGGGTCAGATATTATGTACACTTGTGATGGAGTGTTCCCAGGAAAATATTGTTTTGTATTTGTCATGAAACAAATCAGGCATTATTGAATATTTTGTAAAGCTATTACTTTAAGAAATTGCTAATACAGGTACGCAAAATTTTTAAATTATTGTATGCGGTACCAAAATATTAATCACATTGCGATTTACTTTAAAAAAACCGTTGCTTGCGCTTGAGCAAAGCTTTAAATAATGTTTATAGTATAAAAACTTAAAGTTAGTAATTATTATTATATTTTTAAACATTATTAAGCCTATTATGTTATAACTTATGTGTGATAATAATTAATGTTCTTTAATATTTTCCGAAGCAAAACTATAGAAGCTAATTCACCTTTTAAGGTCTAAGGATTTTATTTTCATATACTAAACATGTAACGGAAATAATTTTAGTACTAGTTTCTAGTTTCATAGTAGTTTTAGTAGTAAATAATTCCTGAATGTAGTTATATAAAAACAGAAGCCTAAACGCTATTGGCAAATGTTATTTTAATTAGCTAGTATGACACAACATTTTGAATAAATACTAGCATTTTGTCCATAGCTTGCAACATTTAATTTTTGCATGTTACAGTTTAAGAGCTTGCTAGAAAAAATATTTTCGTTAGTATTAGGTACTAGGTGCAAAGCGAAGCAAATCATTTCTATGTATTTTTAAGTTTAACTAATGCATGAGTATTTCGAAAAACTTTTATCTAGTTATGCTTCTTTTTTAAGTGAAATATGTGCCAACCCAGCATTTGCATGTCTTTTTTATTTTCTTTCAGTTTAATTTATTAGGCGTTTAAGTTTGTTAATATTTTCTTATTCAGTATTTACCTATATAGTTGTTCAAAAAATTTAACCTCAAACTATTCATGGTAATTCAGCTGATCTGAATTTTCAAACATTTTTATGTTTAAAAATGCAGATCGGCTGAACCAAATATATGGAACTATCTCTAATAGATATGAAAATGGTACGCTAACTTGATAATTGAAACGGAAGCGTAAAATCTAGTCTTTTGACATCATAAGCTTGTCCTTATATATCTCTTTATGCTAGTCAAATCTATGTATCGCATTACGAACTAACGAATATTATGTTATTATATTAATAGTGTAAATATTACTATTGTGTCGAAATGTATAGATAGACGTTGTTAAGGTTATGTCCATCTGAAGTTCTAATATGTATGAATTTGTGGCGACCATTTTCCTTGAAATATATGTTATTTTGTTGTCCAATCGGCAAATAAAAGTTGCAGTTATTTAAAGGCCTTCTAATTCGTGTATCTTCTCTTTTAACCTTGATTTAACCTCAAAAGTGGGTGTCATCTGATCTATTGAAATTCCTAAGAGAAGTCAGATCAGATCAGATAGGAACATGTCACTGGCCCTCTTTTACTATACACCATCTTGCCTCATAATAATTTTTATGGCCTTTTCATAATAAGGCCCAGATTTTTTTTCTAACTCTTCTTTCTTTCTAATTTTTATTGGCCTTTGGCCCAATAATCTTCTAGTGTTTAAAGATACCTTCACAAAATAAGCGCCATCTACAAATCATTGCATTGTTACCTGTACTCTAACCTGATGTTAGGACTTACTGTATATTCATGACACTGGACCTCTTTTACTATAGACCATCTTACCTCATAATAATACATGGAAAAACCAAAAATTTTTTTCTAGGCCCAGATTTTTTTCTAACCCTTCTATTTTCCAAATTTTTTATTGGCCTTTGGCACAATGGTCTTCTAGTGTTTAATGGTACCTTCACAAAATAAGCGCTATCTACAAATCATTGCCTTGTTATATGTACTCAAACCTGATGTTAGGAGTTCCTGTATATTGATGTCACTGGCCCTCTTTTACTATAGACCATTTTACCTCATAATAATACATAGAAAAACCAAAAATTTTTTTTCTAGGCCCAGATTTTTTCTCTCTTTCGTTTTTCCTAATTTTTTATTGGCCTTTGGCCCAATGGTCTTCTAGTGTTTAATGGTACCTTCACAAAATAAGCGCTATCTACAAATCATTGCCTTGTTATATGTACTCAAACCTGATGTTAGGAGCCACTGTATATTCATGTCACTGGCCCTCTTTTACTATATACCATCTTACCTCATAATAATAGATGGAAAAACCAAAAAAAAATTTTCTACGACCAGATTTATTTTCTAACTCTTCTTTTTTCCTAATTTTTATTGTCCTTTGGCCCAATGGTCTTCTAGTGTTTAATGGTGCCTTCACAAAATACGCGCTATCTACAAATCATTGTCTTGTTATATGTACTCAAACCTGATGTTAGGAGTTACTGTATATTCATGTCACTGGCCCTCTTTTATTATATACCATCTTACCTCATAATAATACATGAAAATACCAAATATTTTTTTCTAGGCCCAGATTTTTTTTCTAACTCTTATTTCTTCCTAATTTTTATTGACCTTTGACCTAATAGTCTTCTAGTGTTTAAATACACCTTCACAAAATAAGCGCCATCTACAAATAATTGTCTTGTTACCTGTACTCAAACCTGATGTTAAGACTTACTGTATATTATCAATTCAGATAACACCTAAAACCCAGGTCTTACGCAGTTCCATTTTTCACCACCAGATGGAGTGTTTCTAGTTACTTTTATTTTGCAAAAATGTAGTCTCGTTATCATTGTACATTATGTTTATAATTAACAGGTGCTAATAATGCTAATAACCAAAAGTCAATATTGTTATAAAAAAAGGTTACAATTTTGAGCGCTATCTTGTGTCTACGCTTGTTAGTTTTATGAATCTATCTTTGAGTAGGTTGGGCACGCTACATAAAGTTGATGACTAAAAACCTAGGCGGTGAAATGGATAAAAACTAGGTGGAGCTTTTAGTGTTGGCACTTTTTGAAAAATTTATGAGGCCTGTGCTTTGCTCATTTTGGTAATATCAACTTTATATTCGTTTAAATATAATTTGTAAATAGGATCCAAAAGTGGTAGGCGGTTTGTCGGCGACCGTTCATACATGGCGCTGCATAATTTTAGTATTAAATATTATGTATTGTGTTATGAATTCTGATATAGTATACATATTGGGCTGTGTACTAGTGAGATGTATCTCAATCATAATTATTCTATCAGGGGATCTAATTCATAAGCAGGTAGAGCCGTGCTGTCATAATTTATTTGTATTATAGTTACGACATGCTGTCACAATACAATAATTGTCAATGCCATGTCAGATTGATATCTTGATATTATTATAATACGAACAAAATATTATGATAACCATCAACCTGCTTATGAATTAGATCCCCTGATAGTACATACATCTAATAAACCTGCGTGTATGAAAAGAGAACAATCTTCAAGGACATGTGAAGCCAATTCACCGTAGGCCAGGTTTATGCTGTCCCCAAAGCCTAAATCTTCTCCTAATGAGAAAAGAGTGGGCCCTATCATTGGTGACGTCAATGTCGGTGATGATGTGCGGTCGCCGATAAACCATAATGTACATTTTTGAACCTTTTTGCAATTGTAATAAGATCAAAATGTCGTACAAAGGTTCTGTCGGCGTTCGTACTTCCTTTGCCTCTATCCACTAGTTTCATGCTATATGACCCTTTAAAATACCTAAGGTATTTATTACATAAATTGATAGTGCTCTGATAAATAATAAAGTTTACAAAAGGAGTAGTATAGTAATAAAATCCAATATTTTTGAAGAAATTGCGTATTGTTTGAAGAACTTTTGTGAGTCTTGTGAAAACGCCCCATACAATAGTCGTACTGGCATGTGACGTCACACGCTTGTAAGTTGTAACGAAATTTATGGTCACACGCAAAAAATTTCCTATGTCTCCGAAGTTTGTTTGTTTTTGTTCATACTTACCATAGTAAATATTTTTGTATTTGACGAAAGTAAACTTTAGTTTAGTTAAAGTAGGGTTTTAATACTAATGTTGAAAAATAGTTTCCAACTTTTTATAACTTCGAAACGCGTCCTAATTACAAAACTGCATATAAAATCTTAATTATTTTTGCTCTTATCAAGTTGTTATATCTAATTATTGCTGAATGTTTTAATAAAAACAAAATTTTTACATGTAGGCAAATACGCAATAGAATATTCGAGAGATTGCGCGCCCGGATGCGCAGAATGCATTTTCAGGGTGGAGGATGAGTGTGTAAGGTCCACCAAAATTAGGGTTGTCCCAATGTAATAGCTAATCATGCTCGACTTTACATTTTAAACGTTAATAGCCTATTACTGTTGTATCGAAAACTTATTTTCAGCTTTTTTATGTGGCAATGAGAACCTTGCCGGGCGAGAACAAGAAATTTTTCTATCTTCAGTAACTTCAGCTGTAAACATCACGTTATTTTGCATTAATACACCCAGTTTAATAACTAGAACACCGTTTATTTTTGTTACATTGCGAGGAGTACGAGGGCTGCACTAAAAGTATCGGGAATGGAATATTTCCACTGTTCCTGTCATATTAAAATCTTTTTAATTTAAAACTCCTTGGTTTTAAAAATCGAATACCGTTTATTTATTTAAAAAAAGATTCTCGGTCTTGTCACAAGGTCTTGTCAAACTTGTTTAGTCGTTGAGAAAATGTAATTGACTCGAGAAAATTCTAGAGCGATGATTTATTATGACTTTCGAAGTGGTTTAACACAAAAACAGTGTGTTGACCGGATGATTTCTGCATTTGGTGATGAAGCCCCATCCAAAACCACAATTTATCGCTGGTTTGCTGAATTTCAACGTGGACGTGTCAAGCTCAGTGATGATCCCCGTCAAGGTCGTCCAAAAACTGCAGTCACCCAAGAAAACGTTGATGCTGTGCGTAAGCTGATTGAGGAAGATCGACATGTGACATACCGCGAAATTCAGGCAACTTTAGACATTGGCATGAGTCAAATACAAATAATCTTGCATGAACAATTAAGTGTAAAAAGTTGTTTTCCCGATGGATACCGCATTTGCTCTGTGAAGAGCAAAAAGCGGCTCGCGTTACTTGGTGCGTCAGAACTCTCCAAAGATTCCACGCAGGATCCTCAAATGCTGTATACAACATCGTATCAGGTGACGAATCCTGGATATACGCGTACGAACCCGAAACAAAAAACCAGTCACGAGTTTGGGTGTTCGAAAATGAGTTAAAGCTAACAAAAATTGTTCGTTCACGGAGTGTTGCAAAAAAAATGGTGGCCACGTTTGTCTCCAAAACCGGCCATGTTGCGACTATTCCTCTTGAGGGACAAAGAACGGTTAATACAGAATGGTATGCTAACATTTGTTTGCCACAGGTCGTTTCTGAACTCCGTAAAGAGAACTGCAACCGCCGCATCATCCTCCATCACGACAATGCGAGTTTTTACACCGCGCACAGAACAAAAGAGTTTTTAGAGCAAGAAATCATAGAATTATTAGACCATCCGCCGTACAGCCCCGACCTAAGCCCTAATGATTTCTATACTTTCCCTAAAATAAAGAATAAATTGCGTGGTCAGAGATTTTCATCACCTGAAGAAGCTGTGGACGCCTACAAAACGGCCATTTTGGAGACCCTAACTTCCGAATGGAATGGTTGCTTCAATGATTGGTTCCATCGTATGGAAAAATGTGTCAAATTTCGCGGAAAATACTTCGAAAAGCAATAAATACATTTTTAAATAGTAATGTTGTGTCACTTCCTTGATTCCCGAAATTTTCAGTGCCGCCCTCGTACTTAATTATATGAAACAATTCTAGTATAATAAACAAAAAATTAAACCGGCTTCCAAAGTATAACAAGAAAGTATGAAATAAATCTTATTTTCTAAATAATCCCTTTTTAAATTCGGCTAAAATTTGAAAGATTTATTTCATACTTTTTTGTGTATTTTTACTTTGGAAGTCAGTTTAAATTTTTGGTTAAAAATAATAATTTTTCCCTTTTAGTGATTTTGTTAAATTATTATTAATACATTTTAAGAACGTTTAAAATAATCGAATGTATAATTGAATACGCGCCAAGTTTCCATTAGGTATTGTAAATATGATGATGATGATGATTACTCTAAGTTACATAATGACATATGCTTGCAGTTCTTTAAACAATGTCGAAATTTCCTAACACGTATCTTTAAAGACTGAGGAGTTCTATTCAGTGCTTTTGAATCCAGGGTTATTTATACCTTGCAGTGGCGTGAGGTTCCTATAACTCCATTCCTATCGGCTTCACTTACCACTTACCTTCGGAAGACCCTCATCCAAATCCCTACCTATATACAGGCTAGGGCTTCCCTATGAAGGAGAACCAGCCTTCGCCACTGATACCTTAATGCAAAATCTTATTTATCGGTAGCATATGCTAGTGTAACTTTATAAAAAAATCACTATATGTGTCCATATAAATTTCGAGGAGTTCCCTCGATTCCTCATGGATCCCACCAGTATTCCACTTTAGTGACTATAGGACCAATTTCGAATTATACCCTTTACAACACCAAAATAATTTTGCAAATACAATGTTCAAAGATATCCGTGTCGGTGTAAAATACTATGAGAAGTACCTATTATATCATCTTAATGTGATGATGTATGGTGTGATGATGGTGGTGATGATGATGATTCCTGTAATTGGCATAGTGGTATATGCTTGCAGTTCTCAAACAACACCGAAATCCCCAAACATGTATCTATACGGAGTCATGAGTTCTGTTCAATACTTTCTACCTTGGTGCAAAATCTTACCTTTTGGTAGCATAATATGCTCAGACTACTTCAGGAAAAGTTGAAATCACCATATGTGTCCATATAAATTTCGAGGAGTTCTCTCGATTCCTCATGGATCCCCATCATCAGGTCGCTTTGATGTCAAAAGGACCAATTTGGGATTATACCTTTTACATCAAAAAAGAATTTTGAAAATCGATTTACAGACGGCGGAATAATCGTTGAACATACAAAAATAAAAATATATGCAGCCAAACGTATAACCGCCTCCTTTTTTGGAAGTCGGTTAAAAATTTAACAAAATTTGTCGGTACGTTACGTTTTATTTTACTGTAGGTCACAACCCTAGCAAGGTGGTACGCAACAGGTATTGATTTATTGCATGCGCAGTAAAGTTCAAAGGTCCATTCTGCTACCCCAACATCATTTACGAATACTACAGTCCCCTACTACTGAGTCATCTATAAATAGGAGGCAGTGGCAGGTCCACCTGCGAGTCGGTAGACTGAGGTGCCTTCGAAGATAGTCAGTCTATGTAGATCTCATAATCCTGGTCATTTTAGTATGGTTTTTCTCTACCTACTTTGAAAATCTTATTGATGCATTTTAACTTTCGGCTTTCTGATCTCAAATCTGATGGTAAATGATATGCAGGGATACATATTTTGATTTCTTAGTTCCATAAAATATTCAAGGGCACATTTACCTAGATGCAGGCTAGAAGACGTTTTTTTTTATTGCATAGTATATATAGTCTTAAATATTAGTAACTTCTCAGAAGAAACTATATCAAAATTCAATATTTTCAAAGGTACAGCGATTTGTAAACAAAATTTCGTAAGCCTCGTGAAATAGCTCCATACTATAGTCGTACCTAGCTGTGACGTCACGCCTAGGTTAAAGTGTATGAAGTGTATAAGGCCGCAGGAACATTTTTGTAAATATCTCCGATATTTGTGCGTTTAACGGCCGTTTTCAATAACATATCTAAGATTAAGAAAATATAGCTATCCACGTTAAACAGTACGTTGTGTTTATACGTTTATACGTGTTGTTTATCTTTAACTTGCGTTTCACAATCAATGATAGGACCTATTTATTTTTGTCCAATGAAGGATAGCATCCTTCCCTCTCGCCTATCCAAGCCTCTTGAAACGTTTCATTCTTTTCTAACTACATAATAATTCATGTTTTAAATAATTATATATTTATTTAATGTATTTATTAGTTAAAAGCGTAAATATTGTACATGCAATTGAGAACCAAAACTCGGGATGATTTTTTACTATATTAATCGTGTTTTGTTTATCAAATTAAAAAACAGTAGTTGATGCCAGGAGTCGCGTGAAAAGGAATGTGAAATTTAAAATGAAATCAAACTTCGAAGCAAAGATAATGTAACTATACTACGTAATAAGAGGTGGCACTCTGTATTAAAAAAAGTGTTCGAAATTCAAAATTATACCGTATATTTTTTACGTATTATTGTCAAAAGTGCAATAGATTCAAGCCTAAACGTAAAAAAATACAAAAAACTGTACGTAGGTTATTAGTATCGATTTTTTATTTTAAGGCCAATTATTGGATTAAAAAGGTAAATAAAATAACAAAACAACTATAATTCAATCAAAGAAAATAAAATACAAAAGTAAGGCGTTAGCTTAGTTCTATAGTTACAGTGCAGTTTTTTCTGTCGCGACCATAAAAAACCGCTGGTGGGAACGTAGCCTTTTAGCCATTAGTTGTTTCCTCAGATCCGCCTCGACTTAACCTCATCTGAGGTATCCTTAAGAAGTTCGAATTTGGTATTCATAAACATAATTTCTACCTCAGCTGTTGTGTGTGTACTGAAGCAGTAAGGTTGAGTGGAGATATGACGTCATAGATAGTCATAGAAAAATATATTTTTTAATGTAAACACCGATAGTTACCATTAAAACTCGATCCGAATTTGGCATAATGGTGCTATAACCCTTCGTTTAAAAAGAAGAAATTTCAAATTTAACATCAGTGTCATTGTCAATGAGGGTTTTTGATATTTTTTCTTCCGCTAGGGGGCAGACCCAACACACAAAGCATCATTGGTGGCGTAGGTATCAAAAACGGTCAATAAGAATTTTCGATTCTTTTCTGTAACCAGGATGGTAGAACGACGGTTCTTGTCGTGTCAAAAAGCTGTCAGATGTCACCAATTTAAAAACCCCTTACTGTGATTTATGTGAAGTGTGAACCGTGAAACTGTGAACCTGTGAACCCTTGTATTGTCGTGTTGAAATTTTCCTTGATATTTTCTCTATTAATAAGTATCCCTCTGTAATTGCGTAATTGCTTCAAAAAATTCCACTGTTTATAAAAAGAATTGATATAAATGTCGAAAATAGACGCTCGAGAAAGCCTCAAGGTACGTCCTGAGGTACCTTAAGTTTGACAGTTGATTCCACGACTCGCGTAAGGAAATTCCGCAAGTCGAGGACATTTAGTTGAACTAATGATACAATTAAAGATACTTGGGGATTGAGGTTGAGTTGAGTGGAGGAAATCTCGAGGAAACAACTAATAATACGGGTGTTAATGTCAGTTGTCAAATTGATTACGATAAGTTCAAATTGATAAATACGACAGTGGTCAATACCTAGTAGAAGTCAATATGTCCCGCGGCAATTAGAATATCAAAATTTGGTTAATTGTTCTTTACTATGCCTGAGTTTACAAAGTGCTGCCAGAGAAATTATACTCAAGTAAAAGGAGTTTTGTGAAGCAGAACAGCAGAATCAAGGTATTCTAATACCCATAAAAAAAGCTGGAAAATATTTTGTCGCGCGACCACAGCAAATCTATACGACAATTCATAATCATTTAATTTCGACATATATAATTCACACGTGGTTTATATTCCTTTTGTATGATATTATGGGTATCACGGTCTTCATCGCAATCTATAATCATTTGCATTAATTCAATATCACTATCATTACTACTAAAGTATTCCATTATGTATATCTTTAGAAAATAAAACCAAAATAAAACTAATTTTCAAGTATAAAAGGCGGGAAAAATAATTTTCATATTAAGCTTTCAACACCGTTTTTCAAAATCGACAAGTCCAAAGTCTAGTCTAAGTCCAAATAAAACATCAATGCAGTCAATGACTCAAGTCAGTCGAATCAGTAAAGTGGTAGACGCCTTACTAAATCTTCCTAGGGAGTTTTGAAGGGAACACAAAATAGCACGCTTTTGAAGTTGTACGTACCACTCGCCTACACTTGTGCACGTTAACGAATATTTTAAAGTTAATATTCTACCAATATTACACATTAATAACCGAAATAACACAAAAATAAGGAGGAAATACAAAAACAACAACGTCATACTTACCATAATGAATGTTTTTGTATATGATGTAAGTAAGCTAATGATGTGGATTTTATTTACTAATTTTTCAAAAAAAAAAACATTTTTGTACTTTTTAGATGTATCTAATTACTAAACTACACATAGAATATCATTTTTATTTACATTTACCAAGCGGTAAATATGCCTCAATATTTCTGAGTATATTAATGAAACAAAAAATTTTAGATGTATTCATCATCTCTATTATTAAATCCTTTTTTATCATGATATTTCAGGGAGTGGTCCATTAAAAGAAGGTTGTCAACTTCACAACTTAATTGTCTCATACACAAAGGAAATTTCATGAAATTTCTGTATGACTGGCAACCTTAAACTTCAGACCTTTATCGACCCGCAGGCTGAATAGACGCAGTAAAGGTCACAGGGATGCGCAATACATTTCATCCTTTATCAACGCACTTGCATGACAGAGATGATAGATAACACGGAAGGGGTTGTAGGGATGCACGATGGAGGTATCGATATCGATAGAATAATTTCAGCTAGCGTCAAGAGTCGGGACTCGTGACACGTGAGTGTCGTGGATATTTAAATCTTTAAACTTCTCATTCAACCAGTTACGCACGCTTGCGCAGATCTGGGTTAAAGTTAACCCTGGGTTAAAATATCATGCCTTCTCTTTCATAAATACAAAGATCGAGAGATAACATATGTAACAATTCTGGAAGACCGTGTCTTAAATCTTAAAAATGCAACTTACTTTGTACGCAGCTTACATAACGCACATGATCAAAGTTTTATATTCATAGAGTACTTGTTGATCATGGTTTACTAACCAATGACTAGGATAGATTATCTATCCGAACACAATTTTAAATAAAATGGTCTAGGATATAATAAATGGTTAGGTTAGAATGTAGACGACGACGTCACTTTTTTCTATTCGATTCAGTTAGTAATAATATTTCTACTACTAGCTGATCAAAACGGGTCAGCTAACTAACCATGTTGACTACACGGTCAATTTTATTTTTTACTATTTAATACAATTCTGGGTCTACTGCGGAATCAGGAATTTCGCCGTAAATTATTGAGTCAATTTCATCTGGTCTTATTGTTTCGACCATCCACAGCAGAATACTCTTATGAGGCAGTTCTATTTTCTGTCACTCTGCTGAGTATATCCAACATCGTGACAACAAGAACAACTGAGATGTACGCAGAAGACATGATATTTTACAATAAAGTTCATATGCGCTTAGAGTTTCTGCTTGAACACTCGTGTTGTCATATATATCATCAGATAGCTGGATGATTGACTGGATAATAACAGATTAGTGATTGTCGACCATAATGGCGCAAATAGGTCTCGGGCTTCCCACACACAGTTCTGGTCGGCCGACATTATTTCCATAATCCCTTTCCATCTGTTCATGGCATCGTCCAGATGAATGTATTCTTCTAAACGTAATTTCTTCTGATTTAAACGTATGTATATCAGACGTTCCGTTTCATTTTTTACGGCGAACTGATGAAATAATCTGTAGTATTTCAAAATGTGATTATCCTCGTATAGACGAATTATGAAATGGTATGCATAAAAATTATTTGAGCTGACCTTCATGTTTGTTACGGCTGCTGCTGGCCGCTAGCGACCATAAGGGTCATCGGCGGCCGTGAGCGGTGTTAGCGGCGGCGGTTGTCTCAAGCGAAACTGTGTACAGTAATGAAGTTAAAGTTTAAAATTAAGTATATGACAGTAATGCTGCTCGCCGCTCCGCGACATTTCGGTGTGAATCGGCCCTTAGGGCGCAATTTAACT
Organism: Phengaris alcon alcon; assembly: GCA_037179445.1. NCBI lineage: Eukaryota > Metazoa > Arthropoda > Insecta > Lepidoptera > Lycaenidae > Phengaris > Phengaris alcon. The sequence continues at coordinate 510,964 of JAYRCH010000617.1, read as the reverse complement.
AGGCAACCTATTTGCAAGGTGTCAATGTGAATATTATCTATCATTATAAATAAACTATTATAATATAAACTATTTATCACTTAGAAATAACAGATGAGGGTATATATTTCTTATACCGGAACTTGCACTAAGAGGGTTATCAATATCTGATGTTAAAAAATAAAAATATTTTTTTATTTTACTTTGTCCTGGTTGTAAAAAACACAAAATAAGAAATATCCAATTTGATGCAGTCGATCAGTAGTTATGCTCCATGCACCATGTAAATCTTTATTTTTATTTATATACTTAGATGTTTTTATCGATATTAAGTACACACATGACTTTTAGGCTTGGCAATAGTCATCTCCACTGCGCTGGTGCAAGCTGCAATCAATATGCACGGACAGACGCAGCATGTGAGTCTTAAGGATACGCCCTATATTTGACCTAATTTTAAGGAGGACCAATTAGTTTTGGTATGGAGGTACCATTGCAGTTATGGAGCGAATCCTCAGGTTTTTTGAGCGGCATACTTGTTCAGTTCGTCGCTTTTTTTATCTTTTTGAACTCTGAAAGATTGCGGATTCAAAGTTTTTAAACAATTAAAAATTATTTAAATTTGACCTTTTTGACGTTTTCCTTGTGTCATTCGTCGCTATTACCTTACGCATAAATAAATGAAATGATTTTTTTTATTTCCAAATGAAACTTAACTAGCTTTTTTCGGAAATCAACAGAAAAAGTTAAACTCGCACGGGGCGGAATATGATTGTTTTTTCTTAATTCTTTATCTCCACAGACAAGAATTCATATTGATTATTTGATATTGATTTCTTCCTATATTTTTGTTTTGTTGAAATTTTAATGATAATGTGCCTGATGCGTTTCTTATCTTCTCTTTGTTTGTTTTGTGTAGTCGTCATTATGAGTCGTCTTTTGTGAATTGTCACACCGAAACTAAACGATATGCGTCATGGCGTCATGCATTTTTAAGATAGCTATTCAAAATTGAACTTTATTCATTACACAAGATGTTACACGATTAATTGTAATAGTTCGAATGTCATGTTGCACCGCGCTACACCGCAAATTTGCAGTGTATGACTGTTGTCATATGAAACGTGCATCTTTTTGTGTAGTGAATAAATATCAATTTTCAATAGCTATCTTAAAAATGCATCGTCGCGTAGCGTTGCGTATCGTCGCGCTGTGAACGGAGCCTTATCCGTCAGATATAACGGTGGCTTTTAATATTCATTCTAGACATGTCTATTTTTAAAAATTACTATACAGGTGGCCGGGAGATTGACGTCAAAAAAATATTTTGGTCCCTCATGTCGTGGGGTATCCGAATCAGTCCCATGTATGTTCCGCGAATTTTCATAGTTTTCGAGTTTTTATGATTTTTTTTTCGGAATTTTTGAGTATTTTCGACCTGAGCAACTTAAAAAAATTATAAAAAAAGTAGAAGACTTATTCGACATTTTTTTTGCAACTGAATCTTAATAAGATGTAGTTTTTTATGCATAAAATAATCAGGTTCATAACTTTGTTGAAAGTTATGGAAATGTTGGGCTAAAATAAAAAAATTACGTTCGGTGAATTATGACTGAAATTTACAACTTTAAATTATAATATTTATTAAGAGGCCACAAAATGCGCCAGTCTCTCATCTTTAATAATTATTTTTAAAAAGTAATACTTAATATGCTACTTTGGCTAAAATCGGCCTTCAAAGACAGAGAGGTGGAAAATTCTTAAAATTAGCCTGATTCCAATTTTTTTTGATCATGTTATCATTTCTAAGGCTAATTAGTTTGTTGACTAACCGAAAATTACTGCAGAAAAGCTAATAATTAAACATTTGGAAATTTTATTTATTTCGTTTAATTGAAGTGAACTTAATTTTGCTCTTGTTCAATTACCGAACATTCTCGGGCGTATGCTATTTCTTGTAATAGCCCCAAAGGAAGAAATCAATGGGATTGAGGTCAGGTCAGCGTGGAGGCCACCTAATTGGTCCGCTGCTTCCGTCCATCTGGTGGGGTATGTTTCATTCAAATAATCTCGGACTTGAGTTGTGTGGTGACACGGGGCGCCGTCATTTTGAAACACCGTGGTTTGTCTCAGTTCAATACTCACATCTTCCAGCAACAATGGAACTTCATGTTTCAAAGAGTTTTTTTTCAACCGCCCACATGTACAACCCATGATCCGCGAGAACGGATCGCGCAAAATTAAGTTAACTTAAATTTAACTAAATAAATAAAACGTCCAAATGTTTAAATATTAGCTTTTCTGCAGTAATTTTCGGTTAGTTAACAAACTAATTAGCCTTTGAAATGAAAAAATGGTCAAATAAAAATTGGTAATCAGATGGCTAATTTTAAGAATTTTCAACTTCGCTGTCTTTGAAGGCCGATTTTAGCAAAAGTAGCTCATTAAGTAATACTTTTAAAAAAAAATTATGTAAGGTGAGAGACTAGCGCATTTTTGAGGCCTATTAAGGAGCCATGAAGTCTTATTTCGATTTTTAATTTAAAGTTGAAAATTTCAGTCAATTCACGGAACGTAAATTTTTCATCGAATAAGTCATCTACATATTTTTTAGAATTTTTTTAAGTTGGTCAGGTCGAAAATTCTCAAAAATACAGTAAAAAAATATTATTTCGAAAACTATGAAAATTCGCGGAACTTACATGGGGGTGATTCGAATACCCAACGACACGAGGGAACAAATTTTTTTTGACGGCCATCTCCCGGCCACATTCCAGATTAAAATATTTTCAACCTTGAAACTTGAAAGACTGTGAACTTCGGTAAAATACAATCAAATCAATAGCCTAAAATAGAACGTCAGTACAAAATTATATAATATTATGTTGATTATGTAAAAAGCGAGCGAGCGGAGAGAGCGAGCAAAATGTATTTCATATTTTAACAGCGTTCTTAAGAACGTAATGTAATTCTAGTTAATTTTTTCTATCGAAATTTTTAAATTATTTTTCTGCCTAAACGTATTCGTTTACATAAGCAGTGGATCTTATTATGACCAATATATCCGTAATTGATTTCACCAAACCTTATTTGTACACAGGATTATGAAAAGTTTTAATTTTTATTGTTCACGATCTATGACTTTTGACAATTAATTCTTATGTTTTCAATGGAAGAAAAAAATTGTGGCGTGTACTTTTGGATATTCCATTCTTATTAATTTTTTTTCGGCTGTGAGGCGCGAGGCCTCCAGGGTGCCTCGTAGGCGGTTGCTCACATCGCCCACGACTTGCGCCTCGGTGCCCGAATTATTTTTTACGCCCCCGCGGTCGATGCGGCCGGACAGCGCGGGGCCCGTAACTCTTGCTGCCTCCGCCTATATGGCTAATCCGGTACTGACTTAAACACTGATAAGTACAGGGTTAAATTTTCAACACGATCTGATTTTTTATATATACTTAAAGTGAACTTGATGGCACTCTTGTAACTTAAAGTTAAATATTACATTTTGAAATAATTGAATTATTTGCAGAAATTATTTAAAGTAAAATATTAAATAATTAATTATTATTTAATTTAAGAAACAATTTCTTAATAGGATTATAAGGAGGGACTCAGGAGTATATCAGTATATATAACTCATAACATATTTATACGACCGAATACTTAAACGCTACTTAAATTGAAGTGCACTCAAGTCACATGCTGATCTTGTAATTCTTTTTAGCAGCGACATACAATAGCAGCTTGTCATTTAGGGTGCTCTAAGCGTTTTAGAATCCGGACGTAAGATATAAAATGCTCGAGAAAAATTAAAATATACTTAATTTTGTTCAAAGCATATTGCTAAATCGTTATCAAAAATAAATATAACGGAAATATTTGAGTTGGCAATGTCTGGCACCATTACGAACAAAGCGGTGGTTGGCCGTGAAAACAAACGCTTAACCTTGACTCCAAATGTCTTTGAACTTATGAACCCTACCCCTACAAGGTTAACGTTGGGGGATCGACCTTTTTACGGTTCCGTAATACTCAAGGAACCCTTATAGTTTCGCTCTGTCCGTCCGTCCGTCTGTCTGTCTGTCTGTGTGTGCGCGCTTCTAGCTTCTGTAATTAATTATTAATATGAATGGATGAAATTTTGTATAGTTAAGACCTTTATATGAAATTTTGAATAGTTAAGATTTGTATAGATCTCTGTTCTGGAATCATAAAATAATTATAATTTTACATTTTAGGGGTGGCTCTCCATACTTGTGAAGTGGGGATGAAAAATAGTTTTTAATTCTACCCCATCATGTGGGGTATCGTTAAATAGGTCTTTTAAAATCAAGGCAATGTTTCATACATGTCTTTTTTACGTAGTGAACCAATTTCAAGTAATCGGCGTCCAAAGTGGTTTATAAGTTGGCATTTCTAAACTATGAGACTTTCCAGACTCACGCTAAATAGTGTTTATTTTGAAATCTTCTCAAGTTTCAAGCAATTTGAAAAATAAAATACAATTACGCGTTCATAGTTACGGAACGAAACGTTTATAGTTACGAAAAACAATTTCAGTTTTTAGATTAAACTGTTCAATAAATTGAAATTGATTTTTCTCAAGTTTAGGTATTGTCTGTAAATAGTTTCAGTATCATAACCATCTCGTTATAGATTGGCTTGGTGGACCTAATGCCTAACCCTGCTCGGAATGAGAGGAAACCAAGCCATGTCTCTGAAATAAGGACGTATGTAGTCGGTGATTATGATAATGATACACAAGATTCTCAAGTTGTCTGAAACTTAGGGCCGTGAGTCTGATGATGATTAAGCCAGGAATATTCTACAAGCCCTGTCTGGTATTGATCCAAAATTTATCCCAGTGCGCTGGTGCAATGGCAACTAGGACATTTTATGGACAGACACACTGCAACTGGTGCGTCATAGGACCACGCCCTGATGAAATGAAACAATGGTGTTAGGTCTTAGGGAATAATATACAAATAGTTATGAAGAAAATGAATCAAAAACTTTGTTAGCTAAAGGTTTTGTTTCTTTTTCCTTCAAAAATGCATAGATGTGCAAGTAACAGCGGCTTCATAATGACTTTGTAGAAGTAATTTATTTCGAAGAAAATATTGCGGTATAAGAGTCAGATGGCTCGTATCTAAATTTCCTATATATATATATATATATATATATATATATATATATATATATATATATATATATATATCCTTTCTCAGATATTTTAATATGGTTGGTTGACATACGTCTACAAAATAGGCAAAAACTTAAAAACAAATTTAAGGACAACAGAACAGGTATGCGCAAATATTTAAATTATCTAAAAATATTATTCCACAAACGTTTGTATAGCCCTAACTAATATTAAGCCAATTAAAGCTCATTTAACTGTACTCGTAATACGCTTTTCTGTTTTTATTGAGAATGGTTTATTTACAATACTCGTTTTTTTTGGAATTTGTGATATATTGAAGATGTTGTTACATCGTTTTGGCATAACATTAACAAACATTATTTTTAATTTTTTTGTAGATACCTATCTACAAAATCGCGGTATAATAATCAGATAAACGTACCTACGTTTATCTGATTATTATACCGCGATATGTTCTGAAATTTTAACATCTCCATGGATGTCTTTCATTGGCTTGTTTTGTATGGAGATAGTGTTCAAAAGGAGACCACTCGCGCCTCTCGAATGGAGCGTTAATAAAACAAACAAATGACTTTCGAATGGTGGTTGATTAGCTACACGCGATGTGCTCCTATGTGTGGTGCTGCGATAAAATCTCTGACCTTCACCACCCTTCACCCTAAGCCTAGGGCTATCTTAACACCTGTTGAGTGTTTGGCATGCCGCCAAGGTTCAATTTATGGTATCTCTGACCTTTTGTCTATCGAAGCATTAAAGTTCAATGATCATGCGCAATAACATGTTGCACAAGATTCCAAATTGTGATATGGCGGTAAACTATAACTTTAATTTATTTATAAATTAACATCGGTCCGAATAATTAATCATCGTTTATGAGAAGGACTTATCTAAGGGTCAGTTCAATTTAGAATAGCTATCATAAAAATGGCGCGCTGCGTCGCGTCTTGGTGTGATCTGACACTTAATATACTTTGAAAGAGTTTTTTTATTGACTTTGTTATTGAAAGAGTCCTTCTCATTAAAAAAGGGAATTATTTGCAAATTTCCTGTTAATGAAATGATGATGGTTGAGAGAAAATTCTAGAATCATAGGCTCTATTGATTTAAAGTGAATCTCCAATGCGCTGATGCAAGTGCAACCAATCAAAACCAGGTTTACGGGCAGACGCACTGAAACTTGTGCGTCATAGGGACCGCGCCCTGTATAAACTTTCTTTGTTATAGTATAATCTGGTTAGCAACCCCATGTTGTTTAGTAATATACTGATAAATATAAGAATATAAGAACTGTAGTACATAATAAAAAAATCACAATAATATTTTACCGTGGTTCAAACTCACCACATTCCGAATTTCCGAAAAAAAAACGCAAAATTTGACCAATGAGCCAATAAGATTGACATTATAGAGACTAAATTATTGATATATTGTTGCATGACGAAAGAAAAACATATATAACTTAAAAAGGCGACAGTTTTTCAGGGATAACACCTAGCTAGACCGATTATTCTACCCCAAAACTCCCTGCATACTAAATTTCATGTAAATACTTGCAGCCGCTGCCGCGTTTACGATTATATATATACAAGATTGTCTCGTTTAAAGTATAAGATTACCTATGATAAATAAAAATTACCTAGGTTACATACACAAGGGATTAATCTATAAAATTTCTACGTATGTAATATAATTTATCTGCCTCAGGGGGCAAAGGCTTAGAAAAAGGATAACAAATTTGTCTGTTGTGTAACGCTCGAAATTAATAACTTATCTAAAATCTTAGGTTGAGTTCAATCTTAGATTCTGAATCAAAAATTGACGTGAAGTTAGTCCTAGGATCGTTGAAATGTATTGGAAATCTTGAACTCAGATAGCTAAAATGAGATTAAGATTGATTATTAATTTCGGTAGCAAGATAACTAAAATCTTCCATAATTCTTGACCTAGACTCCGAATTTCGATCGCACATTACCTAACAATACATGTACAAAGTCCACCGGTTTCTGGCAAAAATCACAATTAGGCGACGACCTATTCACAACCAAGTGACAAAATTTGTTTACTGAAAAGTGCCTGGAGCACAACCTAAACTCTGATACCAACAGGCGAGCGAGGGCGAGGCACAAGAAATAAACCATGGCTCCCGTACTGGTTTATTCTGAACAATCCTGCACCAAACTCCTATACCTCTTTTAAGCTCGTCACCAAAATGGTATATAACACGGATATAACATGAGAATACAGATTCCCATTTCTCTAACAATTTTTTCTTAATTCGAGAACGAAGTTCCCAGGCAAATAGTTCAGACTGAAACACGAGACCATCCGTCAACGAAGACTTAGCAAGCACATCCGCAGTTTAATTTCCAAATATACCCGTATGAGAGAAATTTCCATTAAGCTACAATGGTTGGTTCCCCTTAGCAGCTTAATGAAAATTTAACATAAATTCTTGTTGCGCATGATATTTTCTGTCTGTCGCGTTGCACTTTCCGATGCGACCTAAATTGTACCAATCGCGGCGCGTCGCTTCCGGTTGTAAAACAAACCACTTGTTGATTATTTTCAACATCTTCGAGATCGGAACCACATAATCTATCAAGCGTTCTTCTAGTTTCAACAGGAATTTCATGGTTATGGTGGGAGGCCAGAAGAGACCATTGTAACATAAAGTATTCATCGCTTATTTATTTGTTACAGTTTAAATGAACAGCGTCCTTGTCTAGGGCTTAAAAAATGAATGGTGATGATGATGATAATTATGTAAGGCCTCTGGGCATCTTTTGCTCGATGCGTCGTTGGACTGCCCGATGTTATGTAAACTGCATCGCGGCGCGCCGCTTCCGGATCCAAAACAAACCACTTGTTGATTATATTCAACAGCTCATCTAGCTATTACTAGCTAGCATATTAGATTGATATGGTAGGATATCTGGATAGGAGTCGGTATTTACTGATTTTAGTCTTCATGATTTTTAAAGTTGTGTTACACCTATCCATTGAGTATCAAACGTAGAAAGTATACTAGTTATTTGTGTGTGGTAGTGGAGGGTCTATTTAATAGCATCTAAGTGTTTAAAAATGGATGGTGATGTTGATAGTAGCTGACGATGACGCCGGCTAATAAAAATATCAGGCATCGGTTGCGTTATTGATTGATTCCTCTGCGCTGGTGCAAAATGCAATTCTGCAGCTGCGCAATGAAATTACCAGCGTAAATAACATACGCCCTTTAAAACGGCTACGCTTTAGAATTTTATTTGATGACTATTAAAATTTTTTATCTCCAGAAAGTCAAGAAAGTAAATATAGATTTCTTTACGTTTTTCAGTCAGTAACGTCAGTCTTATACTATTTCGCGGTAGAATTATTGTCTTCTATTTCATTTTAGTTGACAATTAGATTGAATTGATTCTAAACAGAGTATAAGAGTCTTTTAGATATCGATATAAAATGTAACTTTATTATTTATTTACTACACAAAATTATTTACACAAACGATGATGGTAATTTTGATGATTATCAGAGGCAAATGCTTGAAGTCGTTTAATCAATGCCGAAAAGTCCAAACGCGTATATCTGAGGAGTTCCATCCGATGCTTTCGAACTTTCGAATCCAGGGTATACCTTCGCCCAAAATTTTACAGTCTGGTATTTGTTTAAATTACTTCTAAAATATTTATACCCTATATAATATGTTTACCCTAGTAAAATTGAACTTTTGTTGTGTATTATTATATATTATTTAGATTTTTATGTATCATTTTATTTTACCCATTCATTTATGTCTTCAAAAATGTATTTACTAAACTATATTATTCTGTAACTGCTGCAAAAAAAAAAAGTGGTCCTGAAAATCAACGTCTATTTGGCCTAGCATAAAGCTGAGGACTATCCTTTTTGTGTTATACGCTGCCAAAGTCTTATTTTTTATCTGTACTTTTTCGTTGAATCTTGTTTTACTTTAATTTTATTACTTTCTGATGTATTTTTGTTAAGCAGTGTATTTTCACAAATAAACTTTCATTTATTTATTAAAAAAATACCGAAATCACAAAAACCCTTTACAATAATAAAATTATTTTGAAAATCGGTCCACAAACGGTGGAGTAATCGCGTAACATACATCCAAAAAAATAAAATAATCATACAGTCGAATTGAAAAGTACTCCTTTTTTGAAGTCTCTTAAAAAATGTAGTATGTCGGAAACGGTTTGTATACCATAATAATAATCGTTATAGCATTTTTTTATAGAAGTTTTTAACTTTGGTTACCTTTCTGAAACTGCCTTGCTCTATTTTACTTGTCTGTCGCGTAGCGTGTACTGTTGGCTGTTCCACCACCATTTTTAGGGTACCGTTCACGGTGGAAAGTAAATACCATGTTAAGGCTCTTGTGTTTACTATATTTGGCGTTGGTTTTATTTTAGTATTGATTTCGTGTACTGCGCAGCGCTGATGCAAAATACACTTGGTAGTTATTGATTCAAGCTGAGCAATCACGGGGCTGCAGAATCCGCCTTAAGTCAGTTATATTATATTTCCTTTCATATATAAAGAGAATACCTACATATTCGATTTTTTGAGGTTTGAAATAGAATAGCTATTTCAAAACCTAAAAAGCCTTTGTTCATTTTATAAACAAACAAGAATTAAAATAGTTTATTCCAAAAAAGACCAATTCTAAATCATCCTTGGTCTATATCATACACTGAGCGTCAGCTGTCGGGGGTGGGACCACCCGATCTGAACGCCTTCCTAGGTGACCTTAACACCCACAGGCATCCCACTGCCCACACGTGATCACACAAATAGCACCCCAAATGCCCTCGCTTTTTATGTAAACATCGTTTGCAAGATTCATCATCACAAGCAATAGTTTTGTTTATTTCTTTTTAAATGAAAACGTTCAATAGAGTTACCCCTGAAAGAATGATCCGGTGGCCGAGTATAATAAAAGTTGACATAATATTTCGATAAAGTTTATGATAAATATCGATAAAGAACAATCAATAAGCGATTTTAATTTGTATTATATATTATAATTAATTGAGACTATCACCAAGTCTCAATTAATTGTCGTCATTATCACAACCCTCAGATTAAAATATCTCGCCTAATATTATAGAAACTCATCATAATTATGATTCAACAAAGTCATTGGATGATTTTGTTGACTAATAGTGTTCCCAGCTTAGCGACCAACTTTATATCAATAATGCACGCCCGGCCCGGTGCATTATTGATTTAAAGTTGGTCGCTATTGCGCTGATGCTGGATGCAGGAAGGTAGGACATGCGCCTAGAAGACTGAAACTGCGCCTAGACTTTGAACCTCCTACCATGCATTTTAAACCTGAAGTAGGATTTTACTTGCACGTATCGTCTGTTGCGCGATACGTCTTAATAGCGCAGTACTGCACGTTTATTTACTACGCAATGATAGATATATAGCAAATAAACACGGTAGTTTTAACGTGTTATCAGAATTCTTAGTATATGCTATGCATTATAATATAACCGAATAAACAGGTGTGTTGTTTTTAAGACCTTATTATTTTTCTGTTTTTATTCCAACTGATCAATCAGATGAAAATATGATCACATTAGAGTATGGTTTCAATCCACACTCCCCAGTGTGAATTTATTTTTATTTTATTATTACTCCAGAAAAAATATGTTTTTTTTATCCCAAGTCTATAATGGCTTTCTGATAAAAGATGGCGCTGGCAATATTTTTGACAAGAGTTCATTATTTACATATTATGTCGTTTTGTCGATAGCCGTAAATAATCTTATGTAGGCATACGTTCATATTATAGATCATGTCGAGTGTTATAGTGAAGTGGAAAAAAACTTAGGGGTGAAGGAAGTTTTACCGACGGTATATCATCAACATACATTTCGACCTCGTTAGTCGTTTGCACTTATGCTATTTTTTCAACGGACGTGGGGACAGCCTGCCGTGGCTTTTAAAAAGATTATGGAATATTTGAATAGAAACCTGTTTTTTATACTCAAAAGTTTCTAGTCTATCCTCCTAAGTTTATCCTCCTTATCATATTTTTTTTTCTAATCACAAAATTTTAAAAATATTTTATGAATCCTTGTCTCGAATCTGGTCGATTTAGTTTAATTGAATAATTTTTATGTCTAATTTATAGCCCGAGGGCCGAAAGCTACTAGCAATTTTAGATTTTAGCAGGTATTTGAGTCAACCTAGCAACTTACAACTTAACTTATTGTCTTATACCTCGCCAATTATCTCCCAACACGGAACCGCATACTTGGCTGGTCAGTACAGGGTCTAAGTCTACTAAGTCAATACCTAGAGACAAAGGGAATACTAAGGGACGAAACGTCTTAAAAAGTATATAATTTTATTGTATGACGAAAAAATGTCTTAACCATATATGCCAAGTAAAAAAGAAGTTGAAAGACCATTTCATACAGATGCTCATAAGGACCAATTTCTAGAAAGTAATGTTATTTACTTTCTCGAAGTTGTTTCTGACTTACAACTTACTACCAGGGCGCTTTTTTTACTGTTTTTGAAAAAAAAAAACAACATGTATTATTGCGCCACTATGCACGCGCATGGCAAGGTCAAAACCGCGTCCAAATAATATGCCTTATTTATTCTTTTAACCTTCAGCTACAACATATAAAATTTTGAATATGGACCATCCATAAATTACGTCACACGTTAAGGGGGAGGGAGGGGGTCGACGAAGTATGACATTGTGTGACAAGGCAATGCCTCAAAAACAGTTGTATGGTTTTTTTTTTAATTTTGGTATTGACTTAGCCCCGCTATTAACCAGTACCATGTTGGGGTATAACAGGAGAGGTATAGAGGTATAAGTTCCCAGATTGCCTCAAATCCATTAAAATTGCTAATAGCTCTCGGTTTATATATTTCTACTAGTAAAGCCTTTGTTAGTTATCCGCTGCGTGTTACTGGGGGCGTTGCCTGCGCGAAGTGCATCCTGAAATTTAGCGACTGCGCTATCCGCATGTATTGATGCAATTTCAGGGCCTGGGTGGTGTCCTAGGAATTATTGATTTGCCTCAAATGCCAAAGGTTAGGCTTCCTTGATAAACCCAAACATGTATTATTCCATTACACAATACCTAATATTCTATCCTAAGATTATTCAATGTCAAAGACTCCATAACACAATAAAAACGCAAAGTAAAAAAAGTCTCACGTGGAACGTAGGCTTTGACACACTCCAAAACAAATCGTAAAAGGCAAGAATGATTAGGTACCTGTTGCGTGTTCGTGCTTATACGGAATTGTTTGGTCTCACTAGCGCCATCTGTATTTCGTGACTGTACTCAACAACTTTATTTTTAAAATATTGTATTTTAATAATAACCTTTTTTGTTTAAATATACTGAAAGTAGCACTTAATAATTATACAGTCCTCCAATTTTAAAGATAAAGTAGTCGCTGCCAAAGGATTATCGTTGTTTAGACTAAATTTTACTAGCGTCATCTATGTTTTCAAACCCAGAAACCTTTATTAATAAAATAAACTATTTACTTTCAGGTAGACAATGGATGTACCAGACTTGTACAGAATTTGGTTTTTACCAAACATCATCGGGAGAAACTGAGGTCTTCGGAAATCATGTAGATGTAGACTTTTTCATACAACAATGTCAAGATATCTTTGGAAAAAAGTAAGTTTGAAGAAAATATACCATACGATAAATATGTGAATTTAAGAGTTTTATAGGAATTTCATAATTTTCATGTCTAAATTAGGTTACCATAACATTTCCTTTGTTCTCGTTACCTATAACAGCCAACGCCCAGATAGGTCACAGGTCATCTAGGACTTCCTTTGTCTGATTTCCCGGAACCTAGGACATAATAAGACCCTAGCTCAATCGATTTATGCGCGCGCAGTGATAATTTCTCGAACCTCTTGTCAGGGTATAAATAGGACCAGCCTCCAGGACTCCCGTTATTCGAATTGTCGAGCTCCCGCTAAGCGGACGTCTTTATACCCGCTGCCTGGTTCATAGACTTTTTTGTGTGTGGATGCAAAAGATTTGTTTCAAAATCCAGTAAGAATAGTGGAAAACGGAAAAGTTAAAAGTTGAAAAAAATTGTGCTAAAATCTTTGAAGAAAAAATAACGATTTTGGTAAGCATTGGGATTAGTTTTATGTAAACTTTTCTTCAGCTATTATTTTGGGCTACGTATCTACCATGATCTAGATGTACCAGATGTACATTTTCAGATTTTTTCTATATTTGTTTATTAGATGAATTATTACTATTATGTACTTTATTTTTTTACTCAGCGAGCGATTTTTGTACCATTTTAAAAATTACTAAGTCTAGTCTTATGTAACTTTTTATGTAAAAGTGTCTCAATAACTTGGCAAAGCGATGTTTAACCTTGTTTCTTATGATAGCCAAACACCATACAGTCTATGGACCAATCGACTTGATGCTATATGTGTATTGTGTATATTAGTGTCGTTTAAAAAATATTTAATTCTATAGCATTATTTTCTTGCAATCAAGTGGTATGATTCATTAAATTATTGGATGATTGCTTGCGAAATTGTAAAGAAAAAACTTGCTTAGCTTACCGAGCTCATTATATTAATCTTAAATGTATGTTGTAAAAGTAATCTTAAATATATGCAGTTGCTCATGTGATCTTTTTTTAAATTGAATATGCGAATCTTTTAAGTAAAAACTGCGTATATAACCTAGTTAGCAAGCAAGTAAATAAAGAATTTTTGTTGTGATTTGTGTCCTCGCTTAGCCCCCTTTTTTTGCCTACTAGGTGTTTCTAGATTATTCTGAAATATACTTTTTCGTTTTGAATTCCAGTAGTTCCAATCACCACCCATATTGAAAAAAGGAGAAGTTATTTTTTATATTTCTGTGGAGATTGGAGATATCCTTTCTTCAAATCCCCATGTGAAATATAGTTAGTTTATCGTTTAGTGATTAAACCAGCTTTCATGGAAATCGAGACAGAAATTGAGTTTACTTATCATCTGTGATAAAGAAAAGGGCGCGGGGTTGGGGGGGGGGGGTCCTATCTGATTGAATAAATATAAAATTTAGTATCAGTCAAAACTCAGAAAGAGAAAAATCACGTCGGGAAGTAGAGGGTGCCACAAGGAAGGGGAGAGGGTGAGGCCCAGTAATGGTGGAAAATGTGGTATGGGTAGAGGTGGTACACACTGCGTATGCGCATTGCCTCTGATCGGTCTTTGATACGTTTTATCGGTCGATAAATTCTTCGGATTAATTGAAGGTAGAAACAAAAATGAAAGAAATGGTACGTTCGAGTTTAGTTTCAGCACCACTCGTCAGACAGACCCCTACGTTAGGGTAGTTGTCAAATACCTCCATCCAATTATGGAGGGTGGGTGGGGGAGGGGTAGTAATGGTGGACAAAGTGGTGTGTGTAGAGGCGGTAAACACTGCGCATACGATTTGCATTTGATCGGTCTTTGATGCATTTTATCGGTCGATAATTTCTTCGGATTAATTGAAGGTAGAAACAAAAATAAAAGAAACGGTACGTTCGAGTTTAGTTTTCAGCACCACTCGTCAGGCAGACCTCTACGTTAGGGTAGATGTCAAATACTTCCATCCAATTATGGAGGGTGGGTGGGGGAGGGATAGAAATGGTGGAAAAAGTGGTGTGGGTAGAGGCGGTAAACACTGCGCATGCGAATTGCCTTTGATCGGTCTTTGATACATTTTATCGGTCGGTAAATTCTTCGGATTAATTGAAGGTAGAAACAAAAATGAAAGAAACGGTACGTTCGAGTTTAGTTTCAGCACCACTCGTCAGACACCCCTACGTTAGGGTAGTTGTCAAATACCTCCATCCAATTATGGAGGGTGGGTGGGGAAGGGGTAGAAATGGTGGAAAAAGTGGTGTGGGTAGAGGCGGTAAACACTGCGCATGCGAATTGCCTTTAATCAGTTTTTGATACATTTTATCGGTCGATAAATTCTTCGGATAAATTGAAGGTACTCGTAGAAACAAAAATGAAAGAAACGGTACGTTCGAGTTTGGTTTCAGCACCACTCGTCAGGCAGATCCCTACGTAGGGGTAGATGTCGTAGATGTCAGTGACACATATGTGGATAGGCACTTGACATCATGACACATACCTCCATCCAATTATGGGGAGTGGGTGGGGGAGGGGTAGTAATAGTGGAAAAAGTTGTGTGGGTATAGGTGGTAAACACTGTGCATGCGCATTACCTTTTATCGGTCTTTGATACATTTTATTGGTCGATAAATTCTTCGGATTAATTGAGGGTAGAAACAAAAATTCAAGAAACGGTATGGGGTGTCAGTTCGGTTCGGTTCGATTTTGTACCTATTTGTGAACGAATTACTCGTGGGTCGAATCTGGATGGGTGCTGATGAATTTCAGTGCCCACAAAATGTTTGATTATCCTTCCTTGTTACAGATTCAACAAGGAGTTTGTAAACAAGGCAGCGGACTGGACAAACAACTTTTACGGAGGGCTTAATATTCCCGCAGAAAGGATCGTCTACGTCCACGGATCAGTTGATCCTTGGCACGCGCTTGGCATCACTACAACGAAGAACAACAATGCACCGGCCATTTTTATTCCCGGTAATATTTTTTCAATAACTTTCACTTATAAACTATGTTGTAAAAAATGATAAGACAACAAAATAAGTATATATAACAATTGTAAAGAGTAATCTCAAGTATTTAATGTCTCCGACAAAAGCAAACACAATGTCAAGAATTAAAATGAAAAAATCCCTTTTCACCTACATACGTGCCAATAAAACAATAAGGAAAATAACACTAGAAAGGAACATGCAAATTACATAAATAAATACATCATCATTCATCACCTACCTATAGCTTTAATGAACATCTAAATCATCCACAAACTGGATTTCAACAAGAACAATTGGATAGTAAGAAGAAGTACAAAAACTATATTATTTGGCTTAAAATTACACAAAAGCATGAAACTTAGAAGGATGAAAAATATAATCAAGTTGAAAATTGAAACTTAGTCTAAAATTGTACATTTTCTGAAAGTTTTAGCCTTAAGTAAACACATAAATGGAATAGAACGCATATCTTAGATAAGAAATAAAGAATTTATATCGAATATATGAATAAAAGTGGAATCCCTTGAGGAACAGGATACTCTACAAAGCGAATCAGCCGATTTGGCTGCCTCGCTTTGTAGAGTATCCTATAAAGTTTGAAGTGTAAATAAAAAGTGTGGACCAAGAATGTAACAGCTGTAGAAGTACGACGAGACTTTCAAAATTATTTAACATCATAACTATAAACTAATCGAAGAATGCCTAAAGGAGGTAACCCGAAGGACGATTAAGTAAACTTTGGTCATTAACCAACATCTGCAAAAATGCCTCAAAATAATTCTTTTTCTCAAATTTTTGATTTGAGGCTTTTTTGAAGCAAAGCAAGCAAGGCAAGCTAGAAGCTGCATGAAAAATAGAGAAGCTGGCTCAAAGACTTGACGTAACTTTTGTTGTCATAAGCTAAGAAGCCATTTGAAAACGTCCCGAAGGGTCTAAGCAAGATGCCAATTGCCAATTAAAATGGTGACTTCTACGCTCTACTTTTCGTCTTAGCACAGAATTCAGAACTTTTAGGACCGGCTAGCACAAAAATGTTATAACAATTATAACATGTAGGGGAAGCCAATCGGATTTTTTTTATAGCAACAAAACTTTTAACTCTCATAACTAGTTTTTTTTGTTGGCGGGCACTTAAGAGTCTATGTAATGGATTAGAGGTACAATTCAAGGATTCAATTTTGGTGTCTGAGAATACACATAACTTGAAACACAACTAATATTTTAATGGGTTTCTAGTATCAACAAATAATCGAAAGAGTTCGCCTAAAACATAAAAAACATGTTAATCATCAAATGCTACGGTGTACGGCAAATAGAAAGAAAAATTTCTTCCACTTCATTGCTTGCTTGCTGTCATGCACGTCGTGTCTACTAATACCCGGTTTCTGAGGTGAAAATGAAGCGCTATTGGTTCGAAAACGAGTTTTTGAACAAAAAGTAACAAATAATCTATGTTTAACTTCACTGACCAATAGGGTCCGTTTATTGACACACTGATAGATGGCGCTGACACAGATAGGAATAAAAAAAAATACGTTATAAGTTTTTTTTTATTAGTTAAAGTAGTTTAAAGCTTCATTTCACCACATTTCACTCCCAAAATAAGAAATACTTTTTCATAAAACTACTTACATTTCCGAATTATAGTAAAACAAAATAACTTTATCCTCGAATTTAAATAAGATTCTTCTAGTGGCCACTATACTATATGCGTTCTAAGAAGATATGCGTGACAGGTAATAATTGACAATCGTAGTGAAGTTACCTAACGAAAATGAATCGATTGTTTAAAATATCGAATTAGTTCGTAAAGGAAATGAAATCGGAATTATCGATTTTAGATTTGTGAATTAAATTGTTAAGAAATGGGTAATTTGTAAATAAATAATAATAAAAGATTAAAAACTATTCAAATCGTTTATTTTCTTATTCACTGCATTGCGAGCTCGTTTCGGAATCGGAATCTTCTCGGACGGCAATAATCAATTGTTGGTCGCGAATTCGGTCTATGCGCATATATTTGTTCCAGTCTTATCTGTCTTCAATAATCGTCCTTTGTGTTTTTTCTATTATTTTCTTCCAATTATCTGGAGTTACATGTCCACAGGCTTCCTCCAGCAACTTTAACATTTTATTTGCCGTAAACGGTGGGGCCATGTTGTTTTTCGCTGCGCAACCTTATAAAAAAAGAAAAAATCTTATATATAACCTTTTATATCTTTAGTACGTACCTTTTATTTGAGCCCAAATTATTCTATAGCATTTTACTGACAGTGGTATGGTGGTATTCTTAGTACTTCATGCCCATGTTCCTTGGCCATTTCGTCGAGCTTGTTCATGGGCAAGGGCATCAGAGGTTTGTTCAATTTCATTAATTTGACCAATTTTTCTTTAAGCATCGTAAGCTTGGATATTATTTCTTTGCAACAACTCTACCAGTGTGGCTTATTGATTTTATTTTGTGCCGTTGGTGGCTTATTGAGCTGCCGGGAATAATATTGCCCATTGCCCATTATTATTATACTTGGCTCGCTTAAATTATTTAATAAATTGGCGTACCATTCTTCAAATTTGTCAGCATTCATTTCTTCGTGGTAGTCACCAGTTTTTTTTGACTTAAATGCTAGAAGGGCATTTGGTATAAACCCGTTTTCGTTCCCGGCATGGCATATTATAAGTCGCTCACCTTTTCCCTCTGGCACTTTGGTAGAGCTGTGAGCGGTATCATTAGTCCACATTTTACTGACTGTGTGATTTGCGTTTAGCCAAGTTTCGTCCAGAAATATGGCATTGCTCCAGTTTTTAATATCCTTTGTCGATTCTAAAAATGTTACTCGTGCAAGTGCGATATCTCCTCTTTCCATTATTATTTTTCTTTTATTTACTTTCTTCCATCTAAATCCCACTTTATTTAATATTTGCCGTAGCGAGGTAACACCGCTAGTGTAAAATCCAGCCTCTTTTAACAATTTATTTAGTTTCATTAACGTGGGATATTTTTCTCATAGAATCCGTAAATGTGATTGCGTATTGCTTCCTCATCAAAACTGTCAATGTCTGTAACGAAAGCTTTACGCCTGCGCTTCTTTGGAGTCGACAACTTTTTGTCTTCCCTACCCGTTTCACCAAATTTTTCTTTGGTTATTCGGGAAACGGTAGCTGTTCCGATGTCCAGTGCTGCAGCAACTCGGTCTCCGACTTTGTCGATTGAAATGATCGGGCCTCCGTTTGTACGTTCTCGTTCAAAATAGTCTCTCAATCGAGTCACCAACTCCCGACTTTGTAAGCTTAAAACAGTCTTTTTTGTTTTTTTCGGCATTGTTAGATCCGAACAAAATCAATAATAACAAACAAAGAACTTAACAAAAACAAAAAACTCAACAAAAACAATAACAAAAATCTCAACAAAAAACAATAACAAAAGTCAAAATCAACAAAAACTCAAAGCAGACGCAACGAAAACTCAAATCGCATACAAGGCAGATGCACTCGTACTGACATTTCCGAGTTGCAATACGATCACAAGATGGCCGCTCCTATTCATCGATTTGATGTCGATTCAACAGTGTCAATCTCTATTGACAGAAGTTCCGTTCCATGCATCTGCCATTTTTATGACATATTTTCTTAATTTAATTTCATATTTATATTTCACAGTTATTATAAGATATCAGAGTTAATAATAAGAATAATAGCAGTTTCATTTATAATTAAAGAAAATATTATTTTTGTCAATGGAATATAATTTATTTCGTTTGCTTTTTTTTTGTTTTCTTGTAAGATGTTGGCGTAGCAAGGAATATAAGAACTGTCACCCATATCATCATACGATGCACGAAGTATAGATGACCCTCTATACTCTGCCAGTTGAACTTAGTTTAGTTCATCAAATAAAAAGTTTAATTCACATTCTAATGGTGTCCAAATACAAAAAACAGTACAGCTGTTAATGTATATAATAAGTGTGCACTAGGCTGTCATTATACTGGTGACATCCAATGAACACAAATGAAATCTTGGAAACGGATATTATGTCTGTCTGATTTCTGATTAACAAATCACAAGAGATTACGCGTCATATCGTCTTTATCAAAATTTCGAATGTGTCTATATTATGTGCTAGCTTAAAGCATCTGTTTATTTATTTTATAACATCTTTATATTTGTTAAAGGCATTCCATAATACTGCTTTTTTATTACAGGAACCGCGCATTGCGCAAATATGTATCCATCGAGCGAGAGGGATTCAGCGGCTTTGGTTGAAGCGAGGGTGGAGATACAACAGTACATCAACTCGTGGATTGATTTGCCATAGTTATCTTCCAATCTAAGCCGAACAGTAGGATTTTTTTCAATTTTAGGCTAGCTATAGTAACAAATTACGGTGCAATTTTTATCTTTTTGTTTTCGCGTAAAGGACAGAATGTGGGAATAATGATGTAGGGTCGACACCTAAGATTCCGCTATCGGGATCTCGACAATTCGTCTTGTTTTTAGTTCGGTTTTGACTTTTGTAATTCCAACTTTGTTTTTAATGCCTGTAACGCAGTCATATAGGTCTCCTGTTCCCTACTAATCCCCACGTAAATGAGTTTAGTTAATTCCGAATTGGTGCCCTAAATTCCTTTATTAGATGTGATTGTTGTTGATTTAAAATTTTTGTTCACAACCCCAACGAAACATACGATTGGTAATAAATGTTCTCTTAGTAGATTAGGATGAACTTAGCGTCGGTGTCTAATATTAAGGTAGATTAGTGTTCCAAATATATTTTCGGTGTTTTATAAATATTTCTACTACTCTTAGGCTATGACTTATCTCTATACGAGCGACGACTGTTCTATATGTTAGTAAGTAAGAATCATGATTTGTATTTGTATTTGCACTCTGATTTTGATCTAAATAATATATATTTTTGCTTTTATTTTCTTGTTTATTTTTTTTTTGATTTTTTAAATTTTCGTTATATTTTTTACGTCGGGTATGCGATAAAAAAATTTAAAATCTTTCTAAATAATGCTGGTACGGAATGTTTCCACCTATGAGATTTGCACCTTAAGTATTGCAAATATCTGATAGTAATGTAGGGCCATAACTGACGATACGTTATCGTTAGATTAGATTACATTCGTATGTTTGCAATTCATCGGTGATACTATTCATCTAGACGAGAAGAGGTAAGATAAGCAATGATGTGTGATAAATTTCGATGTCATAAGTTTTTTAAAAAGATTATTTTATGACGAATTCGTTTTAATCTGCGATAGATTTTTAAAATTACATCAATCGAATTACACAATTGACTTAAACACGTTTGATCTAGTCCTACAAACTATTAATAAAAATATTGTACGTGAAATCCGTTTGCCCCAGATCTGTATGAGTAATGCACCCCTCTCTCTGAATCTTCCGTGCTGTATTTAGAATTGAAGTAGAAGTTTTTTTTTTAATTCATAAGATATAGCAACAATCCAGAAAAGTATAAAGAGGCATTTGAAGAACCATTTAAAGGCATGGTCACATTATTTGACTGAGTAAAGGTATCAGAAAATATGCACCGTATAATATCTTTCTTGGCGTCTATGATTGAGACAGTCTCAGCTATTGAAACTATTTAGTTTAATTGCTAAACCAACAAGCAATTGAACATCAAAAAAGTTACCAATTTAACAATTTTTTCAATATTTGGTTTGTATTCTATTGTTGAATTTCGATCATGCGATCCTTATTCCTCCGTCAAATTATCATATAGCCTATGTTGTATTATTTTACAAATCTGAAGAAGATTCAACAAAAACTTCAACGTTACATATTTAGTCCCAGGGGAAAAATGTTAACCATCATTCATCGTCATTCAAATTATTGTCGTGATCTTTGTCCTTTTTATGGAATACCCGCTTAATGCTTCAGCTAATGTGCTAGTGAGTAGTTACCCAATTTTTGAAGTCCCACGAGTTATACTTATCTTTGTAATCATTTACGCACCCAAAAATACCCCCTTCTTAACCTAACTCCCATTGTTGTGTACTACGATGTTAAGTGGCTATATTCCTTATGTCCCAATTTGTTTTATGCTGCTAGGATCTGTTGTTTGTAGGCACTTGGCCTATTGCCGTATTTTAATATATTCTAGTCTTGCTTGTCCCTTGTTGTCTGTCAAAATCCGATTCATTGGTCTTTTATATGTTGTATAATATCATCTGGTAATCTGAGCACTTTTCATTTGTCCTTTTCACAATACATCTCATCGGTCATTTACCCGCAGAAAATAATTTAATAATATCAGTATTAAAATTTTTGTTTTCACACCACGTCGTATTTTACTTCTCATGAAATCTCATTACGTCATTGTCATGTTATCAACAAACTGCATCAATTTAATTATTTTCTTGTTTTGAATGATAGAAATTCAGCTTTTCAAAGTTTTATTAAGAGTTTTACAAGTCATCCAATTTCATAACTGATCATCATTGTTTATTTCGAATTTTATAGTTTTGACACAAAAACCCTATTTAAGTTTAAGATTAGTGAATCGATAGAATCTTTTCTCGGATTTTCCGGATTACTGATCTGCTTAAAAAAGAAGGAAACGACAGTGCTTTCTGTTTCCTTTTTTTTGAAATATGAATCCGTTGCTCTATCCTAGAGGTCGAGGTCTAAAACACTTTTGTGGTGAGATGTTTTTTTATAGGATAAGTAAAACGATATTTGGTAGGTTACTTGATTTACTAAAAGTAATAGTCTAAAACCTAGGTATTTTAGGTGTATATTTTGTAAGGGAGGGCTAACTTGTTCAATAGATAGTTAAAATCCGACTTGTAATTTTGTAACTGCGTCCCGTACTTCTAAAATTACACAAGTCGTTGATGATTAGGTAAAATTTCTAGTATTATTTTATTATTAGGTAAGTACTAGTTTAAGCATTGGATGGTTAAAAATTTTCCTGAATATTTACGATTGTTATATAATTTATCTGAGAATGGTGCTGAAATTTACGATATTATTTGTTTCAGTAACATTCTTAATTCAGAATGTTAAATTTAGGCTTCGCAACGATCTTCCACTATATAATAATTACATCAGTGTTTCCTTTTCATGGAAGATTTATTTTATTCCATCAAAATATGGCTTCATCTTTTTCTGTTTCAGTCACATCTTGTATTACATTGATAATTTATTTTTCTTTGTTTATTCATATTTCACTGTCACGTCTTTTACTGTTTTTAATCCCATCATCTTATAGGCTTTATTTCGTGTAAAACAAAAGCGTTTTATTTATTTTTGATAATTTCAACGCCATTCTTCATTCATCCATGTGAGGGAAACTCTGAAATTAAGTACACCATTATTAAACATTAATGGAATTGATAATGTATCTAGACTAGGACTTAGCGACGATTAGTTACTTGATTATATTAAAGCAATAATTTTTAGATTATTTTTAGGCATATTTTAAAATTTTTAATTTCGGATAATCACTACGCACCTACCTCCTTATTAACGAATATTTACACTGATATATTGGATTTTCGTGTATTTGTGTTATACAAATGAAAACCTTTCGGACATCTGATCAAAACGGTTATAGATATCACAACCACGGAAAACTACCTCATGCTTTATGCTTGTGGGCCTTTTAACTCACTCTCCTCAACCATTGTTTTATTTCGTCATAGCATATATTTGGCAATTTATACTATATTCAAACTTCCAAATAATAGCTCATTTCAGTTTCGTACAGTACCAACTTGGTTTACAGTATTTTCGTGGTTTTTTGTAATTTTTTTTTGCTTTAAAGTAAATTGATTTGGGCTAAAGCACTACATCATATTGCAAATAATTAGTTTCTTTATCAATTAATTTACGGGAGATTTTTAATTTCATTTATTTTATTATTCATAAAATTCACGTTCATTACTAATTTCTTATTAAATAGTTATTTCTGACGTTTGTATTTCATTCATTGCGTTACTTAAAAAATATTAAGATTTTCCGTTATTGGGGATTTTTAATCAGGATTTATTTTCTTATTATTAAGTTTTACGTTCATTCATCGATTGTTATGATTTGCCCCACAGGGAACCCTTTGACCAGTCGCCGGCTCTAGGTCAAAGGGTTAGCAATCGAGTTTACATGTATTGTTGAGCCGGTTTGTCTATTTTACCTTGTTATCCTGGCCGGATTCGCGCCCGCCATGACTGTTAAATGTCGCGTTTTAGTGTTATTCAATTTAAGCGGTTTTGGTGTTTCAACAAATCGGCGGGAATATTTTTTTACGAATAGATATTTTTACATCGACATCGTGTTAAAAGTAGAAGGCGAAATTAGCGATTAAAACCCCGTTCCTTTCTATTTCGTATACTCTCAAAAATAACGCAAATTCTGTCTCAAAATTGTTAAAAAATATATTTCATTTCAACTTATAGCAATAAATTCGAATGTGTAAGGTCTATGCGGCTACTTTTTGCACGTTTTCTGGCGTAGGTAAATGTGCGACAAGTAGTTTTTTTTGAGCTGTACCAAATAGAAATTTGGAACCCCTATGGGTGCTCATTTCGTAGCCATGTGCCTTAAACGCTGAAAGATATTTTTTTTATTGCTGAGTGAACCGTCTGTGTACAAACAACGTGTAAGTTCTCGTTGAGTAATATCGGTAGTGATGTCTGCACGTTATACAACGTAAATTATTAAATACTTATCTCTTGAGCTTAGGAATCCACCCATGATCGGCTTATCAGAGGTGGAATCTGCAAATCAATCGGTAAATACTTTAACTTGGTACGCTGTATTGTAGCTCCACTGTCGCAATTGCTTCACAGGGTCTTACACGAAAAGGAGCGAAGTTATTTTTATACCCATATAAATGAGTGTTTAATGTATATCGTAGGTGTATTGTTTATGCACGGACCTTCACTTTTTTTTAATTCAGAGAAATTTTTAACCATCTGCACTAGTGGTAATACTTGATGATAAGCAAACCGAACTAGCGAGTTTTTCCCGTTTTTTATTAGTTGTACATAGAGTCGATAATGTTCCTACGGCATGTATGCGCGCTTGGATTGCTACTGAAAACCGTAAATTAAATGTATCGTTTTAGTTAGTAAGTTTTATTCTGTAAGCAACTTTGAGTAGAAAAGGTAGTAAAGAGAGTAATGTGTATCTATGATATAACTGATCGTAGTAATTAAGATAACAATAAGGTTTTGGTGTCTATGATTTAGAAAAATGTTTCGATCACGCAAAAGCAATAAATAGACCTTTATTTCTAACAACTACATCTATCATTCAACTTTTAATACTAAAATGGGTTATTTGCTCAAAAGTAACCTATTTTTGTATATTTCATTCAAATAAAAATTTTATGTTTCACATCGCTCATAAAATCATCTTCGATAGCCATTCTACGTCGTTTATAGTTCACATCTTTCCAATTGTTGAAAATTTTAATATTTGAGTTTATAATGGGCTCTGCAAGTTGGATCTCTTTGAAACATCAGGCAAGTAGCATTGCATCAGTATCATAGGGGCCATATCTTTCGTGCAATGTAGGTTTTTTCAATTATACTTACGCGCTTTATAAATGCGCTCTTTCCTCAGAAGCACGTTCTTATTTTTGAAGTCACGTTGTTAAAAAAAGTGGGAGGAAAGCGTGTACCGCCTGGGGGAAGTTACCACTACCTGCAGATGAAAAACCCGCCTCGCATTTATTCCCGGGATCAGTCTGTTGGTGCCCAAAAGTATATTTGTGACTGCAAAATTTTCCGCAAGGTTTTTGTTGCAGTCACAAGTACGCTCTACACGCACAAGTCGACGGAGAAACAATTTATGTTCCATATACGGGTCGTTCTATGTTTCTCCTAGTCGTCCCTAGTTTCCCTTTCGTAACCTTATCGATGTATTCGCATGTAGTCCCCACGTAATCGTGTCCTAGTTCCACCCTATTATCGCATTTTTATCGATGTTTGCTTCTGGCGTCGTCTCCTAGTCTTCTCTTTATATCTTCGTCAATTTCATGATATTTACTCCCCGCGTAGTCGTCTTCTAAATACTTTCATCGTTATCATTTTTATAATACTCCCAGCGTAATCGTGTCCTAGGTCCCCTATTGATCTCTGTCAGTGTTATTGCATTAATTCCCCTATGTAATCGTCTCCTAGCTTACCTTTTCTCATATTTGTCGATTTCATCGTATTTCCTTCTCATACTATCGTCACCTAGAATCTCTTTTTTCACCTCTATCAATTTTATTACCTACTTGAATATTGTTTCTTAGCGTTACTTAGGTGTAATCATAATTCGGCAATCGGACTTTTAAAACGCGTGTTTAGGTTAAGTGTGTGTTATTAATATTATCATGTAGCTCACATTATATATTCTAGATTTAATAGGTGTCGTGTCGATATTATAGTGTTGTTATTTCAAGTTATTGGTGTCTATTTACAGTAGAGCTATTTAGCACAATTGTTACTTGTATTACTATCGCAGATAAGTAAGCGTTCGCCTAATCTTTAAAATTATCTTTAGTAGATATTCTCTTCTCAACGTTTTTAATATCCCGATCCTACCTTCAGGCTTAGCATGCGCACCCTAGAAACACCGAAGAATCGACAAAAAGACAGATTGAAGAAACATTAATACCATTCGGAGCAAAATAGTTTTTATTGTATGGCAGCAAGGTCGATGCATCGTCGTTATGACAAACAACATTTCTTTTCTTCCCGAGCATGAGCTCACAAAATGGCCTCTTTTGACAGCTAAAGTAGAAACGTTTTCTTATTTCAATGTCAAATAGTCTTACAATTATGTCAGCTACTCCACATCATGGCGGTCCATAACAAATAGTTTATTTACGTTCAGTAATTTACTTGAAAATTTAATTATTTTTGACAGAAGATTTCCCGGCAGCCATTTTAAAAATAAGGCTATTTAGAAATGTTGACTTCTATTGACGACCTTGTTACCATGGATTAGGAACTATTTTGCAACGAATTGTTTTGGATCGAATATTTCTTCTTGAAAATTATTTCTTCGGATCGCCATGCTAAGCCTGCTGACGTAATTGTTTACTTTTTTGGTTCAACAATTTATTTTAAATTCAGTAATTTTATATTTTAATTTAATCTTCTTTTAATTATAACGTAAGTATTATTTAATTTCCTGTTTAATATGATTGTGCAATGGTCCCAATGAATGTGCTTGACATAGGGAACATATATACTATTTAGATAATTTAAACATTTGATAAAGGCTGGCTAGGAGCTGTTGTGTAAATGATAGGAATCAACCATCTAAGTATTATAGTTTATGTATATCAGTTGCTTCTTCAAATGTGGTTTGGATTGTGAGGGCCTGATGCCGTCGTTTTTAAATACCCAACTTTTCCTGAGTAGTTAATGATTCCAAATTGTACAGTCTGACTAAGGGTAAAAGTTTCAGGACATATTATCAGGTTCAATATAACCAAATTCTAGACATGATCCCATTCACTGGATTTTTTGGTTCAACAATTTATTTGAAATTCAGTAATTTTATATTTTAATTTAATCTTCTTTTAATTATAACGTAAGTATTATTTAATTTCCTGTTTAATATGATTGTGCAATGGTCCCAATGAATGTGCTTGACATAGGGAACATTTATACTATTTAGATTATTTAAACATTTGATAAAGGCTGGCTAGGAGCTGTTGTGTAAATGATAGGAATCAACCATCTAAGTATTATAGTTTATGTATATCAGTTGCTTCTTCAAATGTGGTTTGGATTGTGAGGGCCTGATGCCGTCGTTTTTAAATACCCGACTTTTCCTGAGTAGTTAATGATTCCAAATTGTACAGTCTGACTAAGGGTAAAAGTTTCAGGACATATTATCAGGTTCAATATAACCAAATTCTAGACATGATCCCATTCACTGGATGGTGGGACGTAATTTGAGTGGGTCCTTTTGCAATTGAAAGATATAGATACGTGTATTTATTAAAACTCATACAAGACTGCAATTTTTAATGTATAATATTGTCTTTATTTTATTTAAATGAAAATAATTCTATTGTTCTCTTTTTACTAGATTTTTTCGACTTATGGCGATGAGTAACCAGCATATTATATATGATATATAAGGGAATCTTATCATCATCATGATCAGTACAAGTTACAACATGTTAGTCAGGTACTTTTTTTCTGTAATGCTTCATATAATAATTTCTGTATGCTTCATATAATAGATCTCTTTCGAGATATATACAATACGACGTATTAGTGTTATGTGTCGTACCCATGAGCTCATTGAGTTGTGTCAGGCTTGTTTTTATGAGTTTGTGGGCTAAGCCAGGAAACGGGTACTGAGGAACTTTTGCACTAAGAATGGTATTTACGAAAAAGGGGTGGCAGTTTTGGAGTTAAAACTTGAGAGTGGGTTTTGATTGACATTTTAAAAGTAAAGGAGTAAGAAGTTGAGAGTCAATAACCGCGCGACTGAGAAAATTTTTGAGGCGGTAATTTCGAGCGATTTTTAGATACGGAATCCACATGGACTTATAATTGAGCTCTTGGAATAAATGTAATAGATTTAATCTCGGTGTAAGTGTTATAGGTATTCTAGACAACCTAGCCTTCCTCCATTGGGTGATCAGCATCAAGCAACCCCCGGTTTCAAAATGATGGAGGTAGATGCATAATATATAAGATGAGGGACCCTGAATGAATAGGTTTATATGCAATTTGTTATTAATTATATATTCCATTCGGTATGTGATGATTTAGGTAAGTATATATAGTGCGACAGAATAAATTTGTTTAAAATATATTTTTATTAGAAGCATTTTTAGTCATCGTAAATATGATTTTTTGATATTTTTGTACTAAATTATATTGTGAAAGGATAATGTGGGAATGAGTATGTATGTGATGTGATAAGTCGCAAATTATTTTTACGTTTGTAATTCGATTTAGCTCTATATTTTGATGAAATCGTTTCTTTACATGATGTTATTATATGGATTGAAGCTCCATAAATGGAGATGTATTTTATATTATAATAATGTTTTTATAAGTTATTAGGGAAATAGTTCTAAATTTTGTTTTCTTGTGAGGTGCCGTGATTATCACAGAAAGATCTAAAGATATTTGAGCGGGAAAAAGAAAATTAAGCGTATAGGTTGGTTGTGATCATGTGTGTGCTATCTACCCAATTTCGGCACAAAAATTTAACGACAGATTGGACTAATGTGACTAAATTGCAGATTGTTCAAAAATTTAGTCTTCGCTTAATCGCCTATGTGTCTTCAATTTCGTAATAACTGTCAGCTATTTTAAGAGGTAATTAAATATTTAGGAATCAAGGAATTTTATTTACGCTCCACCTCTTCAAATGTTGGATTTTACTTTTATGCCCAAGTCTAGATTAAGATTTAAAATGTTACGTGAAGAAACACGCAGGTACCTATATGTAATATAGCTTGTGCCACTATTATGTCTGCTACGAATATTGCTGTGAGAATGTTGATAGATACTTTACTTTAAACAATATTTTGGCTATAACCTATTATAGTACGTTCAAAGGTATAATTCTATTAGATTTTATGTAGTACTCTATATATATGTAGTACTAGCCTTATTACTGGTGTACATCTCTGTGTAGATGTATGAACAGTCTCTATACGCACATATACCTACTTCAATCCCTTCGTAAAATTTGTAAATAAGTTTTTTGGCATTATTTACACATTTTAGGAAAGGTCTAGTTCTGCTGGGTTTAGAAATGTCAAAATGAAGGCATCGACAGGATTTCTGACTATTCACATCAAAGCGGCAGCAGCGTTGCAGCCGTCTGCTAACATTTGATTATGGAGTGTAGGGGTCAGGAGTACCATCTCCATACATGAAAAAGTGTCCGTAAAATAGCGTTAAATAGGGGGCGCTACAGACAAGGCAAAATTTAAACGGATAATTAAATCTTAGCATCTTCTTCGGTTATATTTATAAAAATATTTCACGAAGGTAATTAGAATTTTCATGGTTTACTGAATTACTTAACTACTTTTATTCCACTAAAGTCATCAAAAATTTTAAATAACTAAACTCAACTCATTTCACTCCATCTCTTATTGCTATCTTTCATATCACACACCCTTTTCACTCTAGCGCCATTATGTCCAGTTTTGAAACTATTATTAATTACTTTTATCGAACTCTTTTAGCTTTTCTGCCTTATGGCCCATTTCAATAACCTATCTACCAATAACTGTTTGTTAGAAACGTCCAATTTGTATCGCCGTTAGAGAGATGGCACTCCTTAACTCTACATTCCATACATTGGATATCGCGAGCGACTGTCAAACGTATCGATAAAACCGTGTCTCCACTAGGTATCAATTGACGCTTAACATTGTGCAACGTGATGCTCAAGATTTTTTGCATTGTTGTAAAACAACGCGCAACGTCAGCAGGTGCGTAATATGATCAGTAGGAGATTCGTAGTTAAACGAATTTTCAAAACAAGTTCCGCGAATACTTTACACAAATTGGGCAACCTGTCGCGGGCCATATGTTGCCTAGTGGATACGAGGCTCGGTCCGGCCGCGCGCCGCCCGCGTCTGATGCAATCGCCAGTGCGCAGCGGGCTTAGCATGGCGATCCGAAGAAATAATTTTAAAGAAGGATATTTTATCCAAAACATTTCGTTGCAAAATAGTTCTTAATCCATGATAACAAGGTCGTCAATAGAAGTCAACATTTCTAAATGGCCATATTTTTAAAATGGCTGCCGGGAAATCTGTCAAAAAGAATCAAATTTTCAAGTAAATGACTGAACGTAAAGAAACTATTTGTCTTGGACCGCCATGGTGAGGAGTAGCTGACATTATTCTAAGACTATTTAACATTTAATTAAGAAAACATTTCTACTTTAGCTGCCAAAAGAGGCCATTTTGTGAGCTCATACTCGGGAAAAAAAGAAATGTTGTTTCTCATAACGACGATACATCGACCTTGCTGCCTTACAGTATTTTGCTCCGAATGGTCTTAATGTTTCTTCAATCTGTCATTTCGTCGATTCTTCGGTGTTTCTAGGGTGCGCATGCTAAGCCTGCAGGAGTACTAGCACTCGTAACAATTACTTAGGTATAGGTATTAGGTACTCTTATGATATTAAATAAAAATAAGTAAGTATATGAGTCGCATTTATTTTATACCTTTCCACCCAGTTACGAGTACCTATTACCCACATGCGGGCATTAGTAATAAGTACCTACTTATCTAATTAATCAGAATTCAGCAAAATAAACACACTTATCACAGATTTTGGTTTTTGTGTCATTAGACTAATATTATAAAGAGTGACGGTTGTATGTTTGTTTGTTTGCATTGAACAGAATCCGAAACTACTTGACCGATTTTAATGAAAATTGACAGATATAGATTAGACCACGGGGAAGGACTTATGCTACTTTTTATCGCAGAAAAATGTACGGTTTCCGCAAGTTTTTTTAGCGGACATGAAGTCGCGGGACAGATCTTTAATTTAAGGGCAGGGCCCTTGTCGGTTAACATATCTAGTTAATTAATAAACCCTAAGTAAAATAAAGCTGCCACCTGCCCCTGAGCCGAGATGGTGGCAACATGCAAACTGGATCCCACTGCAAGGTGCGCCGCGCTTTGATACGTTTTGGACAAATTTACTACCTAAAGCCTCGTATCTATCTACATTTGGAGCGCGACATGTTGCTGACAGGTTGACATGTTGACAGGTTGAAAGTTAGCGCGGACCTTTTGGAGCGGTAGCGGCTTAATAATCACACCCTGAGGCTTCCATGCTTATTTATCTACTTAAGGGCTTTCCCATTCCTGTCTTTTTTAGGGTTTCGTAGCTCATGTCTCAGAACCATTAGAGTTTCGTCATGTCAGTCCGTCCTCGGCTTACCTTCCTATGAGTGTGCTAGAAAGATGAAACTTTGCATGAATGTGTGTATTTAACCCGTCGACAAAGTGTTTAAATAAAATCACGGAAAATATATTTTGGGGTACCTCCCCTACACGTATACTTACTCAACTTTAAAGCGCAGTTTTTGTTAAAATAGGGCGAACCCTTAACCTCTAAAACCTAAACGGCTCGAAAAATCTGAAAAATTAATGATAGTAGAATTTGAAGGAAAGCTATTACGGCTTGGATAACATTGTTGGTTCAGGAGTAGTAGAGACCTAACTTGTAAAATGCGTTACGTGAACAAGTTGTAAAAACTACGAAATATTTAATACCTAAGTAAAATATTAATAAAAAAATCATCAACAGGTGACTACCGGACACTATCGGATATTCTATGTATCTACGGGATATTCTATGCACGGCCTGACACTTGGCCAGTTCTATACTAGGTAGTAGATACTAGGTATAAGTAACAGTCTTCGATTAACAATATGTACACCTAGACTTTGGTGTACATAATAAATCATGTTTCCTTTAAATAATAGGTATCACTTGGCAATATGGTTCTACATAAAGTGGTACACCTGATCTGTCGGCGGAACAGTAGGTAAGTTCATAGAAGGCGCCGGATGTAAGTAGAGCAGCATGGCGGTAGCAGATGTGATGTCTCGAATCGTCTGTAGCCTGTAGCGACGCCATCGCGGATGCTGACTCCGTAGCCGGCTACAAATCTTAGCTCTAATTCATCTTAAAATTTGTAAGTTTGTATTTATTAAATTTCCTCTTGGCTCTTGCAATTCTGGTGGTAATTTCCGCAGTAGCTAGTAGGGAACCTACATCTGGAGACGTAACTTACTATAATTATTATATTAATATTATAAATTATTTTATTATAATTAATAATAATAAAAAATATTATAATTAATTTATAAATTATAGTTTAAAAAAAACTAAAAAAACACGCTTTTATAGAAAATCTAACTAAAAAATAAAAAATAAAATTTAATAAATTTGGATTAAGAATAGTGTAAATGAAAAATAAATGTTTATTATTGTAAAAAAGCGTGGGATGCAGTGTCTTCACCTGTACGTTTGTTTGTATGTAACCGACTCCAGTGGATTTGATTTTGATCCACTTCAAACGGTCAGATTTCGTTTAAAGTGATTTTTAAGATATTATCAAAGTGAAGATCCTATATTCATATTTGCCAATAAAATGTTTATAACTATTGACACTATGCACCCCACGCTTTTTTACAATAATAAACATTTATTTTTCATTTAGGTACACTATTCTTAATCCAAATTTATTAAATTAAATTTTTTATTTTTTAGTTAGATTTGCTATAAAAACGTGTTTTTTTAGTTTTTTAAAACTATAATTTATTTTTGCTTTTTAGTACGATTTGCCAAAGAGTAAGCCTGGAACTGCACGCATGCGTAGTTCGCGCTCTAGTTCTATCTCTCTTACTCTCATGCAAAGGATGCCGAAAGAAATTGATGAATCCTGGCGAATTTAATCAGGATAATCTGATATTTTAATCGAATTATTGCATTGTCATCGGTCTTTGACAGGTGTGCAAAGTTTGAATTAAATCTGATCGTTCAAAGTAGGACAAAATCGAGCCCAAAGGAGTCGGTTACAAACAAACAAAGAAGCAAGCAAATATACAGGTGAAACTAATATAAAAGCGCGTTATATATAATATAATAACTTACTATATAATTATCTCCACTTTAAGAAAAAGTGGAGATAATTAATAAATTGAATGAATGAATGAATTTGAATCA
The DNA here is from genome assembly GCA_037179445.1 of Phengaris alcon alcon. Lineage (NCBI taxonomy): Eukaryota > Metazoa > Arthropoda > Insecta > Lepidoptera > Lycaenidae > Phengaris > Phengaris alcon. The sequence continues at coordinate 477,450 of JAYRCH010000617.1, read as the reverse complement.
GAATAAAATAATTATGGGAAATGAAATCAAAAAATAGATATAGTTAGGTACCTTATGTAACAAACAGTAGGTATTTTGGTATGTATGTGACCCCAAGTTATATTTTTACACCGCGTGTTTTTATACACCGTGTAAAAACTCCCAATGCCATTATTTATGGAGATACTTTGAGTCTCGGGAAAGGCCATACCTACTAGGATAGTTTTTATCTCAGAAGTCAGTCCCGTGAGGATATGGAGGTGACGAGGGTGTTTGTATGGTTCTTCGTCCTTTTAGCCTATTGTTTTGTAAGTAAGGCGTAAAATAAAAGATCCATAATATTTTTTTTCTATTGTTATTTTTTTTGTTATCATAACTGATTAAATGTATATCATATTGTAGTATTAGTGAGTTTAATAAAAGTAAATGCATAGGTTACATATATAGTGATTTTTTTTTTCTTAATTGCAATTTACCGCGAAGTTACCGCGATCATAGAATGATGTTTGTTGTTTTTTGTTTACAAAAAAAAAAAAAATTAAACACGTTAAAAGTTAAACACGTTTAAAAATCCTACATTTACCTAATGCTTTTTGAAATAATATATAACACCTAATTCTATGATAAGTAGGTACCTACATAATATACGAAAAATATTCTTCCATATAAAAATTGAGACGTAGGTATCTAGGTACCTACCTAAATTTTGGCGTCGATGTACCTACTGATTTGTACTGTACTGACCTTAGTAACGTAAATAGCAAAATAAAATGCAAAAACAGGCTTTACTTATATCATAGGTAACAGATTAACAGCGAAGGTATCTAATAAGAAAACACTTTTTTGTAAATTAATTTTATTAAACTTCTGTGTTCCTAAAAGGTTAGAGGGAAATACGATGTTATACGACCACGGAATTGTAGAGCTTATGTAAAATGTTCAGAAACCGAGCATAAGATGTCGAGAAAAAAGCTGAAAGAGTGGCCTGAAAGAGTGGCCCACTAAAAATTGGCAAGGCTACAGTCCGTTTAGATTTAATTTACCTTGGAGAAAGCGAGAAATTCCAAGGTAAATTAAAACGAGAGTGATCCTTATGTACAGCTTGCCAAAAAAGAGTATGTCATCCCAATCTAATAAGGATAAAAGATGATACAGTCGAAAAAGTTTTTAGTTCCTGCTGTGACCGCGTCATACTCTTTTTTGCCAAGCTGTACGTACCTAAGTATGTCGTCGGCATAAAGGTTCTGTCAGATATCAAATAACTCTAAACGGACTGTAGTTTCGAACAACAATGCTACTTCACTACGTTAGTCTTATAATAATAAAACATAAATAATAAAATAAACATTGAAAAAATTTATGTCCGATACATCTGAAAAGTTGTCGTCCTTGTGTTAATTTCAACATAGGTGTATTATAAAGGGGGTGACCGGGTGGGACGTGCCCACTCTAACGGCCCACTGCAGAATGATCTGTTGCCCACCCCAGGACAAATAAATGTACACAAAAAATACGTTATAAAAAACCTACCCAGTTCTACTAGTAAAAATGCAAAGCTAATTTTTTTATGTAGGTACCTACCTATACTTGCACAGTCATAATATGATGAAGCGAGTGTGATGTCCGAAAAATACTATGGTCTGCAAGCAATCATCAAGGAAATGTATCCTCATACTACTTATTTACGTCCAGAGCGAGCAAAAGAAAACAAAATCCAGTTTGTGGAAGTATCAGAGACAGAGACTTTTATATTGATTCTTTTATATAACTATTTGAGATAAAAAAAACACTAAAATTAGAAAAAAATATTTAAATGCGAGAGAGCAGAACCTACACGTAATGCAAAAGAACTACCTAGATAATTAGTAAAGGGAGATGCTCATCGCTAAGGTACAGCTTTTTTCGCAATCCCGATTTATAGACTCAAATCTGTCTCTTTATCTTTTGTCTTCTGCCCCGATTTTAATCAAATTGCACTTGGCAACACCTAGTACCTAGTGCCTAGTACTTAGGTACATACATTATTTATACCACATTTATTAAGAAAATCTAAAATAATTGCAGCCAACTTAACACTTTTAGCATCTCTACTAATACAACAATAAAAAAATCCTTTAAATGACTTTCATAAAACCATTATTATATCATAAACATTAACTGTGGATGAGCCACGCTTCGGCACGAATGAGCCGGCTCGACCAGATAAATACCACGACACGACGACATATAACTACTTCTGGTGTTGCGAGTGTCCATGGGCGGCGGTAATCGCTTACCATTAGGTGCTGCTGCTCATTTCCTGCTCCATTTAATAAAAAAACCACAAAGTTAATTATTTACTTTATGGTCAAAACTCAATTCATTCTCTGAACCTCCAGCTTCACTGTGCATTGGGCTTCATAGTCTCGGCTTCATCCGCATCGTATCTCCTGAGATACGATGTGGGCCAGGCCACATTGAAAATAGACCTAGTTACGCCAATGAATTTCAATTAACTGAAGGTACTGAAAAAGTTAACCCGTTAAAAAACGCAAAACCCGTGAAAAAATTAGTTAACCCGTTGCGCTGCAGGGCTTGGCTTTTATCAGGGTCAAGAAGAGACAGGTATGGCTGGGTGTTGAAACATCGATCTCGCTCACTTACCAGGCAGCTAAAGCTCTATTTTTAGCCCCAGCCACGCCCTTAGGACCGCAAATAGTACTCGCTCTCCGATAACAGATGTCGCTACTTGTAGCAAACATAATATATTTTAGTGTAATGGTTATTATTTCTCGTTCTAGAACAAGCGTATTGAAGTCATTCAAAAACTTATCTAAATTAATGTGCAAAAATATAGGGCAATCTTATAATTAAATGGCGCCGGCTTCAAACCATTTGCCAGTGTCAAGTTAAGAAGGCGGGAAATAGAATTTTCGTTTTGATTTTCAACACTGTATTCCTAAATCGTCAAGTCTAAAGTCTATTGAAAGTCCAAATAAATAGTCAGAGCAGTTAATGAGTCAAGTCAGTCGATTCAGTGAAGTGGTAGAAGCTTTACTGGAAGTTCCTAGGGAGTTTTGGAGGGAACACAAAATAGTACGTTTTTTGAAGTTTTACCACTTTCCCAGACTTGTGCACGTTAACGAATATTTAATGGTTAATATTCTACCAATATTACACATTAAGAACTGAGATAACACAAACTTATGAAAAATATAAAAAACCACAACGTCACCCATTGAATTCCTCGGCAATACTCCTAATTATCTTTTGATCTGTTTTCTTTTTGTTTGAAACCTGACATGATCTAGATTCTAGAGTGTTCTTTGCTCATCAATTCGCCTGTGTACAATTTTGAGATTGTATCAGTCGGCCGGATGGACTAAAGCATTTCGTTCCTGTGTCGCCAACTCTGTTTTGGCGAAACTACCTTGCTACTAAAGCCCCCAAAAAAAAACCACTGCATTTTAGGTTTTGTTACATTGAAATTTTAATTTTACTTTAAATTTTACCATTAAATTAAAATATACTAGGAAATACCTGGGCTGATTGATAACTGGCCGAAACGACGAACTTAAAAAAATGATACGCAAAAAATGAATATTACATTATATTCTGGCATCTTTTTGAAAATAGAACGCCAAATTTGAATTTAATCGAACTGATGGAATTTGTTTGAGAGGACGTAGAACTTTCTCTGTCGTAAATTTTCTTAACAATGGAAAGAAACGAAATTCGTGCGGTGATAAAGTTTTACGTTTTAAAAGAGAAAACAGCAACCCAGATTAAAACCAAGCTAGACAGTGTTTTAGGTCATTCTGCTCCTGCATTGAGTACAATTCACACCTGAGTAACTGATTTTAAACGTGGAAGACAGAGCTGCGAAGACACCCACAGGTCTGGCCGTCCAAATGAAGTCACGAATCCGGACATGATCAAAAAAATTCACAAAATTGTATTGAATGATCGGCGCTTAAAGTTGCGAGAGATAGCAGAGATGGTGAGCATTTCATCTGAACGCATTTCTAATATTTTGCACCAACATTTGGGAATGAAAAAGCTTTGCGCGCGATGGGTGCCGCGTTTGCTCACTGTAGACCAAACGCAACGTCGAGTGGACGATTCATCGGAGTGTTTGGCGCTGTTTAACCGAGATCCTAATGAGTTTTTGCGGCGTTATGTAACAGTCAATGAAACCTGGATACATCATTATACTCCCGAGACAAAAGAACAATCTAAGCAGTGGACTGAGAGCGGAAAACCTGCGCCGAAGAAAGCAAAAACGGTTTTGTCGGCTGGCAAAGTGACGGCGACTGTTTTTTGGGATGCTCGAGGGATTATTTTAGTGGATTATCTGCAAAAAGGAAAAACAATAAATGGCCCCGTGCAACTTCCACTTATTCCCAAACCTGAAGAAATGGTTAGGTGGCCAGGGATTTTCATCAAATGAAGAAGTCATTGTTGCCGTGGACGAGTATTTTGAGGGGTTTGAGAAAACATTTTATCAAACTGGTGTAACGGCATTGGAGAAGCGCTGGACTAAATGCATCGAGGTAGAAGAAAACTACGTTGAGAAATAAATTTATTTTAAATAGATTTTTGAAGTTTTTCTTTGTCGTTTCGGAAACTTATCAATCAGCCCTCGTATTACGTATATAGTAATTAAACGGTTAGTTTTAAGCAAATTACGGACGAATGCTATGATGTATTAAAATGATAAGGTGTAAATATTTTTTTTTTGTGCCTAACCTAAGCGATTATGCATATGATTACTGTCTGGCTCTTTCCTACTAAAACACTACTAACAACTAAATTCCTACTAAGAAAAAAATAAATAAAATACTTAATTTAGTAGTAAATTTTTGTAAAACAACTAAGTTGGCAACATTAATTCCGGACTGAACGGACTATGTGTGACAAGTCACTTCAGTTCTCGCCAGAGCCGCGGCCGTGCTGGCGTGTATGGTATACAAGCGTAGTGAGTTTACAAATAATAAACACGACTCTCGGCAAACCAGAATGAACTGATGCGATTTTTCCGTGTATGAGCTCGAATCCGTTCAGGCCGAAATGACGTCAGTTGGGTCGGATGCTTTTTTTTCCGTGTATGTGCTCGAATCCGTTCAGGCCGAACTAACGTCATTTCTAACTGAAACGACCGGCCTCTCGTCTGTGGGAGCCTTTATAGAGCCATCTGTTGCCGAATCGCTAGCACTGTTTATAGGGTTTGCATCTATCTAAGAACTTTTGTGAGTGTATTGTTACTAATTGGGCCACCGGCAACGGTCGCGCCACCTTGGTGTCTAGAGCTAACTAATAAAAAACACATCGAAAGTTCACATTTCATAGCTTACTAGCTTTTGGCCGCGACTTTGCCCACGTGGAATTGTGTTCCTGGAAAAAAACTGTTTCAGCAAATAACTCTATTCACTGCAATATACTTCTTGTATATATTATTGAAAATGTTTTTAGGGTTTCGTACCCAATGGGTAAAAACGGGACCCTATCACCTCGACGCGACGTGCGAATCTTCTATTATTAGATATTAATTATATTAATAGATATTAATTTTAACTGTATGATTTAAAATACTACTATAATTTGTATAAAATGCTTAAAGTGATTAACGTTCTAAATAGCTTCTGAAAATACCATACCTACATAATAATAAGTATAAACGACCCTGCACTTTAAATATGTAATATCTTCGAAAATATTCATTTAAACTACTTGCTGTATGCGCCTGATATTGATCTATATTAAATGCATCAATGTATTAAAGGAACTTAATTGGATAAGGATTAATTCTGTATTGCTTAAAATTGCTTCGTAAATAAGCCATTATTTCTCGTAAAAATAAATGATAAAAAATAGTTAGTGTAGGTTATCTCTAAGAGAAAGACATATACCATTGCGGCCTTTTTTGTAGACATTTTTAAGGTGTAGGTGCAATACTGTAGTAGGTACATTATTTTGATCCATCTCGTAGGATTGAGCCAGCGTTCGCAATGTAAGTGCAAAAAATGTGTTTATTTACGACATTAGAAACCTCTAAAATTATCAGTGTTTCTCTACTATATTATGCATGTTATATACATATGAACCTTGTTCTTGAATCACCCTATCTATTAAAAAAACCGCATCAAAATCCGTTGCGTAGTTTTAAAGATCTAAGCATACATAGGGACAGACAGATAAAGCGACTTTGTTTTATACTATGTAGTGATTATTTACACTTTCCTCATCAAAACCTAGTGAATTAAACGTCTTATTAACAGTCATGGCCTATTCACCTTGCTTATGGTGTTGTGGTTGGGATATAAATCCTACAATATTTTCATGATGTTGTCTAGAAAATAATGTAGGAATCACATCGCTTAAGCGCGTAATTTACACCTACTTATTAGCAAACAATAATATGCACTCACAGAAGTTCTTAGACACGAACGTAGTACTAGGGATTTGGCAACAAATTGCTTCACAAGGCTTGTAGGTACGGTTTCTTTACATTTTCAGAATAAACAAAATTAAATTTTTTAAGTAACCCCCCAATTGTCAAACAATGAGGGAAAAAATGATGACGATGAATTATAGCTAAAAATACTTTCGATCTTGTTTTTTATGTCAGCTTTCAAACTAAAAAAAAATAGATTAATCGGTTCATCCGTTTGAAAGCTACAATGCCACGGACAGACACATACGCACAGACAGAGACGTCAAACTTATAACATCCAATGTGTTTTCGTCATGGGTTAATCAAATGCATGAAGGGAGATCGAATGCAATTGACTTTCACCCTCTCCTGGCTCCTAACTCATTCCAAAACGTTTAGCCTTCAACTGGTATTAGGCTGGGACTATATGATCCGGAATCCGGAGTGCCAAATCAAATGTCATATATATGACAGCTCGACACTCGACACTTCCATTTTCAGCTCTATTGTATTAGGCTGGGACTATATGATCCGGAATCCGGAAGGCCGTAGAAATTTCTGAGCATTGAAAACAAAACTTTGCGCTAATACAATAGAGTTGAAAATCGAACACATGAGTGTCGAGTCAAATGTCAATGTCATATATGACAGCTCGAGACTCGAAACTTCCATTTTCTATCACTCTACTTTAGTAGCGCAGAGTTCTATTTTCAGTGCTCTGAATTTTCACCGGCGTTCCGGATTCCGGATCATATAGTCCCAACCTTAGCGCAGAGTTCTACTTTCAGGCCCGGCCTTATTGCACTCTATACAGACGGGGACAACAGAGGATTAAGAACCTGTCATTTACTCCCTTATTATAAAAAATACACCACGGATATGCAAATCCATGTTGCTGTCTTCATCTGATACGTTGGAAAAGGCACTTGACAGACAAAGACAGCAACATGGATTAGCGTATCCGTCGTGTAAATATTTTTATGAATAAGGGGGTAAATGTTTGATGATTGATCCTCATGGCGTCAATACTGATTCGATTTGAACCGGGTTTTTGTGAAAATAAATCTAATGGTTGGTTCGTGGTTCCAAAAGTTTTATATGAAACTACAATGTTCCAGTCCCGTGGACCATGGTAGGTACTATCGACCAAGTTTCCGCTCGACCAGGCATAAGATGAAAATCAGCGCCGCTGAATCGTGCGCACGCACACATGTAAATACGTAGGTGAACCTTGTTTACAGTCATTGCGGTCATTTCAATTGTATTTAAATATAGGCTTCCAAGTGCAAAGGAAAATGCTTAGAAACTGCTCGAGCAGGAACTTTGTCGGTATTGTACTTAAGATGATATGAATGAGGGTATTTGAGATTTTTTCTGCCGCTAGGGGGCAGACCCACTCACACAAAGCGTCATCTGGTGGCGTAAGTGGTATCAAAAACGGTCAATAAGAATTTTCGATTATTTTTCTGTCACCAGGTGGCGCTTAGTAGCTCGACGGTCCTTGTAGTGTCAAAAAGCGGTCCGATGTCACGAATTTAAAAACCATCATTGCTTTTATTGTTTCGCACCATTTACTGCGTTGCAACAACCTACTCCTCTTAACCCGACTACGGCGAAGCCAAAAGGCAGGGTAATGATTTTGGCAGTCTATGTATGTATGTCCGATTACAATAAATTAGGTGCCAATAGACTCTTTATAATAGCCCGGGTAACATAGGCTATAAAAATTTACGTAGTCGGGTTATAATTATTTTTCGAGAGCATTCGCAACAAAATGAGTATTTTTATGAATATTTCTTTCGGGAATTAGCGCATAGGTACATAATAATGTTAGACACCTCGACTCTACGTAAATAGTCACCGAAACAATCGGTGCACCTTTGAACCTTTCCTTAAGCCATTCGACTGCTCGTTTGCCTTCATACATAAGTACCTACAGCCACATTCCTAATGTCATTCAGGAATCGTCGCTTTTTTTCATACATAATACGATGATTTCCGAGGGATAATTGCAACGTGGTTATACATTACCTACTGTAATTGATTTAATTTTTTATTTTTTTTATTTCACCGAATCGAACCGGCGACCTCTATCGTGGTATGGTGTGACTACATCGCTTAGTCCTCTATACAGCCTCGGTGCTACTCATCGGCGCTAGTAGGTAGGTTTGAGTCCTGCCGAAAGAATTACCTTTCAGGGAATTGTTTAAAGATGTGTAATAAATAAAATTAAAATACAGCAAGTCACCTCCGTTATTGTCAAGCAGTAAGCGACCTGATGATGATGAATTACATAACTGATTGAGTGTACTGTTGGTTCTTGGTGAAAATTCATGTTCTCTGTCCACACAACTTTTTACAGACTTTTCCACTTTATTTAGGTTTTTACAATAATTTATATTACCTAACCTAACTTCACCTAAACGCGACCGTTTTCGATTAACTCATAATTCCTCCATCCATGATGAGTTAGTCGCAACCGGTCGTGTTTAATTTAGGTCATCACAATATATGAAATTGGCGTTTTGTAAAGGGGGAACATAAAGTCGTTTTTTTTACATAATATATTTATTTAATCAAAGTATATATTTATGTCTATGCACTTTTGCCATCTCATAGGTAGTTCATTGCTTCCTTTACTAAAAAAACCATTCGGACGGGAATCAATAAAATCTTTGAAGGCGCTTTGGACTGCCCCAATGGAGTTGAATTTCCCTTTTCCCTTGCAAGAAGTTATCCAAATTTCGAAAAAAAATGGTAATCTGTTGGAGCAAGGTCCGTGGAGTACGGTGGATGTCTTAGACATTCCAATTGAAGCTCCTCCGATTTGGTAGCCGTCTGTTGTTCAGTGTGTGGTCTAGCGTTGTCCTGAAGCAGCAGTGGCCTAGAGCGAATGACCAACCTCGGTTATTTAGCAGCTAGCTTTTCCATCATGATTTGCAGTTGCTTGCAATAGACACCTGCTGTAATCGTCTTGCCCGATTTAAGAAAGCTGTAGTGAAAGACACCGGCACTAGTCCACCAAACGCTCACAAGTAACTTTTATTTGAGTAAATTTTCGCTTGGGGCAGGCTTTGGCTGGTTCGCCAGGGTTCAGCCATTGCGATGAGCGTTTCTGATTATCATACAGGATCCACTATTCGATGATTCAGGTAATGATTCGATTTAAAATCCCTTCATTATTGTGCCGGTTGAGTAATGTAACGCACCAGTCGATGCGCGTTTGTCGGTTTGCTGCACTCAATTCATGAGGTACCCACCATTTAAGCTTTTCACCTTCCCAATTTGCTTTAAGTGGATTAAAACAGTTTTTTCACTAACACCGCAGCCTGCAGCTAACTCGGACGTGGTTTGCGATGGATCCGCTTCCACAATAGCCTTCAATTCTTCATTATTAACTTTGGTCTCCGGCCGTCCACGGGGCTTGTTCTGTAGGTCGAAATTTCCAGAACTAAAACGTTGGAATTAAAAACGCACTGTGTTTTCTTTTGAGACACCGGTGGAACTCGTACACGAAAATAATGCGATACTTTTTTCAAGTTTTCCATTGAAACATTTCCACAGAGTGACGCAAAGAAAAAACCAAAAGACGAAAAAACAAATGAATTACGGTTTTCGAAACACAAATGCATGAGTAAATAGCGGTATAAAATTGAAATTCCTAACCAAAGAAGATATCTTCTTTGGTTAGGAATTATATATATATATATATATATATATATATATATATATATATATATATATATATATATATATATATATATATATATATATAAATGATATCAAAGTGGCCAGTACGACAAAACACCAATTTCATATGTAAGGACCTAATATATAAATTATTGTAAAAACACATACATAAACACACACACAACAGCGTGAAATAACGCTTTACGCTTGCATTGTTTCCCCGTGTGAGTAAAGTTACCGGAGGCTCAAGGGGAGGTTGGGGATTTTGAGGACCAGGACTGCAAGTGCGCAACACCGGAAGAGTTCTCGTATGCAGACGTGGTTAACAGCCACGTCCATAGGATCTATACGGACGGCAGCAAGATTGAGGGTCGAGTCGGAGCCGCACTCGCACAGCCGTATGGAAGGGTGAGGTCGAGACGAAGGCCGTCAAGCTTGCGTTGCCACCGTATTGTACCGTCTACCACGCCGAGCTTCTAGCGCTCCAGAGAGCAGTAAGTATAGCCTGCAAGAGTGGAATGGCGAAGGTCAGTATCCTTAGCGATTCCAGATCGGCTCTCCAGGCAGTCACCCTTAGTTCCCCTCATCCCCTGGCAGTGCAAACAAGGGAGGCCCTCCGAAAATCTGCATCGCAGAGGCGGGAGGTCTCCCTGTTTTGGATTAAGGCGCACGCAGGGTTGAGACGGAATGAGAGGTTTGACGAATTAGCCAAGGAGCGATTGAAAAGGAAGCCTGACTACGATCTGTGTCCTGTTTCATTCGTCAAGCGTATCTTAAGAGAGGATACGGTTGAGGAATGGGACAGGAGATACGAAGTGGGAGGGACGGCCGGAACCACGAAGCTCTTTTTCCAAGCGCTGCTGCTGCATACAAGATAGTAAACAAGATAGACATCACACACTACACCACACAGATTCTGATTGGACACGGCGGATTCGCCTTCTACTTGAACAGGTTCAAGCTGAAGGAGGATCCGTCGTGCTCATGTCAGCCGGGAGTTGAGGAGACAGTTCCTCACCTGTTACTCGAGTGCCCCATTTTTGCTAGCAATAGATACGATATTGAGCAAAAATTGGGCACATCGGTGACGGGTGAGAACCTGCCTGCCATCCTGGGGGGAACGAAGAGGGACATTTTCCTCTCTTTTTGTAAGAGGATTGTGGGTGTAGTAAATAAGAAACATTGCAATATTTTAAACTGTGATAAAAATTAGTGTTAGGTTCTTAGTGGTAGGTTTTACATTGTGATATTAGGGTTAGTTGAACGCTGTGCTGTATTTTAATTGTATTTTATATTAATTGATTTATATTTTTATAGACATTTTAATTTTAAATTGAAAATTTTAATTATTTTATTGTATTATTTGGATTTTGTTTTATTGTATCATGGGATGTTTATTGTAGTTATTGGCTTTTTAAACAATTGCTCTTTTATATTTCTCTGACTTTTAGAAAAGTAAATATTGACAAGTACATTGTACTTTACATTGACAGCATTACTATTGTAAGGAGGAAGCTAATCATTGTAAATATAAAAATTAGTAATAAGAAAAATTGTAAAAGTAGAATTAAGAATTTTAAAAAAGAAAATAGAAAAAGAACCAAAAAAAGAGAAAGAAAATAAAAGATATATAACAAGCCCTGATTACGTTAGGGGATGGAAAAAAAAACAACTGAAGAGTTACAAAATGTAACCTCGGGTGTTGCGAATGTAAATGGGCGCCGGTAATCGCTTACCATCAGGCGATCCATCTGCTCATTTCCTGGTATATTTCATTAAAAAAAAAAGAAGGAGAATAGATCACAGTAAGATGTCCGGTAGGAACAGATTTTAACGTGGGCAAAGTCGCGTTAAAAAGTTGGTAAACTTAACATTTACACGAGTATAATATTTCTGTCCTTTGGCGATTTTGCCGTTATGAGAATACGCCCTTTAAGAGAGTATGTCGCTTTGCGCCGGAGGCATTAATTTGTGTAAAATCATAATGCAATGGCTGTAATAGGCTTAGGTATTATTGTATTCTCTTTGAGTGTCTTTGTGGTTTGAGCGATAGTCATTAGAGCAATACATTATCATCAAAGGGGTTCTGAGAATGCACAATTTATACTATAGTAGTCGATATCGAGTACGATCGTATATAAGCTAGGTCTTATCCCTGGGAAACTGTATTTTTAAGTTATATACTATGATCTACTGCTTTTGTAAAGACGTTTAGGAAGAAAAATGATTACTGCTAAACTTTAAACAAAATCATCATACTTAGATATAAATATCATCACTAACAAAAAATATTAATTAAATATTTTATGAAAATATGCAGATGAAATTATTTAAAAACCTGGTTTTCAATAGCGAGCTATCACCAGCGGCGAAGGGACTAAAGAAATCCATTCCTATCGACTTTCCTGCTAATTTAGCCCTCGAAGGCCGCCAGCCAAATGTAGCCTATCAGCTGTTTCCTACCAAAGGGCTTTGACATTAAATTTTTTTTTCAAGTTGGAAACTTGATACCATAGTAAAAGTTGCTTATATTCAAGAGTATATTCCCTGACAGAAAAAATACGCTTTAAAAAGTTTGGTCACTGACTGAAAAAACACCCTTTATAGAGTAGACCACGTGGAAGGTCATAATAGGATACTTTTTATTGCGGCAAAGTTGCTAGAAACATCTAGTACCTATCTATTTAAATAAAATCGTTTTTAGGGTTCCCTAATACACAAGGAACCCTTACAGTTTTGCTTTGTTTGTCCGTCTGTCTGTCTGTCTGTCTGTCCGCGCTTCTAGCTTCTGTAATTATAAATATAAATGGATGAAATTTAGTAAAGTTATAGATTGTGTATAGATCTAGGCTTTGGCATCATAAAATATCTTAAGGGTGGCTCTCCATACATGGGAAGTGGGGATGAAAAATCGTGTGGGGTATCGTTGCATATATCTTTTAAAATAATGACAAGGTTTCATACATTACTTTTTTACAAAGTCGACAATTTTCGAGTAATCGGCCTCCAAAGTTGTTTGTAAGTTGCCTAAATATTTAGTATTTAGGATTAGTAGCATTTAGCATTTCTAAAGCATTTCTAAACTATTGAAACTTGGAAGTTTCCATGCTGATAGATCATGCTAAAACTCTTTAGGAAAACTATTTTGAACGAAATCGGACAGTACCTTTTGAAGTAATTTGATAAAACCTATTACGCGTTTATACGAGTAGTTACGGAAGACCCTCTTTAGAGATGTCCTAACATACTCTTGGTTAGATTTTAATTTAACTCCCGTTCGAGAACACTATTATTCTCTACCAAACAAACATAAATATTAGGTAGAATATAGGTTAGTTAAAAGATGTTTTCCGCCATACGGTTTATCTTATCATTGTATTGTTAGGTAGGTATATATTTTATCTCTTGTTTTGTTCTTGGAGTACATGGAGTGACATCATAATAGTTGATTTTGAGATGAATAGGTCAGTAGCCTATCTATAGTTTTACGATAGGCATATTATTAACATAATATGGAAAGTTGTGCGTCTCACCCGGGCCTTAGCAGAACTATGTCTATATTGTGTTCAAAAATCAAATCCAATTAAATCTAAAAATCCCCCTTATTAAAAAAACACTACGAATTTTACACCACGGATTCGTTGGGAAGGTCACTTAACAGACAAAGACAGCAACACGGATTAGCGTAGAGTCTGGCAAACAAAAGTTGAAGCTGAAGAATAATTTGAAAAAATCAATCAATTTGGCAAACCAAAATTTAAAAAGATCAGTGGTTTTCGCTTTTAAACATTTATTTCGCATTTTACACCATAATTAATTTTGTATGATCATTATGTTAGTACTAATTAATTAATTCACAAGTAACTCATCAGGTTCTTTAAATTTTTTAGTAGGAATTTCACATGTTGCCATCCTTAAAATTTACAATATAGAGGTCAGTGTTGCGCCGTAAAGGCTGCAAAATTACGACAAATGAGTAAAAATATAAACGAGTTATCATAATTATTATGGTTATTAGAATATTAATAACAATTTCGAAATTTAAGCTTGTTATTACTGGTTACGGAAGCCATTACAAGCCGTAGTTAGATCGCTTACATCGTATTTCTATCGATAATCAACATATAGCGTTACTTGTTCCTAGTATAAATAAATTTTATGTCTATGATAATTTTATGTAATGAATGCAAATAGCATGTCCTTATGGCCGCAGTGCCGACTGTAAAACGCCGCATCTCCCGGCGTCAAGCTCCATACAAAATACAGCAGCGCCGCGGGAGCTGCGGCGCGTGTGTAAAATTAAGATTTGATTGCTAGTTTGTTTGCATTGAATATTCTCCGTAACTACTAGACCGAATTTGATGGGATTTGGCACAGTTATAGAGAAAACCACGAAGAAGGACATAGGCCAGTAATGGCGAACCTATGGCACTATTTCGGGCACGTCACTGATCACAAAATGTCGTACTTATGTACTACAAAAAAAGTCTGAAGTCGGTATTATAAATGATAAACCTAACATTATATTATTTGTCATCTTACATATATTTTGCAATATTAGAAATTAAACGAATTTTACTTTAATTTAAATTACAAATTGATCCTATTTTCAGTATTTTATTGTTTAAAGTTTATTTTGTGAAATAAGAATTATTTTTAAAGTAAAAATGCACAAAAAAGTATGAAATAAAACTTATTTTCTAAATAAATTTGGCTGAAATTTTAACTATTTCTCTACTCAATCTTCATAATTTTGAAGCCGGTACCAGGTCGAACAACATCCTGATAAAACAATATTTAAAATAGAACACGTTCAAGTTGGCATATTTTTTTTGTTTAAAAATTATAATGATTTTCCCTTTTTTAATGATATTTGTTAAATTATTATTAATACATTTTAAGAACGTTTAAAATAAAGGATCGAATGTATAATTGAATACGCGCCAAGATTCCATTAGGTATTGCATATGAGATAATGACGATGATAACTGTAAGTTACATAGTGGCATACGCTTGCAGTTTTTTAAACAATGTCGAAATTTCCAAACGCGTATATTTAAAGACTGAGGAGCTCTGTTCAGTGCTTTTGGATCCAAGGTATACCTTGGTGCAGAATCTTACTTTATGGTAGCATATGCTTGGGTTACTTCTGAAAAGTCATACTCACTATATATGTCCATATAAATTTTGAGGAGTTCCCTCGATTCCTCATGGATCTCATCATAAGGTCACCACTTTTGTGAAAACGGGATCAACTTCGAAGTTATACCGTTTACATCAAAAAAATAATTTTGAAAATCGGTCAACAGACGGCGGAGTTATCGTTGAACATAAAAAAAATACATACAACTCCTTTTTTGGAAGTCGGTTAAAAAAGTATTGCTCACTCGCTTCGTTCGCTCGAGTTTAATTTAAAGAACATAATATTACTTATATTAATTTAGTACCGATGTTCTGTTTTAGCCGGTGGATTTTATGGTATTTTTCCGAAGTTTAGCCTTTTTCAGCGTTTTAGTTTGAACAGATTTTAAACTGTAAAATAGGGAAAATTTAGCTAGCTCGCTCCGCTCATTCGTGTTTGGCTTAATGAACATATTATATAATAATATTCAGTTCTAAAGTTGAGTTTTAGGCTATTGATACATACGAGTATAATTGTATTTTCTCGAAGTACACAGTATTCCAGGGTTTAAAGTAAAACAGAAAAAAAAAATTTCGCACGCTCCGCTCGCTCGTATATATAACATATTTCATTAATAGCTATTGATGTTCGGTTTTAGGCTAATGCCTATACATTTTATGTATTTTTCCGAAAAATACAGTCTTTCTGATAGGATTTAAAGAGTAATTAGATTTCAACCTGTAAAAAAACAAGATTTTTTGATAGTTGATAATCCGTCACTGCATAACGGGCGCCAAATCTTTCAGTACGCTTCAGAAGCGTAACAAAGAAAAAGAAATAAATATTTTGATAGCACATCTCACGACCTCATTAAATATTTCTTTACAATAACTTAACCAAGAGCATGTCAGGACATGTCTTATATTTAGTTTAAACAACTTTGGAGGCCGATTACCCGAAAATTATTATTATTTTAGGGGTGGCTCTCCCCTAGATAGTCTAGAACTATACCAAATTTCATCAATTTATATTCACAATTACAGAAGCTAGAAGCGTGGGCAGACATACAGACAGACGGACGGACGGACACAGCGAAACTATAAGGGTTCCTTATGTATTACGGAACCCTAAAAATTGCACGTTAATACATAAAGGTTCGCCATCACTGACATAAGCTGCTTGTTATCGCAACAAAATGTACATCGCGATTTCCTTTTGCGCGCAGTTTCTGTATTATGATACTAACCTTAGCATTTTTAGTCGCAAAAGGGCCTTTGTTTTTGTTTGTGCACTGCACTGCGATTTTCTATTTTTAACGGTCCCATTATTATATGCATGGGGCCGTTATAAGCAAACAATCGGACTGCCATCGCCATGCAATGCCGGACGGTAAAATTCCGTGTAGGTGCACTACACACCCTTACTCTTATGTCTTGAATAAGAACAGAAACTAAGGAAAATGAAGACTACATAAAAGCACTTATATATCTTAAGTATGAAGAGGCGTATCGGAGGCGTAGGTGATTAAATTAAGGGATATAATTAATCTTGCGCACAAAAAGTAAGTTTGCGACTGCACATGAGCATACTGTACCTATTACTGAATTTGGCCCCTTGAAGGGGCAACAAGGGTGTCGTTTTCAAGCTTTTCAGAGGTGCAGAATAATATGAAAATTAAATCAATTTTGTAATTAAAAAATGGCGTAGTACATTTTTTCATTACAATTAATATGGGTGTCTTTTTCCAGGAAATTTTCATAATTCATATTATATTTTTATCTTATCATATCATATTATATTTTTATTGTTTTTACATCAGCAATTATGCACGTCCTATCTGATATTCATCTATCTGATATTCTTTCTCTCCGTAGGAGTGCTGGAAGAAATTTCTATTATTTTTCATTAGGACGCACCAACTTTTAGATTAAAAGTTTTTACAGAAATTAAAATATACCCGCCATTTTGAAATTTCAAAATAATATTTTTGTAATTAATATAAATTATATATAAATAATAATTAAAAAGGGACACCTAGATTAATTTTATTTAAAATGTCCGCTAACTTTGAAATTCAAAATGGATATCATTTTTGTATTCAGCACCCATAAAAACCTCGAAGACAACCACCGTATCAATTTTACAGAAAAATAAATATTCGCCATTTTGAAATTTCAAAATGAATGAATTTTTGTAATCAGTGACTCCAGAAACCTAGAAAAGGACACATATATCCATTTTTTTGTCTATCTTGGAAATTCAGAATGGATGACGTTTTGTAATCAGCACCCCCAGAAACATACAAAAGGAGACCCATATTATTTTTTATAAAATGAAGTATGTCCGTCATGGAATTTCAAAATGAATGTCATTTTCGTATCCAGCACACCCAAAAACGACACCCATATCAATTTTACAAAAAATAAATATCCGCCATTTTAGAATTTCAAAATGAATCTACACAATATGTATATCCCCCGAAATCGAGAAAAAATAAAAATTGGAATCTTGTACGCTCCTTAACGTTTTTTATGTGCGCTCATTTTGCTGTTTATTATGTTTTTTTAATTACCTATATCAGGGAAAATATATGTGCCTATTCTTAAATTAAATGTGTACTCTCAAATTGTCGCCAAGATGATTATATTTTGTTCGCGAAAATAATATCTGTCTGCCAGTTTGGAATATTCAGTAAAAATTCACATTATGATCAAATTGTATAATATATTAAACGAGTAACATAATAGAACTTGACATAGTAAAATATATTATGTTATACTTAAGCTTTAACTAAAATAGATTTTTAACTAACCAAATAGTGGCATACGCGTAAATTTCGAGTCCAATACTAACATAAACTCTTTAATTAAATAATTTTGGAATATCATGTTACACAATTGGTAAATCAATTTAAAATTTCGCCACAACACAGCCAAAAATAATTTATACTAATAATTTTATTTAAGTAACATTTAATCCATTTTTTATACTATTATTGTAGATTTATTTTGTTTATTAATTTAATAAGTACACTGGCGGACCCATAAACTGCATCATAGTGCAAGAACACATTCAATCTTTAATTACGAAATATGCAAACTTTTTACATTTATTGGTATTGGAAAGTAAGGCTGGTTTATAAACACAAAAACAAAATCAAATTTCAATATGGTACTGTCACAAAAGAAAGAAAATATTCTATAGAAGAAATGTTTTCAATTTACTAAATATTAACTCGTTGTTACGTTAATGTTGTGATTGATGGTTATTTTTTTTTGTATTGTTACATGTTGAATTATCGTTACTAATTGTTTATTTGCTAGTCTATTTTCATTTTAAACACGTTTTTCTCTCACGAATATGGACATATCGTCCGAAAAAGCCGCACAAATTGTTGCTCTAGTGCAGCAAGGCCTAGACCAACGAACAATTGCTGCAGATTTAAATGTGCCAGTCTACGGTTAACCGAGTTTAAAGAATGTTTATGGTGACAGGTTCATTCAAAAGAAGACGTGGAACCGGCAGAACTCAGGTGACAACGTCTCGTGACGACAGGTTTATTGTGACAACTTCCTTGCGAAATCGGTTTTTAACGTCTATAAGCATTAAAAATGAGCTCCACCAGGTACGTGACGTAGCAGTTAGTGCACGAACCATAAGAAGAAGGCTAAAAGAGCGGGATATCACATCTTTCAGACCCGCAAATGGACCAAAATTGATTGCAGCTCACAGGCAAGCTCGACTAAGATTTGCTCGTGAACACTTAAATTGGACTGAAGAGCAATGGGCTTCCGTATTTTTCACTGATGACTGTAGGACTTGTTTGTACGGCGCTGATGGTCGCAGACTAGTCTACCGTAGACGATGAGAGCGATATGCTCAAAATTACATTGAGGAGAGGGTTCCATTTGGAGGCGGGTCTTGTATGCTTTAGGGCGGCATATCGATGGATGCTCGAACTGAACTTGTGTTTATTGACGCAGACACACATGGCCGTGGTAACCGTGATTTAAGATCACATCACATATAACGGAGATATTGGACCCTCATGTGGTACCTTTTAGCGGATTTAACGGCGAAAACTTCATTCTGATGCAGGATAATGCCCGTCCACACGCAGCGAGACAAGTTGAGCAATACTTTACTCAGGTTGAGATTCGTTCCATGGATTGGCCAGCACGTAGCCCGGACCTCAATCCGATAGAACACGTGTGGGACAGCCTAAAAAGAACTGTATTTACAAGAAATCCGGTCCCAACAACGGTTGCGGAGCTCAGAGTTGCATTGTCACAAGAATGGGACAATTCTCCGCAAGATCTTTTAAAAACACTGATCAGGTTGATGCGAAACCGACTTGAATCAGTTATTAGGGCAAGAGGAGGTAATACATCTTATTAAAAACAAAAAACTTTTGCTTTTCTTAGTATTGTAAAATTTTAATAGTAAAGCCGTTTTTGTACTATTCACTGTTTCATTCCAAAAAGCTGCAAAAGGAGTAATTTGATTCTTTTAGTGAGAAAAGTTGACCTATACACACATGAATTGATTTTTTTATCAGATTAAGAACCAGTCTTAGCATTAACATTGAAATAAATCAAAATAGTTAGCACTTTCACTAATTATATTTCATTGAAAGTTATCTTGCACTATGATGCAGTTTATGTGTACGCCAGTGTATATATTTTTCACTCTCAGTGACATTTTATTTCGATAACTAGTGGAGTTCGAATTCATACGTTACTAATAAAATATCTTTAAATATTATAATTTCTATAAAAAACACTTCTTAAAATCAGCCAAACATACATAGAATTTTCTGCGCACCATTTAAAAATATTGCTTCAATATTCGACACAAATTATTATATTGCCGATTTTTGATCAATTGTACAGTTAGGAGCACAAACATATTGTACAGGATGTTTTTCCAGTCAGTGTCCAAACTTTCAGAAGTGAACATACTCTTGAATATAAGCAACTTTTACTATGTGATCAACTTCACTACTTGAAAAAAAAAAAACTGATGTATCCTACAAAATGCTATCTATGCCGTAGCCCAAAGTATGAAACAGCAGATTATTTTTTTCAAGTAGGAAAGTTGATCCCATAGTAAAAGTTGCTTATATTCAAATATATATTTACTCCTAAAAGTTTTGATACTTTTTTAATAAACACACAGTATACTATCATTGTTTAATTGTAAACAAGACCAAGATACTACTAATTTCAGTTTCATATTTCACAGATACACAGTTTCATAAAATAAATATGGGTTCCTGGTGACCACAATATTAAATTAATATGGGTTCTTGAAAGATTAAATTATTTACAAAAGCAATAATTTTTTTTTGTTTATAATTTAATCCCATCATGTTCACAATATTAATTTAATATTGTGTACACCAAGATCCCATATTTATTTTGCGAAACTGTTTCCTACAAATTAGTAGTCTTGTTTTATTTTTTCTTTATTATAATACCAACAGCGTATACATAACAAAAATTAACACTAAGCAATTAACAATGAATATGGCCAATAACAGGTATTACAGATCTTAACATAGTGTACAGGCGTGTAGCTAAATAAATTAAAATTTAAAATTTAAAAGTAACTCTCAGTTCAATGATAGTTTGAAATAAAACTACATATTTATTTATAGCATTGTTACAAATGTAGTTGTAAGAATATAAAAAAATTCATCATGCGTGTGTGTGTGTTGCGAGTGTGTGTTTGTGTGTCTTGACTTGTTTACAATTAAACAATGATAATAATTGTATGTATGTCTTTGTAGCTGTAGCCTCTTTTTAACATTTCCTTCAAACTTTAAGATGTATCGTTAGTAATTCCGATTCAATGTAATCTAAGGCTGAGACTACATTGTCCGGAATCCGTAGGGCCGGGGAAAATTCATAGCACTTAAAATAGAACTCTACTCTAATACAATAAAACTAAAAATCGAAGACACAACTTCGACACTTGTCAATGGCATATGTGACTGTTCGACACCTCGATTTTCAGATCTATTGCTATATTATAGATGATTCCGGATCATATAGTCCCAGCCTTAATGTAAACAAAACTCAATATGCTTCCAATTTAAATGTCACGTTTTAAGTTACAATTTAAAGTTTGTAAGAATGTATGGATGGATGAACGTTTGTTACTCTTTCACGCAATAAATACTAAACGGAATTTAATGTAATTTTGTATAGTGGTAGTTTAAATTCTAGGTAAACATATAAGGCTACATTTTATCGGAGCAAAATGTACGGTACGGCGATATTTTTTTTGCATGTACAAATACGCGTAAAAATGAAATACTACCAAATAAATAAGTGTTATTGTATTGTGAGCTTATTACTTTAGGTTATATAAAATACTTATAAATAATAATGTGTAATCGTACTATTAATGGTTTAAATGAGTTAATTACTATTTGTTCAATATTTGGTTGTGAGATGAAATGAGTTTAAAAATAATATCTTAAGCATATGAAATGATGCTCAAAGTGTAATGTTTAATTTGTATAAAAAAATATATTCTTGGTGATTGTCGACTGTTTTGGAGGAACGCCGTGGTTTTTTACTGTGGTTTATTACTGGCGAGGGACGGCCATTGAGACACATGTTATGATAATTTAAGGAGAATAAATCCTGCACATTATACAATTGGAGTTTTAATAACTGGATATGAATACCGATTGTAGAAAGGACTTTACAGTATGCTATTGTATTTATTTACTAGTAAAGAAATACAATAACACTTATTTATTTGGTCGTATTTAATTTTTTGTTTACATTGAATTGGAACGGAGTATATTTATGTAAATAATTGAATTGTTTCTATCGATTTTTAACCGAAGTTTAACAATCACAGCCTTTGCTTGGCAATATTTACTACAAATTTAATAAAAAAAATAGTTAAAAATAATAGATGCCTAGACATAACAATGTCAAGTATTTCGAGGTTAATTCATAAACAACTATTTCTTAAGCAAAAAACATTGCTTTTGTTTTTTTAAACGACTTCCAAAAAGGAAGCGGTTGTATATATTGGTATTGTGCGAAAGACGAGTATACATATTACATATAGAATACACGTACAGATTTCATGCAGCGACCATTGCGCATTTTACATCAAAAAATTCATTTCAGTTATCACAAGAAAATATTGTTGTATTGTCAAAAAAATAAAAAAATACATATTTTTTACATATTTATAATAGCTATTCAAAATTGAACTTCATGCGCTTTGCAGATAAAAATTGACATTCGAACTCTTCAAATAGTGATTCATAATTAATTGAACTTTCTTAACTATACAAGAAGATACACGTTTCATTGCAAGAGCGGCGCCGCGCTATACAGAGCAGTGCAGTAAGCAGTTTGACATTCAATCTCTTACAATTTCTTTAAAAATGCAGCGTCGCGTCGCGTTTCACTGTGAACTGACCCTAAGTTAAAAGGTAAGAAGTTAGAGAATTTTCATCGTGCATTTTATCTCTGAGCGTAAGTTTTATCTCTGAGCGTCCAGGATATGAATAGGTATTGGTAAAGGCAAGTAGCAGCGTACTTACTCATTATAATTATTATATGCTAATTAATCTAATTATTACTTTACTAACACTTCCTCAGCCTGCGCTTCCAAATTTTTACCTTTCAGCATCAACTCCATGGACCTAAAAACAACTGAAAGCTTATACATCTTCAAAGGAGACACTTTCACGCATAATACAAGTTTGGGTTCGGACGTTAAAGTGCCGGCCACTTTTTTTTTTGGTGTTCGTGACTTTGACATTTAAGGTGGGACTGCACTAGGCGTAACTACGCGGCAGTGGAATATTCTTTGTATAAAATTTTTGAGACATGACGCACTACGCGGCAGCGGAACTACGCGACGCGGCACTCCATCGCGGTATTACGTTGTCGCCTAGTGCGGTCTTACCTTTAGGTCCTTTACTAAATAGTAACGAATGTATTTATGTTGAAAAACAATTTTTCAATATAAATACATTCATTAATGTATAGGAAATGTGAGAGGCGGTCATAAACTTGTAGTTACCGACAAAATTCCATAACATTTTACAAACTTGTTCACTGCAGATCTATTTTTGAAACTGGTGTAGATTTTTTATCTCAACATATCAATAAAAATGAATTCGACAAAAAATATTATTATCTCGGCAACGGCTGCAAGTATTTAAATGAAATTTAGTATGCAGGGAAATTTGGGGGAGCAAAATCGGTCGAGCCAGGTTTTATCCCTGAGAAATTGTGCATTTTTAAGTTATACAATATGTTTTTTCTTTCGTCGTGCAACAAGAAACCAACAATTTCGACTTTATAATGTCAGTCCGTTTGTCAATTTGGATAATTTTTTTGTTGTTTGTAAATTCGGAATGTAGTTTTTAGTAGTACCTTTGTAGTTTACCCCGGTAAAATATGTTTGCGATTCTTTTTATTTATTTTTAAATCTACTAGAGCTCCGAGTAAAGCTCGGTTACCCAGGTACTGTACGCAAATATTTTAAGCGGCAAAACGTACGGTTCCCGCGGTATTTAATTTTGCGCCCATGAAGTCGCGGGCATCATCTAGCTATCTATAAGTTTAGCATCCAAATTACTATTAAAAGTAAACCCTTTCTGGGAGAATTTAAGCCACAAAAATACTTACAAAGACAGTAAGAAGACGAGACCCTGGGTACCCATAGTGAAATAGAATATTCCAGTGATATATTGTGTGTCTAGGGTCGCCTTGTAAATCTGCATGTAGATCAGGGAGGCGAACATAGCTACGGCGTTCTCGTTCACCGACAGAAATGAGTACACCACACCTATATTAAAAATTTGTGATTAATAAATAAAATCTAGCATAGATCCAATTATATAAATATAAAATATCTAAACGTTAACAAAGAGAACACTAGAACACAAAACTCCGCCAATATGAATGTCGCTTATTTACCGTGCAATAGAGAAATATAACCTAACCTAACCTAACCACGAGCATGTCACCGCGTAATGGGTTTTTTTTTCAAATTACTTCAAAAGTAACTGTCCGATTTCGTTCAAAATAATTTTGTAATAGTAAGTTTTTAGTATGATCTATCAGCATAGAAACTTACAAGTTTCTATCTCCTATACTTTAGAAATGCTAAGGGGCGGGGACCAACTTACAAAACGCTTTGGAGGCCGATTAATCAAAAATAGTCGACTTTGTACAAAAGTCATGTATGAAATCTTTCCTTTATTATAAAAAACCTATATAACGATACCCCACACGATGGGGTAGAATGAAAAAATATTTTTCATCCCCACTTCACGTGTATGGATTGGGAGCAACCCTAAACTATTAAATTATTATTATTTTATGATGCCAAAACTGAGATCTACCAAAAGAGATCTACCACAATCTACCAAATTTATTTTATATAAATATAATTTAGTATTGTACCAAATTTCTTCTATTTATATTCATAATTACAGAAGCTAGAAGCGCGGACAGAAAGACATACGTTCAGAGCGAAACTATAAGGGTTCCTTGTGTATTACGGAACCCTAATAACTTTTATTGTGACTGTAAGCGGAAAATGACTTAATAACTGCATTAACTATGCTATGAGGTTGTTCCACCGTAGCGCCTAAACTACTAGTACGACTTTAATAAATAAGGTGTCGTTAGACTGGTTATATTAGCCCGGGTGTTTTATTACAACACAGGCGCTATTACGACTTTAAAATTGCTTTCAAATTATAGTGCAACTGCTAGCTAAAACGAATGATAAATAACCTAACCAAGAGCATGTCACGACATGTCTAAGGTTCCTTAATTACCAACGCGCAATAGGTTTTCTTTGAATTACTTCAAAAGTTATTGTCCGATTTCGCTCAAAATATAATTTTTCTAAAGAGTTTTTAGCATGATCTATCAGCATGGAAACGTAGGAGTGTCTATCTCTCCTATAATTTAGAAATGCTGGGACCCGGAACAACTAATAAAGCACTTTGGAGGCCGATTACTCGAAAATGGTTGACTTTGTAAAAAAGTCATGTATCAAACCTTGCCTTTATTTAAAAAAAAAAAACTATTCAACGATAACTAACCCACACTATAGGGTAGAATGAAAAAATATTTTCATTCCCACTTCACAATAATTTTATGTCAAACCGAGATCTATACACATTTTATAACTATACCAAATTTCATCTATTTATATTAATAATTACAGAACAAAGTAAGCAGACAGTCAGACAGACAGACAAGACAGATAGACGGACGGACAGAAGAAATCTAAAAACCAGTAACACACTTCTCTCGCTGAAACTGCGCCATGGACCATATAAGGGGCGCCACACACGAGTGATGCATCAACATTCCACATAATAATATACACTATGGGGACAGTTGTGCCCACTGTCCAGTCCACAGTTGTATGACACCCCTCTCATTATAACTTTTGACGCCATGGACCATATAAGGGGCGCCACACACGAGTGATGCATCAACATACCACATAATAATATACACTATGGGGACAGTTGTGCCCACTGTCCAGTCCACAGTTGTATGACACCCCTCTCATTATAACTTTTGACGCCATGGACCATATAAGGGGCGCCACACACGAGTGATGCATCAACATACCACATAATAATATACACTATGGGGACAGTTGTGCCCACTGTCCAGTCCACAGTTGTATGACACCCCTCTCATTATAACTTTTGACGCCATGGACCATATAAGGGGCGCCACACACGAGTGATGCATCAACATACCACATAATAATATACACTATGGGGACATTTGTGCCCACTGTCCAGTCCACAGTTGTATGACACCCCTCTCATTACAACTTTTGACGCCATGGACCATATAAGGGATTGCATACACGAGTGTTTAATCTGCAGCCATGTCCACTGTCGCTTGCAAATATGTGTAGTGATATTACGGCCTTATAGAAAACCGGTGTTAGATCACTTCACTCGCCAGAACGATCGACGCCATGGACCGTATAAAGCGCGCCACATAAGGCCCTAATTCTACCAGTGTTGCACTTACATACAATATAGTCGTGCCCACCGTCCCTTGTGAGTATGTGAAGTGATACCATGGCCTCACAGAAAACCAGTGTTAACTTACCTCTCTCGCTAGGTGCTAGAACTTTCGACGCCATGGACCGTATAAGGGGCGCCACACAAGGTCCTAACGCCGCGAGTGTTGCACCTACATACATAGTCGTGCCCACTGTCGCTTGCGAATATGTAAAGTGGCCCGCTATGTGTGAAGTTGCGCCTAACATGAGTATTACCTGAAATTGAAGACACAATTAATATAACGCTTTCAAAAATGAATAACGGATGTTTCGGGCACATGACTCATTGCATAAGCAAAGACGATGCACCAGAAAAATAATTGTCACTTCAATTTAAACAAAAAATTAAACTGATTTTCAAAGTAAACAACAAAGTACGCAAAAAAGTATTAATAAATCTTATTTTCTAAATAATTCCCCATTTAAATTCGACAAAAATGTTAACTATTTCTCTACTCAAACTTCTTAATTTTGATGTCGGTACCAGCTCAAACAATATCCTACAATATTTTATGGAACTCACGTTCAAATTTGCTGGTACCGACTTCAAAATATGTATTTTAACTTAGTCGGTATAATTTTTTGTTTAAAAATAATATTTTATCCCTTTTTAGTGATATTTATTAAATTATTATTAATACATTAGAACATTTAAAATAAACGATCGAATGTATAAAGTTTCCATTAGGTATTGTAAATAAGATGATGATGATGATAACTGTAAGTTACATAGTGGCATAATATGCTTGCAGTCCTTTTTACTATGCAGAAATTTCCAAATGCGTGTCATTAAAGACTGAGGAGTTCTGTTCAGATTCCTCATGGATCCCATCATCAGGTTTCCACTTTAGTGACTAAATTTCGACCAATTTCGAATTATACCCTCTACAACAAAAAAATAATTTTGCAAATAGGTCCATAAACGGCAGAGTAATGTTCAAAGATATCCGTGTCGGTGTAAAATACTATGAGAAGTACCTTTTATATCATGATGATGTATGGTATGATGATGGTGATTATGATGATGATTACTCTTATTGACATAGTGGCTTATGCTTGCAGTTCTTTAAACAACGTCGGAATCCCCAAACATGTATCTATAAGGAGTCAGGAGTTCTGTTCAGTACTTTAGGATCCAGGGTATGGTATACCTCGGTGTATCTTGTGTAATCTAACTTTTTGGTAGCATATGCTTGGACTACTTCAAAAAAGGGAAAATCACCATGTGTCCATATAAATTTCGAGGAGTTCCTTATTGATCCCATCATCAGGTGACTTTGGTGACAACGGGATAAATAGATTTTATTAATAATATGAGATACAGCCGAACGTACAACCGCCCCCTTTTTTGGAAGTCGGTTAAAAAAGTGACTCTCAGCTAAACGCAAACTCGCCTATGTCACGTTTGCTGTATGGGTGCCCCCTTGATGACTCATGACAGGTCAGCCTGATAACACACAGACATACGACGGACAGACAGTGGAGTAGCAGGGTCCAGTTTTCACCCTTTGGGTACGGAGCCATAAAAAAAGTTGCATGTTTGGCGGCTTTTACGAAGGCGGGCCAGTGGACATTCATCTTTAGTCCCATTAACAAATAAAGGACTTACCGTATCCTTCCACTTCAGCACTTTCGTCATTAGTGGTATGCCAAACAACATAACAGTGACATAAGATAGGCTGGCAAAAGTACGAAAGTTGCTGTAATCTGTCGTATCCCATTTGAACACTTTCGACGCGTAGAGATACATTACTTGTTTCTCATCTACGAAAAAAAAAAAACATCATCACTAGTATCCCAAAAAATTGTTAGGGTCTGTCCTCAATGTGACAAGGATTAGTCCACAAAGCTAACAGTTTACTGTAAGTTGTAAATGCAATTATACAACATATTCTGAAAAAGTATAATGATAAATTATGTATGTAACCACACGAAGTATGTATTATGTAGATTATGTTGAAAAATGAAAAATTAATTAAATAAAATTAACACTGTAATTTTTTTTCTTGAAATAAATAAGGAAACATCTAAAAGTATTATAACAGGATTTAAATCATTTTTTTTTTGTTTATGTTAAAACCAATTAAGGCAATTGTTAGGTTCCATAATAATTTAGATAGAGAATGTGAGAGCTTTAGAAAAAAAAAACCACAAAAAACATACCTCGCTGAAAAGTATAAAAAGCCATCGAAATCAACAGGAACCAGAGGAAGAGTCTTCGGTTGTTCTCTCTCTTTTTGGTCAAAGTGACAATCGTTTTACAAATATTTTTGAGGTCAAAAAAGTCAGATATGGGATTTTTCACCCCTGCCTCTAAAATACTTTTTTGCTCAGGTCTAGTTTGCCATCTTAGGAAAAAGAGACAGTATATTGTTGAAATTAACATTAATGTACTATTTATGGTGAACATCATTGTGAAAGATTTATCCACTAGCTTGTTGTATATGACGTTGCCTAAAACAGAAAATATTGGCAGATTCAAAATAGAATATAGCGTTGCCTGGTAAATACAAAATTGAAATGTCAAAAGTTATTGAAAATGCTACTATATATGCATATTTTGTGCATGCAAATATGAGTTTTACCGCATTGTATTTTTTGTCCAATATATCGGTTCTCAGTGTTTCCGTGAAATGTGGTATAGCCAGCTCATTGCCAACAATGGTTCTCCGTTAAAAATTGATTTGGAAACTAATAATATTTTAGAGTAATCACTAATTAGGTATCCTATAGTAATTAAATTTGGAAACTTTAAGTGTTATTTTTGAGTACCTACTTACCTAAAGCCACCCCTGTAGGCATAGTACTCAAATACACAACGTCTAAAATACCAACTCTCAGAGTCCTATTCTTGAGAGAAGATACATCAGCTATGTATGCGAAGCATGCAGCGAATATCGCTAAGTCAGCACCGGTCAAAGCACTTGGAAATGTTGCAGTGTATATAACATACTCTACAGGCCAATCTGTAAATAAACTCAGCATTAGATATAATAAAATGTAGCTTAAAGTTTCCTGTGAAAAAAAAAAACAAAAGTAGGTATATACTTTACGTAAATAAAATACTTTGTATAATAAAATGCTTACATATAATCCATTTGAAAATGCAAGAGGAAAGGAAATTATTTTAGTAGCCTAGTATAAGTGATTGTGTCTCTGATAAGTATCTATTATAGACGTTTATCAAACATTTGTACCTACTAAAATATCGAAACAACTACAAATCGAATCAAAGCCAGTCGTATATTTTCTTAGGGATACATAAAAAAAAAACCATCTAACATTTGATAAGTAATCTACATGACGCTGCATGAATTGTTGTTTGCTTGACACAAAATTATTTTAGCGCAATCCGTTTCAAGGTTTGCGCTGTATGTTATTAGATCAGTCAGTTACAACTCACACCCGATGACATTAAAATAAAGAAAAAATAAAAATGAGTTACAGAGAGTAGAATCTTTGGGCACAAGCTTTACTGCTTATGTTAAGAAGAATAACTATTTGCTTTATGAAATTAACCCCCGAATTGTTAGGCAGTGAGCGAGCTGATGATAATGAATTATAGCTAAGAGCTCTCTCGATCATGTCAGCTTTCAAACAAAAGAAGACTAGATCAGAATCGGTTCATACGTTTGGGAGCTACGATGTCACATCAATCACCCCCCTTTTTGGGTCGGGGGTTAAAAAACATCAATATCATACTCACGGTACATAGTATTAAGCGTGATGACGATAGAGAAGTACAGTTTCCCCAGTAGACCACCAAGGAGTAACACTTTCCTGCCGCGTTTGTCACTATACGTGCCGAGGAAGAATGCCAACAGCAACGGAATAACGTGCCCAGCTACACCATTCCATTGATGAAACGTCGACACTGTCACCTATAAAAACTAGTGATCTTTAAGGATTATAGGGACTATCTATACTTATATTAGTAAAGAATTTATTGTTTGTTTGTTTGCGTTGAGCAGGCTCCGGAAACTACTGGACCGATTTTGATGAAATTTCTGTGTGTTTTGTTGGAGCAAACATTACATAATTAGGACTGAGGAACGTGGAAGAGTGTTTTTTCATCGTCTTTTCATCCTTAAGGGGGTAAAATAGGGGATGAAAGTTTTAAATAAGCGCACAGGACAAATTCTTAATGCTAGAAAATTAAAAAATCGCACACGTATTACTCATATGACGAAGGCATCGACTAAAAAAGAAATTTTCAAAATTGAACCCCCAAGGGGCTACAATAGGGGATAAAAGTTTGTATAAAACTTTTTATCCATTGGACATATTTGCATGATATTTCGTATGAATTGAGTACGGAATAATTAATGAGTTACGTATTTCAGCGTCTCCTAAAATTTGCCCTAGGAGGGTAAAATAGGGGATGAAAGTTAAAATTATTATAAAGATATTGTTTAAAAACCAATTTCACGCGGAGAAGCGCCGCGGGCAAATGCTGGTTACGGATAAAAAAGCTTAAGTTTTTTAAATAAGAAAAGCGTATACTAATAAAAACATTAAAACCTTATTTCATCAGCTCAGTAAAAGGCTGAGCTGTATGTACGTTATGTAATATTTTAATTAATAATTGAATTGCGTCCTTTGACGTCAGCATCACTAAAAGGAATTGTGGAAAATTTTTCCCTGTGTTAAAATATTTGTATTCATATTTATTCTATTAATAACTTTCCTATTTCAGAGGCAGTTTTCCAGGAATCAGTGAATATTAAAGCGAAGCTAAATTAAAAATCAGATGCATTGTTCGCGAGTTGATTGCAGTGAAACTTCCAGTTGATTTGAGTTGAAATTCGGTTGAAAATAATTTAATTTCAAGTGAAATTCGATGAAAATGGCTTGATTTTCAAACAGAAGATTACATCTGCCATTAGGTTGTCACTCACTCAATTAATTTTTGCAACACTGAAAATGGTTCACTGGAAATTTTATAAACATCATGGTCATAAGTTATTTGCAACCAATGATATGACCAGCCATGTCGTACCTACAGAAAACCAGCGTGCAATATCCATAAGGGCCCCCATATAATGTCCGGTTAACCTTCAGTTCGGCCCGAACGGATGCGAAATCGTATCGTCTGTGTGCAATTTCAAGATCGCATCAGTCGGCCGGATGGACTGAAGCGATTCGTTCCAGTGTTGCCAACTCTGTTTTTGCGAAACTACAAAACTTCAATTTCTACTAAAAACTACTAAATGAATACTGAAAACTATCAAAAAAGCTACAAAACTTAGGAATCCCTAAAGCCCCCAAAAAACCGCTGCATTTTAGGTTTAGTTGTTTTATTAAATTTTTATTATTTATTGAATTTTATTATAAATTGTACCGTTAAATTAAAATATACTAGGACATAATATAACATATATAGTAATTAAACGGGTAGTTTTAAGCAAAGTACAGACGAATGCTACGATGTATTATTATGATATGGTGAAATTCTTTTGTGAATGATGCCCTATTGTGAATTGTGAAAGTGTTACTAGTAAAAATAAATTTATTTAAAAAATTTCATGGCTAACTAATCTGTAAGTTCAATCAAGTAATAAGTTGATTGCTTCATTTTGTACGATGCGTTTGTTTGAAGACTATCTAGGCGTTATTAATCTAAGGGCCTAACTGACGTCAGTTCGGTCGGATGCGATTTTCTCCGTGTATGTGCTCGAATCCGTTCAGACCGAACTGACGTCAGTTCTAACTGAAACGATAGGCCTCTCGTCTGTAGGAGCCTTAAGCAAAAGTCGTAAAGGCAACAGCTTGTTCTTTTGGCAAAATTCTTTTTTGTCACAAATTATAAATTATTTTAATATAAGCAAATGGATATCTATTATGAATTATGACTCCCTCGCATCAAGGTACGACTGCAAGTTAATGTTGCTCATGACCCGAACTATGTACAGTCGCGGACAGATCTGATAAACCCCTTTTGAGCTTTATTACCAAGCAATACGGTCGACAAATAGTACCTACACCGGATCTGTCGGCCACTGTACCTAGTTTGCGTTGGTGCTCGGAATTTTCTCTGCGGCGGAGAACCTTTTCAGGCTTTCTAATGTACCGGCACCTTAGAAAGTCAAAAAGGCTACATGGCTAGACAGCCGA
Source organism: Phengaris alcon alcon (assembly GCA_037179445.1). Lineage (NCBI taxonomy): Eukaryota > Metazoa > Arthropoda > Insecta > Lepidoptera > Lycaenidae > Phengaris > Phengaris alcon. Next base: position 445,039 of record JAYRCH010000617.1, on the reverse strand, counting down.
GAAGGAAATTAAGGTACGTCTGTTCCCTCTTCATACATAGCCAGATAGTATAAGATTGTGTATGAGAAAAGAGGGCTAGTGTCTAATATAAGATATATTCGTCTTATCCGTTACCATCTGACTCATACTCCTATTATGTAAAGTGTTCCGTACCAAACGCGTTTGTTGTATGGGAGCTCCTATTAAATATTTATTTTATTAATTTTCAACTGTCTAGCTATCACGGTTCATGAGACACACATGAGGCTATCATGGTGACAATCAAGACAGTGGAGTCTAACAACCCGTTTCAATAACCTATCTATCTATAACTATTTGTTAAAAAAGTCGCCATTCGATAATTTGACGGTTTTTTGCGATACAAGTTTGACGTTTCTAACAAATAGTTATTGATACATAGGTTTTTGAAACGGGCCATTAGTAATAGGGTACTTTTTAGCCTTTGGTACGGTACCCTGTGAAAACAATAATTTTACCTGCACTTCCTTATTAATGTCCTCGTAGTCGCTTATATTGTAACATACGTCCTCGCTGTACCCGTGGTTGGCCCGGCAGGCTTGGAACACGTAAAAGGTCTGCTCTATAACGCTGGTGATCATATATGCCATCATGTAGAGAAACATCACTGGCTCCACTGTCACGTGTGTGTACCATGGCTTGCGCTCTTTCCTCTAGAATTAAAATGAATAGCTAAAAATATAACTTACAGTCATAGGAAAATGATTGGTCTCGGCGCTCGACAAGATACCACGCTATCTAACAACAACAGCTCTGTGAATGCGGCAACTCATTATTATAGTGTGGATTTATAATATATTATCATTTTGTGTAAGACAATTTCTAGTGTGCGTGAATTCGGTACGTACATCTGAAAATAAGTTTTAAATGTGACGGGCCCTGAGGCCGACTTCGGCATACTATTTGTTGCCGCATTTTTAAGTATGCCAGCGGTATCTAGTGGAGCGCCGAGACCAATCTTCAACTTTTCTATGCTTACAGTAAAGATAAACTACATATTTAAAAAATGCATGCCCCTCCACCGCCGTCACAGTGCCTACTTATAACAATATAGTGTAGCCGTTGTGGAGAGGCGTGGCAAGGATCAAAGAATATGGGTGATTTACATGGGTCAATTTTTGTCGTGCGGCGAGTCGTTTAAAAAATCGCCCAACCACGTCGCCAAGCCCATCACAGGTGACTAACATCGATTGCGGCTGTCACCTTCCTTCGAAAATGATAATACGAAACAATGACAATCGCCTGCAACTGATTGTGCTATGTCATTGCATTGCCGAGTCGCTCGCCGCATGCGCCGGGCGCTGACGTCTGGCCAAAGTAGAATGCTACCTTTAGGGCTTGCGGCTTTAATCACTTGCGGTCTCGTCAAATTGTCGTTAAGACGGTCTATTTTCGCCGAGCGGCGTAAATCGTGAGCCCGGCCGACCCGTGTAAGGCTGGGAGTGCTGGGACTATATGATCCGGAATCCGGAAAAATGTAGAAAATTCAGAGCATTGAAAATAGAACACTGCGCTAAAACAATAGAGCTGAAAATCGAACACACAAGTGTCAAGCCTAATGTCAATGTCATATATGAGAGCTTGACACTTCCATTTTCAACTCTATTGTATAAGTGCAGAGTTCTATTTCTAATGCTCCGGATTTTCCCCGGTCTACCGGATTCCGGACAGTATAGCCCCTAGCCTTAATCCCGAACTACATGCGGAATAGCGAAATCACAGTCATTTTGAGTTAATTTAGCAGTGTGTTTACGTAAAACAAGCCGCCGTGTCTATGACACAATCAAGTCTCAATCACAATCAATAAAAAAAATGTTTTTTATCAATTTGTAGATAAGTTCTTAATAAATGTTACATTATTTATTGTTTTGTTCGTAGTTCACAATATTAGTATTGTCTGGTTCAAGAAGAACGCAAAATATAATATTCTTTACAATGTTTCCCTTCAGTTTCCAGTGAACTTTAAGCCTTTCGCTGTTTGACATTCTATGATTCTAGAATAGTACCTAGTTAAAGTACCTAGGTACTACCTAGGTAAAGTGGCAGCTCGCTGCACAGCGCATGTACAGTGTATGACTTTCATATGAAACGTGTACCTATTATTTTTTGCAGAGCATAAAGTTCAATTCTGGAAAGCTATCTTAAAGATGCAGCGTCACGTATCGTCGCGATGTGACCTGGCTGAATGTAGACTACTACGGTCTACGCTATCCTACTGCGGGTTGGCAAACTTAACGAGCCTTCGAATATCGTTAGGAGGTCTACGAACACGTAGTTTTCCATCGGCCTCTACTGCTTGAGATGCCACTACCTAGATCGCACCTGCACTTACTTCAGTGCAGCTCAATCTACGCCTAGTGAGCAAAGGTACTAGAAAATAGAACCAATTTTGCGTAACCCCCTTTAGATTGAAGGTAGCATGCACGGTGCGCCCCTGTGGTTTCAATTCAACGTCGAACAACGTTAAATCGGCATGGGCAGGTAACGTCATGTTCCGAGTGCATAAAAAAGGCAAGACTATTTCGTTTTTAAATGTGCGTACACACTACACACAAGTCCCGCTACACACGTAACGATATAACTACAACTTCTATTTAAAAAAACTAAAATCCAACTACGTAAATTATATAGCCTATATGTTACCCGGGCTATTATTACGAATGTATTGACACCTCATCATTTAAATCGGACCTGTAGTTTAGGTGCTACGGAGGAATAAATATGTAACATACATAGACTGCCAAAATCGTTACTTTTTTGGCTTCGCCGTCGGGTAAGGCTGACCCCACATTAGGCGTGCGCGTTCCTCGGGTGTGAGTGGCGCGAGCAGCGCCCGCATAGCTGACACGCCCGAAGAATGCGCACGCCTAATGTGGGGGAGGCCTAAAAACTGCACAATAGGGTTTAGGTGCAAATTGACTACATGAAAAACATTTAGTTTGATATATATATTCAGAAATATTGAGGTACCATCACTTGATAAAATTATAAAATTCTATGTGTAGTTTTGTGATAAGGTGCATTTCAAAGTTGCATTGGCGTTTTGCATAATCAGCGTAAAAAACATAATACATAATAAGCTTACTTACATGAAAGACAAATACATTCATAATAGTAATAATTATAAACGCAATAATTTCAGAGATACAATATATTAGCAAATACGTTCTTGCGACCTATATATTTTATACTAGATGTTAACAGTGACTTCGTGCGCGTTAAATGTATGGAGATGTGAGCGTTTTCACGAGACCTGCGAAATTCTGTATACAAATAGCTATACCATTGAAAATATTGTTTTAAATATATACTGTTTCTTCTGAACAGTTACTAATATTAAAGAGTAGGTACTATTCATTGATGCAATTTAAAAAAAGTCAAACTTATTCGTTTTAATTTAACGATGTAAACCTTTTGGCAGATATGGGCCGCCACATAGTGAACAAAATCGATAAAAATCAATCCTGCAATTATACAGTAACAATTCAGTCCCGATATGTTAAAACTGCTAAACGGTATTCTTATAAACGTCAAACCAACATCAAACCCGTTTTGATTGGGCCAAACTCAAAAAAACAGTATATGATATCAAGACGATTCATTTATAATTCAATAAAAGTAAAATTGAAAGTGTAAGTTAATTCGAGAATTGGGGTACTGATCTCATATAGAGCCAAGCTTCTGACTCGACACGCACTCACTCTACAAGGCCTAACTTCACAATCTCTACATTTTAGTCAAAAATATGTGGGCTGGTCATTTCGCTAGAACCCGTGAAAACATATTTGGGTGAAAAAATATTCCTTTTAACTGTTCATCGCGTGTCTGATAAGCTACAGTTTCTGTAGGAACAAGGAAGGTTCCGTTGCCAGGCGAAGCACAAGCGTTTTCTGTATGGCCATGGTATTTATCCGGTTAACACAATACACATATTAAAACCCTCCGGCGAGTACATGTGCAAACTTCGCACATCTGGGTCAGTTTTTTATTGAAAACTGACCCTTTGTTCTGCAACAATTTTATTATACAAACAATTGTGCGGGAAATGTGAAAGTGTGACCTAGACAAAAAGAACAAGTAAATAATCGCGGAATAAACATTGATTTGAACTTCTGGAAAACGACTGATTGAAAAGCTCTTTTTTTTATTTTATGAAATGAACCAGGAAACGAGCAAATTACAATTACAATTTATTATTATTTGCCCATGGGCACTCGCAACACCAGAGGAGTTACAAGTGTAACTTGCGTTTCCCAGTCCTTAAAATCCCTAACCTAACCTAAAAAAAATTCACGCCGGCTTTCTGTGAGGCCGTGGTGTTTACCCGAGCCGGCCCATTTATGCCGAAGCGTGGCCCTACCACAATTAAATTAATTGGTACCAAGTACCAAAATCTTTATACAGTTGTCTTTGATAAGTTTTAATTAAATGCCTAATATTTATTTATTTATTTTACACTTTTTGCACGTTGTACAATGACGGAGATTAACACCCGGTTTCTGAAAGGCTAATCAACGCTAAAATTAACTAATCAGCGGTCAAATCTCTTGTCAGGTGTAAATTGAGTTGCAAAAAGCTTGATCAGTCGTTTGATTTGATCAAAGTGTTAGTTAACCAAACTAATGTCAAACCCATGGTCAAACCACATGTCAAACGCTGTTTTCGGTATCTGGTAAGCTACATAGGGCGTAAATGTGTCATATAAGGATGATCAATGATTAGTAAATTTTTCACTAATTAGCGTTTCAGCAACGCAAATTGATTTAACAAGCCTGCTAACTCGACAACGTGTTAGTTCATCAACTATTTGATTAGCCTTTCAGAAACCGGGTGTTTGTCCGACACGAAGACACTTAAGCTATCAATAACCCAAAAGGCATATTGATAGCACAAGTGTTAGCATAAAATTATATAAGTCCTTTCAGACTTCTTATCTGACAACAGTTTACTTGGAATTAGGTTGTAGCAAAATATACTAGCTTTTTCCCGCGGTTCTGCCCGCGTAAATATAGTATCGGGTACCCCACGGGAAAATACTTTTACGGATAAAAAGTAGCATATGTTTTAATCTAGAGCCTAAACTACTACAATACCGAATTTCATCGAAATCCGTTCAGTAGTTTTTGCGTGAAAGAGTAACAAACATCCATCCATACATCCATCTATCCTCACAAACTTTCACATTTATAATATTAAATAGGATTTGGTTATAGTTAGCTAGCTAGTTTATAAATAAACTAAAAACTTATTAATTATTGTCCCAAAATTTTATTATTATAGAACCTAGATTAGGCTTATCAGTGACAGTGACCAAACAATGATAATTCTATGCATTTCCTAACTGAAGTATCCAACATAGTAATTTCTTAAAAAACCTAACCAAGAGCATGTCAGGTCCTGTCTAAGGGGGTTCCGTAACTATCAATAATAATCTTTGAATTACTTCAAAAGTTACTTGTCCGATTTAGCTGAAAATAATTTTCCCTAAAGAGTTTTTAGCATGATCTATCAGCGTAAAAACATACAAGTTTCTATCACCTACACTCTACAGTTTAGTAAGCCAGGAGATGGGGGGGGGGGGGGGGGGGCAACCCACAAACCAGGGGCCGAGTACTCAAAACCTTGATGAGTATCAAACCTTGCCTTTATTTCAAAAGACCCTATTCAACGATATCCCACATGATGGGGTAGAAAGAAAAAGTAGAAGTGCGGACAGACAGACAGACGACCGGACAGAGCGAAACTATAAGGGTTCCTTGTGTATTACGGAACCCTAAAAATTAACAAAAACCTAATTTTGGAAAAAAATGACTTCACTGTCCCACATCAAACCTTGACAGTAACCGTTTTGATCCTTTGGCAGGTTAGGATGATGGTAAAAATCAAGAATGATGTGTGAGTGCTCTGCTCGCCTTAGGTCAGCCATTAGTTACCTTATTGATTGGATGGAGAGGCGGGTTTATCCATTTCTGTTCCCAAAAGTACGGTAGTAGTTTTCTCCAGGGCCAAAACCATTCCCAATATCACCATTCAGTATGTATAACAAGTTTTCCCAGTTAAGGATAGGGTTAAGTTTTTAGGTTTCATACTAGACTCTAGAATGACTGGCATTTACCAATTTCACCACACAGTACAAAATGCGAAAAAAATATATACATTCTACGGTCATTGAGTGGAGTTTGATGGGGCTCTCCCACCCAAAAACTTTTGTACCCTTATTCGCATCCATCTTGATTACGGATAATTTTTACTTATGTCATGCATTATATTACCTATGAAAGACTTAGATAAAATCCAAAGTAAGTTGTTGAGGATTATTGTTGGGGCTATGAAGTCGTCTCCGACTAACACACTCCAGGTTGAATGTGTTGATCCTCCACTTAGCATCAGGCGGCAATATCTATCAGATAGATTTCTGTTTAAAATATTTCAATCATCCGATTATTAGCAAACTTCGCACAGTTTGTCAATTGACTTCAACATCGAATTATTGGCTACACAAGGGACTCCCATGTCTCTTGGTCAGCGACCTTAAGTTAACAGTCTTCCTTGTCCTGTCTTTCAGTGCTTACTTAGTCCTCTTTTTTCTACTCTATTTGTTGCCCTAACATTTGCTCCAAAAGTGTTACTCAACTTTCCCATAGATAAAGGTTCCTCCTTGGCCAATTCTCAATTTAAATTAATAATTGATCAGCACTATAGGGATTGGCTGCTTATTTTTACGGATGCTTCCAAATTGTCCGATGATGGCTGTGTTGGTGCTGCAGTTTGGGTTCCGAGGGTTAGTCACATTAACCCTCGGAACCCAGACTAAACCTTTAAATTGCCTCCCACCTCATCTGTGTATACTGGTGAGGTACTTGCCATCTTTGAGGCCATCTCTTTAATCGAGTCACATGGCCTAGATAAATCCATTATCCTTTCGGACTCCAGGAGCGCTCTGGAGGATATCATGGCCTCAGAGGTTTTGCGCTAAGTCTAAATTTCCTTTGATCCTGAAGACAACTTCTCCTTAGATTCCATTCACCAAATATTCATGTGGTTTTAGCATGGATACCAAGCCATAGCGGAATAACGACCTCTGAGGCTCAGTGGTTCAGTGTGTTGGTGCTCAAGTCGCGGGTTCGAATCCCGCCGATGGAACAAAAAGTTTTTCTGTGTTCCTGGGTGATGGATGTGTATTAAATATGTTTATAATATAATAAAAATCTTAAATATATGTATAGTATAATAGTATTAAATATACTTCCCGTTTTCTGGTACCTGTAACAAAAGTTCTTCGGATACTTAGCACGGGGCCAGATTGACGTGGTGTGAAGTGTCCATAGATATTATTATTATTATATTATTATTATATGTTATCATGGCAAAGAGAGTGTTGATGCCTATGCAAAGGAAGCTATAACATCGGGTAGTCTCAATCATTACAAAATATATGTCCAGATTCTAATTCCCATGGCTAAAAAAACAATTAACAATCAGGCGGAACCATATCAATTGGTTGTCACTGAGAACACATCGCGTTTATTAGCTCTTGCAAGTTTAATCATATTCTCGTGTAAAAGTGATTAGCTGAAGTGTTAATTGTGTTATGTTTGAAAATAAGTGATTTTTGGACGTAGTGAACGATAAAGTCCAGCTTAAATTGTTCGAAAATAAGCATAAAACTCAAAGCTTGTGTTTGACATTCATACCAAATTCGAATTTTAAAATACCCTCATGTGAATACTTTCCTGCTGCCAACTTGAAATTGTCAGTGATTGTCAAAAGCACTGAAGTCATAGACAATCGGTGTTGCCACTTGATAATTTATCTCCAAAATTTGCATAAATTACTCACTAAAATGGCTCAGTGCTTTAAGTGTAACCTCCAAGTTCAAGACGATAAGGGTTCGAAAAAATTATGCAAGGGCTTTAATAGGGTAGTATGTGTCAAGTGCTCCGGTCTGACCGCAACAGAAATGCGAGTGATTGGTCTTCAAAACTCTAAACTGTTGTACCTGTGCGGAGAATGTGAGGAAGGTCTATGGCAGATTCCACAACTGCGTAAGCTTGTTACTGAACTCCAGCAACAGGTCCAATGGTTGAAAGAACAAGGGGCATGTGCTGTCAACTTATAATAGCTCCCCACACTGATTTCAGTGACGGTGGCCGGTTTAATTGAATCCAGGCCAGCTACGCACGAGTTATTTTATAGTGCCCAAGTGTGTGCGCAGTACACAAGAGCACTCTCTCTTCCTTTACTCTCGTAACCCAGTGGGGCGAATAACCGACACGACTGGTGAGATATCAGGCGCAGGTCCGACTTTTTACATGCCCATCCGACGCATGGATCATCTTTCTTGTCAGACAATCAGGTGATCAGCCTGCATTGTCCTAACCAAACTTGGAAACAAGATTTTTTGTTGTTCCAATGCGGGAATCGAACCCACGACCTCCGAGTCGAGAGCCAAGCTCTAAACCACTAGACCACGGAGGCTGTTTTTTTTTTTGTCAACTTATATGCAGTGATTAACGAGATTGAAGATCGTAAGAGTCGCAGCCGTAATATTATCCTACATGGCATGCCAGAATCGGGTTCAGCTACCGTAGAGGATCGCAAAACTCATGATAAAAATCTCATTACAGATGCACTTGCTGTACTACCTATATCAAAACCTGAAATTGTAGCAACAATTCGTCTTGGTAAACCTGGAGCAAATAATAGCAAGTCACGCCCATTGAAAGTAGTACTAACCAATAAACAAAACGCAATAAATATATTGGAAAACAAAGGTAAGCTGTTAAAATAATAAAAGTACAGTCAGATATCAGCACCCTATCAGCGAGATCAACTTAAAAAACTACGGGAAGAATTGGCTGTCAGAACTGATAACGGTGAGAAACTTAACCATTAAATATATTAATAAAATACCAAGAATTGTCACCGCTGGAGCCCCCCGCCTACAAAAAACTAGCTACAGTGCCTATTTCAGAATTGCGTTTATTGTACACGAACTTGTCATCGTTAACGGCAAATTTTGATATTTTTCTTCTTGAAGTAAATATCCACAAACCTGCATTTATTCTTAAACGGAATCTCACCTCAACTCTGGAATTTCTAATAGTCTAATAAATATAACAGGAAACACACTCTACCGCTTAGAGAAATTACAGAAGAGGGGTTGGCGTTGTTATATATATATCGCACATCTGGTAAACAATATCGTCCTTGTATATAAAATAAACAACCAATATCATAATGCGTGCGTAAAAAACAGGTTTTTTATGGCTTGATATTCAATATGGAGAAATTGCTTTTCTGTTGGCATGTAAGACCACCGTCAAACAGTCTATCTAGTTCAGACGAAGTGTTATTTAATATTATTAATAAAGCAGCAGCCACTAAAAAAACAGTGCTTATAGCAGGTGATTTCAACTTACCACGATTTAAATGGCTTCTTCAAAGTCTGAACGGATGTGACACTTTGCACAATGCCTCTTTAGACATGTATACTAACAGCAACCTCCACCAACTGGTAACACAAATTACAATAAAACGAAACCAAGAAGAATCACTGCTGGATCTCATCCTTTGTAACGAAGAAATCCTATTATGCGACTTTGCATACCACCCACCAATTGGAAAAAGCGATCATCTTTTATTTCTGCTACAGTACAAGTTAATGTCATTAGGAATTACACTGATACAAGACCTCAATATAATTATTTTAAAGCTAACTTTGATGCAATAAGTAAAACTGTAGATGGCTATTTAGTTTTGACCGACGGTACTGTTGATGTTATGTGGCTTTCTCTTAAAAATCAGGTCCAGTCTGCAATTAGGAAGTATGTGCCAACAAAGTATAGAAACAAAAATAACAATAACAAACCATGGATAAAAGAAATACTAGAATTAGTTAAGAAGAAGAAAGAGTTATGGAATATATATAGAACAAATCCAAATGACATTGCATATAAACAATATAGAAAAATAAATAATAAAATAATCACAGTTAGCAGAAATAGAAGAACATCTTTCGAGTCAACAGTAATAGACAATGGTCCTAAATCATTCTACAGCTACATTAAGAAACAACTTAATACGAAAATGTGTATACCTAATATTATTAAAAACGAAAGTAATGAACTTGTTATTAAACCTAATCATATATCTGAAGCATTCGCTGATCAATTTGAGCAAACATTCATTATAGAGCCAGTTCGACCACTGCCGACTGTTCATTACCCCAGAGTAATTAATGAAATTAACAACATCGATATTACAAGAGACAAGGTACAACGGGCTTTGCTTAGTTTTGAGGACACAACAGCTACTGGACCAGATGAATTACCATCAATAGTACTGAAAAGATGCTCCAAATCACTACTTGGGAACATCACTATGCTAATGAAAAAATCGTTTGAGGATGGAGCACTCCCCACGGACTGGTAAATAGCTACTGTCGATCCTATATACAAAAAAAGAAACAAACTTGTACCAGCCAACTACAGACCAATAAGTCTGACGAGTGTACTATGTAAAACAATGGAAAAAGTAATTGCGAACGAAATAAGAAACTTTTTAATGAAGGAGCATATTATATTGGAAGAACAGCATGGATTTGTACTAGGACGATCAGTAACTACTAACCTACTCAAATGTTTATATGAATGGACAAAAAGCCACGATGAAGAATATCCTACTGATGTCATCTACCTAGACTATGAGAAAGCGTTCGATCGTGTACCTGTAAGCATCTAATACATAAAATTGAACACCTGGGAATACGCGGAAAATTATTAACCTGGATAAGCGACTTTCTCACAAATAGAACTTTTTGAGTACATGTCGGAGAAGATTTATCTAAACACAGCAATGTACTCAGTGGCGTCCCGCAAGGATCAGTTCTTACTACTTACCACCAATACTCTTTATTTTATACTTAATAGACCCCAAAAACATTCTTGTACAGCCTTTTTCCTTGTTCGCTGACGATACAAAAATCTTTGGAAACCATTGTAATCAATATAATAATATTCAAAATGATTTAAACGCTATATATAATTGGACCCAAGAATGGTGGTTGACACTAAATCTTGATAAATGCACAGTGGAAAGAATAATTCCCGTCAATCATCTTCATCCATACCGGCGTTACCTCGCTAAACATGACTCATGCGGCATTACCTCGCTCTGTTCCATTTCTTATGACGTTGTCACATTCAACTATCGTCAGTAAACTGACTTTACAGACAACCAATTGTTATTTTACATCAAATATGAAGTTGCGGGCAAAACCAAATGTCAAAAATAGTATAATATAAAATTATTCTTATATAATGCAAAAAATACAAATAATAAAATAATATTGTATTATCTATTGTAAAACTAAGTGTGATACTACAACTGTAACATGTAGTAATACAGTTCCTGTTGCAGAACTAAAAGGGAATACTATGTGATTGACAATTTTTAAATTGATAGCTTAATAGATCCACATTATATTTTTATATCAAATTAAATATTATATATATAAATATGAGACACCTAAACTTACTTGTCAAGAAAAAATAAGGTATAATTTTAAAACTATGAGGTTATAATTTCAAATATCGAATGGCATTATTATAAAATTTAATAATTTAAGATTTGGTAGGAATAAATAACCTTAAAATAAGTTATATTCATGTGTGTACTCATTTTTACTTAACATTAAAAAAAAAAGTTACAAAAAGTTTACAACATACCAAATTGTGATTTTCTTCTGCTTTCGAGGTATCCATGTGTAATATTATTTATTAATAATCAAGTTTTTAAATGGTATAATCAGGTTTTTAATAGGTATATAAAAATTGTTACAACATAGCACATTTCACTTCAAGTTGTAGCAAAATAAAAGGAAACTAAACTTTGGAATGTTTACAAATTGCCGCCACATATGGTGTGACATTGACATTTTTTTTTTTGAAGATTTAATAGCCTGGCAACAAGACCTTTAAGCCAATGTGACATTGACAGTCTTGACAGAATTGACAATTGATAGTATTTTTAAATTGATGACTTAACTTTATGTTAATTTTATTTACAGATTTCGATTTTTTTATCTATATTGTTATTTGAACATATATTTATCTAATTAAATAAAAACTTTGGTATATGTGTCATAGTATTTCGCCTTATTTTAGCTTCAAAAACCGACACTATAAATTTAATTCCCAGTGAAATCATATTTGATATTTTGCATTTTAAACGTTATATTTCTTTAAAAATTCATAAAATGTGTAGAATGTTAATAACATTCTATGAAATTTTATGAAAAACTTGCAAACCACGCTAAGTTATTTTTTTTAGTTTTTTTTAAATGTGGGCCGTTGTTTTTGAATTTTAAAATTTTTAGTATAAACATACAATACTGATTCAAAACTACGCTAAGTTACGAATAAATTGAGGTCAAACACGGCATACTCTTGCAAATGTCGCTGTTATTTGACAGTTAACTTTCAAAACTCTCTTAGTTAGTATCCACTTGCAAATGCCGCCATCTTATCTGTTATTCACTAGCAAAGGTGGCTATGTAGCGAAGCGACGCTTGCAAATGCCGCCATCTTGTCTGTCAGTTCGGTGGATGTTGTTGTTTCAGTCATGGAGAATAGAATTAAGGAGTACCATCTCCATACATAAAGTGTCTGCAAAATAGCGTTAAATAGGGGGCGCTACAGACGCAGACGGGAGTAAAGCGGCCAAATTTAAACATATAATAATTAAATCTCAGCATCTTCTTCGGTTTTATATATAAAAATATTTTCGACTATACGAGTAATTAGAATTTTCATGATTTACTGAATTAACTACTTTTAATCTACTAAAGTCCTCAAAAATTTTAAATAACTAAACTCAACTCACTTTACTTCACCTCTTATTGCTAACTTCATATCACACACCCTTGCCACTCTAGCGCCATTATGGCCAGTTTTGGAACTATTATTTAATTACTTTTGTCGGACACTTTTTAGCTGTTTTGCCTTAGAGAGATGGTACTCCTTACCTCTATTCTCCATGGTTTCAGTAGTAGTACTTATCATCTATGGTTGGCGCGGACGAACGTGTTACCTACACGAACGTATGTTGTGAAAATGGAATTACAAGAAAACAACGTTGATTTAGCACCTAGTAGAAGAGGAAGAAAGAAAAAATCAGATAAATCTAAATGGAAGCGAGAAAATCAAATCAAATACATTCATATACACATGGCTCGAAACCGAGGCCTTAAAAAAGGATCCAATCAGATTGCTTCAGCATTATATCATCGACTGTTAAATACCAATGTTGAAAGCACCGATGATCATATTAAATTATTTTGCGATGGTTGTGGGGGCCAAAATAAAAATTCTATAGTTGTGGGAATGTTGACTTATTGGTTAAAAATGTAAGCTCCGAGTCATATCAAAAAAGTTACAGTTATATTTCCAATAGTCCGGCATTCCTTTCTGCCACCAGACCGTATATTCGGAAATATAGAAAGAGAGATACGGCCGTTGGAAGTCATTGCAGAGCAAGAGGTCTACTTTGATGTTTTCAAAAAATATGGGACTGTTTTAAGACTCGGGAGTGACCACCAGTTTTATGACTGGAAGACAAGCGTCACAAATGTACTGAAACCACCTTTTTGAGAAGGGACAAAAATAATAAAATTGCAACTAAAGGTGAATAATTATATATCTGAAATAGTTAATTACGGGAATGTTTGTAAAATAGAAAAATCATACGATAATATTGAACCTACTTTGATGAATATTGGAGTTCCTGTAAAAGAAGCAAAATTAAAATACGTGCGAAACTTATTACTCAAACATTTTGGAAGAGACTGGGCTTCTTACGAAAGTCTTAAGTATTACAAGTTTCTTCAAGAAGACAAAAATGAAAGTAATTTAGAAGAAACAGATTCTGAAGAAACTTTAATGGAAGAAGTAGATATAAGAGTATAATGAAAAAGAAAGTGATTTTAAATAAAGGATAAGAATATTTTGATTTATGACTTAATGTGTAACTGTTTCAAAACTATCTATGTTAATTCGATACAATTGCAAATATGCCTATGTTATTAATACTTTTGCAAAACTCGCTATGTTCAATTTTATTTTTCTAAATAAATGATAGCTAATAAACTACGATTTTATTTTTTATCCTAAAATAATGCAAAATAACTATATTTAACTATCCAACACGGTAAAATACGTTTTCGTGGCTTAGTTTGACCTATAAGAATTTTAATTAGTTTTCTTAATTAATTGGTAGAACAATATAGAGCACTTTGCGAGTGGACTACTCGTTTATCCTAGTTTCCAAAAATAGACAACATGCTAAAGTTTTACTCATAATTCATCAATGAAAATCGAAAAAAAAAGCGCGGATGCTTCTGCCTTATAGTGCCGCACGACGATTATGGGTTTTTTGTGTTCAGATCAAGATTGCTTGTATTCTTTTAGTATTTTTAAAATTCCAGTTACATAGACATAATATAGGGAATTTATTCTAGTTGTGAAATATATGTCATATGCATAGGTTTTAGCAACAATTTATCAATATAATCTTGCAAAATAAAAAAGCTGGAAAAACGCCCCCCCCCCCCCCCCCCCCCCACCCTCGAAGGCTCGACATCAATTGATCTGCTTGACAGTTTTAGAGCGCGACGCTCAAGAGGTATATATAAGTTTTGCCGGGGAATTCAATTGGTGACGTTTGGATTTTGCATTTCTTTCATAAATTTGTGTTTTTTCGGTTCTTAATGTCTAATATTTGTTAAACATTAAATATTCGTTAACGTGCACAAGTGTGAGCAAGTGGTACAACTACTAAAAACGTGCTATTTTGAGTTTCCCTCCAAAACTTCCTAGGAACTTTCAGTAAACCTTGTACCACTTTACTGAATCGACTGACATAACTCATGGACTCACTGACTATTTATTAACGATTTAGGAATACGGTGTTGAAAATTGAAACGAAAGTTCTATTTCCCGCCTTTTTAACTTGACACTGGCAAATGGTTATAAGCCGATGCCATATTTATATAAAAAAAGAGGTATATATCATAGATTCGAAGATCTTTTTTTATTTTTTAATGTATGCAGTCAAAAACAAAAAGCTACATGGCCGTCTTTAATGTTTGTACAAAAATAAAAACCAGACTCTAAACCATTTAACTTTAAATCCTAGGACACGGAAAAATGGACCTTTCGCGTGCCATGTGACAGCGCGACGCTTGCAGGGGTAGCTGTCAACGCTGTGATACAGCGCTCGACGTTCAACAGGGTATTCTGTACTACACAACTATAAAATGACGTATACTATCGAATGTGTAGTGAGTGTTTTCCATATAGAGAAAACCCTATCTGTGTTTGGCACTGTGACGCACTGTATCGATTAATTTATTATATTAATTCTTCTGCGCGGTTTTTTTCGGAACATTACACAAAGCATTGAAACATTGGGGTGTGGCTATACACATTTGCGTAGGAATACACAATGTTTTTGTCTTCCGAGACGGCTGGAAAACATTTCCCGCACGGGTAGAGAGGGGAAGGAATATTTTATTTCTTATCTACTGTTACACCACATACATTACCATTAAACATAGAAACACGGAAGAAATTATTAATCAACCCCAAATCGTTCTTCTATTCGTAACTCCTCATAAATACTAAATTACGAGTCAGTAAATATGGCCTAACGCGAAATCTGGGGGCCTAAAAAGGCCACTTTAGATAATTCATATTATGTTTCATATATTTTTTCCATACAAAAATCGTGAAATGTTAAAATGACTACATGATTCATCTGATTTCATCATATTAGAAACCATCAATTTTAACAGTTTTCGCATTTCTTTTATGCGTAAAATGGCGCACATGATATGAGATGCAAAAAATATAATATAATTATGAAACATCTAAAGTGGCCTTTATTGGCCCCCCTATGTTTTCTCCTAGATTCTGCATCTGCAATCGCTAAAACTGCGAGCTTACGTCTTCCTCATCGGAACTCATGATCTTATCTCAAAAAAGCTTTTGTTTCAATCAAAAACATTTTCTATAGCTGGAGACAGCTTGTGTATGAAAACAAATGTTTTTGTTTCATGTTTCCTGCGTAATGTTTCGAAAAAACATGAGTAGGAGACGTGCCTTAACACTATTGCTCTGAGTAACACAGTGTCGACTGTGTTGCACTTTGAAAAAATGTAACACGTAAAACATTTTTTGAAAGTGCAACACAGCTTACACTGTCGACTTTATTTTTTATTATAATTAATGGCGTCGGCTTATAATCATTTGCCAGTGTCAACTTAAAATGGCGGGAAATTGAATTTTCGTTCCATTTTCAACACCATATTCCTAAATCGTCAAGTCTAAAGTCTAGTCAAAGTCCAAATAAATAGTCAATGCAGTCCATGAGTCATGTCAGTCGATTAAGTAAAGTGGTAGAAGCTTTACTGAAAGTTCCTAGGGAGTTTTGGAGGAAACACAAAATAGTATGTTTTTAGAAGTTGTACCACTTGCCCACACTTGTGCACGTTGACGAATATTTAATGGTTAATATTCTAATGGTTAATATTACACGTTAAAACAGAAATAACACAAATGAGGTTTACAAAAACCACAATGTCACCCATTGAATTCCCCGGCAAAAACTTCAACTTATTTTTCTAAATGGAAAACGCTCACTGTTTCGTGTAGAGTATGAATAGTTCAATGACTGTTAAATAATTATATTTTATTAATAATTTTGATGTAATAAGAGTATAAATAAGCAACAGTCAACACAAGACCACTGCAGCACTGGAAAAATACCGCTTCCAGAATTCAGTATGACAACGCGACCCGCGATGCCCGTTCTAAAGCGCCATAGTCACGTTCCAGCCTGCAAATCTAGCACCGGTACTTGCTAATAGCCGTCATTAGTGTCAATAGTGTCAATCATTTATAATTTTTGCCTACAAATGTCCGCAGCCTTGGATTTACAGGCTGGACCGTGAGTAAGGCACATAAGTTCTGACGAGATAATGCGATATGAAAATGGTTTATGCTGGCTATAGCCACTTGCCAAACGTGGAAAATCTTAATTATTTTATTTTTTTATTAGAACACTAGCTTTTGCTCGCGGCTCCGCCTGCGTAGATCACACGTGATTTACGCGGGCGCAGCGGCTTTCCACAGGAACACTTTATCGAGATAAAAAGTGGTCTATATTTTAATATAGAGCCTACTGGACCACTACCATCCCAAATTACATCAAAATCCGTTAGGCAGTTTTTGCGTGAAAGAGTAACATGCATCCATCCAACCTCACAAATTTTGAATAGTAGAAGGATACATAGGGGAAAACTAGGACCACTTGATCCGTCTTTTGTTTTTTAACCTTAATTTACACATAGGTCCTATTAGAAAAATAATGGCACTGGACTACATATTGTAATTTATCACTTAAACAAAGACTAATTGGCCTACTATAACTAAAATTGGCTACTAAAATCAAAATCTGCTCTTTCCTACAAAAGGGCTATCTATGTTATAGCTTTTTTGTAGGAAACAGCTAATTTTTTCTCTAGTACCAACTAGAGTACCTTGATACCATACCAATAACTTGATACCATAGTAAAATTTGCATAAATTCAAGAGTATATTCACTCTTGAAAGTTTGGTCACTGACTGAAAAAACACTTTGTATAAGGGACACTTGATTCCATATACAATTACTACGGAAATAAAAAAAAGTTTTTTAAACCTTCATTAATTCCTTAACAATGGTCTGTTTCAAAAGCATTACTATTATTGTATTCGTATGCGGTGTTTTAGCATTAATTTTGCCTTATCATTTTAATTTTTTAGAATTCCATATTAACCCCTAGGAACCCATCCCGTCCGTCCGTTTGTCCTCCCTTGATAACTTCGGTAGTTATGAATATAAATATATATTATTTTGTATAGTTGCATATAGACTATCATACTTACAATAATTATAATTTTGTATTTTAGGGGTAGCTCTCCATGAATTTGAAGTGGGGATGAACCCTAGGGTGTCTTTGCAAACTGCTGTCTAAGAGTTCTACACCTTTCGAAAAATACAGTAGGTATCCTCCTCTATTCATATGATATAAAAAAATTAGGTATATTTAAGTTCTTATGCACTGAAAGTCCCTGAAAGTTCTGCCGGCGCGGCGCCTAATGTTAATGTTGCTCGAAGACGAAATATAAAATGGTGAGTTAAAAAAAACATCCTCAGTTAATTATAATTGAATTTTATTTATCTAGTATATTATTTACAATTTCACATTGAGCAAATAAACATCTATATTGTAACACCTATTTTTAAATTTGTACAAAAAAATATATTTGGATTATATTAGGTATATTTTTTTATCTGTGGGCAAGGAGGCCCGGCCCGCCCCCGTCAATATTTTTTTATTTTTATTTCGTAATACGACACAAATATATTTTCTTTTCTTAGATACCTCTACAGATGATGGCCAATGTCAAACTAAAAGCGACTTTTTCGATAAGTTTTAATAAAATTTTTATGTTTACTAAGTAAGTATAAATACATACAATGCTATCCTCCACATGATGGTTTTAAGAAAACGTCAACGGAACTAATGCTTTTTGATATTTTAATTCAATGTGTTTTTGCTGTTAAATGCTGTCTTGCATATGACTATTATTTCTTTCTATAGACTTTCGTTCCTGACCGATTTTCGTTCGAGACCTGTTCTATTGCGACATTATTTATTTTTATGATTAAGAGATAGGATGGGATGATTTAGAGTTAAGACGGTACTTTTTTTTTTGTTTGATTGTTTAAAATAATTATTCAAAAATTGACCCTCAGCCTGACTTTTGATGTGGTATTTTTTATTACGGTTTCTTCGTATAGAGTTGGTATAGCTGGGTATTATCCTTCTGAAACATGAACCCTAAAGCTACGCTTTCACGAGAGTTTTTTTTTGGAGTCACTACTCACGACAGAAAAAACAGCACTGTAAATAGATTTATAGAACTCTGCGCATTAAGTCCCTAGGTTCGAACGAATTATTGTTGTTGTTCCCTGGACAACCATGTGAGCAATAACGTTTTCATATCACACGGTATCTTGAACAGAAGACATTCGAGCAGTCCCATCTGCGCCACGAAGCAGACACTCGGTAATGAGAGCAGCGTTTTCCCAACTCTGAACGGGTAGTCCTTCGCATTGTACTTGTAGAGTTGAAACAGCGCTCGTTCTTGCAAGTCCTCCCTGGAGGATGTTGCGCACAAGACCGGGATCTCTGTAGAACAGTCTAGATTTTAATTCAATTATTATAGTTTCAAAGTAATTATTACAAGGCGTTGTATTAATGGTCGACTTTATAACTATGGTAATAGTGTTCACAAGTTGGCAACCGCATAGTCGCATATTTTCTGCAGTGTAAACCGGCATGGTTTGTACCAAGGTCCAACACGGTAATTATGGGCGTCAGGATCTGCGGCACGGGCGCTGTACCATGATATATTTTTACTCTGTGCCGTGCTGTGAGTCCCGTAACATAATTCTAAAATTGGTCCTTACTTTTTTTAATTACGTATTTGTATGAAAGAATTGATTGTAAAATTTATTTGGCTGGGTCTGTTCATATGTGCACGTCACGACGTCGTCAACGTGAAACGACGCGGTGTCGCTTCGTCGTAGCACGGCGTGATCGAACGTCACGTGCCTACGCACGTAGTGATTTTTCACGGCACGGCAAGGTTGCCGCAGACCGGCGTAGATATTTAACATGGCACGGCTATCCGACGTCGAGACGTGTATTTTTTCGGCGACGACGTATGATTTTGCACGTTATTTCAACGCACCGTGCCGCGACACCGCACCGTTTTACGTTTACGACATCGCGTCGCGTGGAATGGTCGTATGTGTACCTCTAGTCATGTGAATTTAGTGACAATACAAATCTCCTCACGTTACAAGCAGCCTACCACACACATTACAATTTAACTTTCCATTCCGCTCTCAATTCCATTTTAACTATCTGCATGTGCAATTTCAGCGTAATTTGCTCATAGATAACTCGCTAAGGTTAGTAATACATACTTATTAGTATGGGTATAGTGTACTTTGCAAAAAGTATTTTTATATCGCTGTCGAATGATACATAATATTATGTCATGATTTTCATTCAATTTTCATTCGATGCTTGGGCTTCAGGTACCAGACAGAGTCAAGTTAATCCATACATACCTGTTCGGAATAGAATGATTTTTTTCAAGCAGTGAAATTCTGTTTCGTCCATGTTGAGAAGCAGTACTCGGTTGATGACAGTCATGAGGCGAGTCACTTCGTCCTCGATGTGCTGACGATCCGCCGCCAGCCGAGACACGATGCGTTCTGTAAGATAAGCTTTTTATCCCTTGGTTGGTCGCGTGGGAGCTTTCAAAGCCGAGATCTTACGATCATCAATTAAACCGTATTTTGACATAATTACGATAAGTTGAACTCGCATTCAAGTGTTGTGCTACGGGCGTGTTTGTTCACGGTGGGGCTTTTAAAGAGAAAAATAACACGTAAAATAAATTTTTAATATATAGGTGTTAGGTAATATCTGGATCATGTTGTTACGTGACAGCATGTTTCAAGAATAACAAGAGTAGATAATTAGGAACTATATTGTGTACATTCGCATTTGCTAAATTGCATAGAAATATTCGATTTTCTGAGCAATCCAAAACCATCGCAATTCGCAACTCATGTAGAATTCTAATGGACCAAATGTGGTGGGAAAATGTGTGATAAAATCTTTTGTGTCCAATGTGCAAGCTTAGTTACCTATCCAACAAAATCACATTCACATTTATAACATTAGTTACGACATTTTAGGTAAATAATCGCCGGTGCTCACTACAAACTCTACAGTTAAACGTAATTCTATTCCAGGACGCCATTATCACATTACGCGCAAGCTAGAATCACGCAAGTAAATTACGCGCAAACTAGAATCACACAAGTAAATTACGCGCAAGCTAGAATCGCTTACTTACCGGCACTAAATCGATGTTTCTTCTCGGCTGTCGTAATCAGCAGTAGCTCCCTCCAGTTGTTGAGGAGGAGGTTCTTCTGTTCCGAGTACGGTATGTTTTCACTGGCGGAGGCTCGTCGTACCCAATTGACGGTGTCCTCCAAAAACTGTCCTAATTCGTCGAAATCGTTTCTGTTCTCCAGGCGAAGGAGCACGGATTCGCGTATTTGGCGATCTGTAGAAATATAATATGATCAATTCACTCTACATGTGGCTAAGCACTGATAATCAAAAGTTAAAAACTATAAGCCGATTACGGAAATTATAATATTAGCTTATGTTACCCGGGTAATTAATATTAGAAATCAATTGACATCTCATTAATTAAAATGAAATGGAAGAAACGTTATACATACATTGATGACCCCTGTGACTCAGTGGTTAGCGCGTTGGCGCTCAAGCCGGAGGTGGCGGGTTCGAATTCCGCCAGAAAACAAAAAGTTTTCTGTGTTCCTGGGTCATGGATTTGTATTAAATACGTATATTATATAATAATAACCTTAAATATGTGAATAGTATAAAAGTATTAAATATATTTCCGTTGTCTGGTACCCGTAACACAAGTTCGAGAACTTACCATGGGACCAGATTGACGTGGTGGGAAAGCGTCCATAGATATTATTATTATTAATATATACATACATAGACTGCCAAAATCATTCAACCCTTCTTTCGGCTTCACCGTTTTCGGGTAAAATGTGTTTGGATACAACGGGGCAAGATGGGTAAGTATGTAAGGGTAAAGATGGCCAGTACAAAACAAAAAGTATGCTTTTCTTTACCCAAGGGGATAATTTATACTTTTACTTGCCCGAACAAACCTTAGGCTGAGACTATATGATCCGGAATCTGGTGGTCCTGAGAAAATTCAAACATTGAAAATAGAATTCTGCGATAATACAATAGAGTTGAAAATCGATGTCATATTTTAAATATTGACACTTGTGTGTTCCATTTTCTATTTTCAATGCTCTGAATTTTCACTGGCGTTCCGGATTCCGGAGCATTATATTTGACTAACTAATAACATGTTTTGAAATCGCTGCCGTTAATTTTTTATAATGTCATAAAAATTGCACAGCACAACAATATATTATACAAGAATTTAAAACAATCGCTTGGCATTTATCAACAATGTTCCAGCGAATAATACAAGATTCTTCGAGCTAGAACTATGCGAAATAGTCACGTTCACTTTGATAACCAATCCTCTTGAAAATCGCCGACAAAAATTAATAAATAAATCAGTTTACATAATATTAGACAGTTTTAAAGAGACAATTTGATAGCAGCAGGATATGAAAGGTGGGAGCTTAGTCCGTAAGTTTCTGGACCACCTTCAAAGTAGAGTCGGACATATACTTATGGGCCAGCAGACACAGAAATATATGTGGATTCAGCCCAACCCGTGAAAAAAAGACAATCGCTGATGACCGACCGACGATCACCCGCACGATCGTGTAGACTGTTGAGACTGCATTCGCTCGCTTTCCGATCATCGCCAGCAATCCATGAATTGTCGGTTTTCGGTTGTCGGTCGCGACTGAATGTGTCGATGAGCCCATACGATCGCCGATCGTTTGATTAACCGGACGGCCGGGGAAAATTTAGAGCACTGAAAATAGAACTCTGCACTAATACAATAGAGCTGAAAATCGAACGCACAAGTGTCGAGCTAACTATCAATGTCATATTGGACAGCTCGACACTTCGATTTTAAAAGCTATTTTATTATTTTTGGTGCTTTAAAATTTCACCGTCACGCCGGATTCCGGATCATATAGTCCCAGCCTTTATAACTATTCACTAACCAAGGAATTCAAGTCTGATCGCATTGTATAGTTCTTCAATATTAGCGTGTTGTCTTCCACCACCAGCACCAGAAGCACCAGAGTCGTTTTCTAGCTCTGGCTCGCGTTGGCGAATTACCGGAGTGCGTATATTTTGTGTTGCTTCCGCGGGCACAATTTCTGAAATGAAAATCTCTGACGAACTGAAAACGGCCTTGTTATCTTTATCACTTTATTTTATACTTTCTTGCGGACCTAAAATGTTTGGTTTTGGACTATGAATTAGCACCCAACCCCTTTAAATTTAATTTAAAATACCTCTCAAAAACATAAAAATTATGCTAATAAAAGTTAAAGGAACTTACGATTACTTGGAGCATTTGAAGGACCAGCGCCGTCGTGCTGTATTGTCGGTGGATAGAAGTATCTCGGCTGCATATGGCCGGTCTGTACGTTCGCTATCCCATATTGCATCGCTTGTATTTGAATTGCGTGCATCGAATTCATGGGATTCAGCTGTGGGAACAATTGAAACGGAAAAGGATGATTGAGATTTTGAGGGCGAACATTTTGTTGGTAAGATTGGTAATTTGGTGGATAGTTTGAAGGATAGATCGGTGGGCTACTACGTTGAATGTTTGGGAAGGACAAGTCTGGTTGTTGAGAGGGTGAAGGCGAAGATTGTTGATAGGGTGGGTTGTCGAAGTAATTGGGGGGGTTATTGGCCACATAGCCCACGCCCACGGACTGATAGTACAGGCTCTGGGCAAACCCCGCTCGGTTGAAGAAGCCTAACCGGAGGGGCGGTTGGGTTCCCGGTCTTCTTGCCCGTTCATGTTGGACCGCTAAAAATAAATAATATAATTAATTCATGAAAAATCCTGACAATAGTAAGACTGTAAGCACACTGCGTTTTATTAATCGCACGTTTTGGGTACGCGCGTTTTTGGCGCCTGACACTCATTGTTGCGTCTGTAATTTCTATTGATTATAAAACACTACGCGTGTTTTATAATCAATAGAAATTAGCGAAACGCGTCGTCGTCTGTCTGCGATTTTTAAATATCGCTTTTCAACTATTTTGACCGCGTTACCAAAATAGTTGAAAAGTAGCACCAGTTACAATGACGATGATGACGATGACTCATGATGAAGCGATATTGGTATAATGATTATACTTATACGTTACTATATAGACAGAGAAATACGTGCAAATGGGATTTTGTCGTGCATCGTGGGATCTACGGGATCTACTTTCAAATTGACAGAGGATGACAGAATATTAGTTGTATACTATCTTCAGTGGTTTGGGTTACAACTTACAAGTATTTAACGCCTGTAGACACCTATGTATCACATATAACATAATTAAGGCTCGGCGCAAACGGGCCACAAGCGTCCGGTTCGATACTTATTACTCATATATGCGGACGATAGGCGCAACCTTTATTAAAAATTCAGTGGCAGGTGGGGCTTCGATTAGCGATACACCTATAATAGTCTATTCGCGTTAATAATAAAGTATCATGCAAACATATGTCAAAATTGACCAATCAAGTATAAGCCACACAATAATAACCAACTAAAGTAATAACGCGAACGCGAAATTACTATAGATCCGATACGTAATCTATGTGGTATTGACTATTGCTAATCGAAGTCGCATGATGCACAGCAGTTAATAACTGTAGCGAAAGTTAAGATTTTGGATCGCCTACAGCAATGAACCCGCGGATGCTGTTATAGCTGATCTTTAATGTCGGATACTGTTGGCGGTGAGTCTCTACAAAATGTAAGGTTTCGCAAAATAAATTTAAGAATCTTTAGGCACACGATTTCGGATTTACTACTTATGAAACACATTCAGGAAGAAAAAATATGAAGTAAAAAAAAATTCCATCTAGGTATTAGAATCTACGCGCTGAGGTCGGAGCTGATTTCAAAATATATCTTTACTTAAAACTTACGTCTTTACTTACGCAGTACGAATTAGTAATATATAATATATATTCTTTGGTAAAGTGCCAAAGTTTCTGTAACTGATGTTGCCCAACCTTCATAATATAACAGGTCGCCGGCCACCGGTAGCGGCCGCAAGTGGCGTATATGCGCCGAGCCTATACTACGTCATGCAACAACATACCAGGGTTATCTCTCGAGCGAGAAGATCGGCTTTGCCGGTCGGCCGGCATACTCGGTTACTTATTTGCTACATTTTTAACTAACTGCAAAACAAATAATATAAATAAGTAAATATAAAAAGAATGAGAGTTATTTTTTTTATAACATATACACCAATGTCGGTGACGGTGGCCGGTTTCATTGAAGCCAGGCCAGTTGCGCAGGAGTAATTTTTATAGTGCCCAAGTGTATGCGCAGTACACAAGAGCACTCTCTCTTCCTTTACTCTCATAACCCAGTGTGACGGATAACCGACACGACTGGCGAGAGATCAGACGCATGTCCGACTTTTTGCATGCCCATCCGACGCATGGATCAACTTTCTTGTCAGACAACCATCAGCCTGCATTGTCCTAACCAAACTTGGAACTAACATTTTTGCGGGAATCAAACCCGACCTCCGAGTCGAGAGCCAAGCTCGAACCACTAGACCACGGAAGCTAAGTAAATATATGAAATACATAAATACATACGTTATATTTCGTAGTAACCACTACTCAAAGATGACGAATTTATTACAATGAAGTTATCAAAAATATTATTTGTCCGTCTTCTTACAAGGCAAAAATAAATTCAAGGTATTTTAATATTAATTACAGCCTCCGTGGTCTAGTGGTTTAGAGCTTGGCTCTCGACTCGGAGGTCGTGGGTTCGATTCCCGCATTGGAACAGCAAAAAATCTTGTTTCCAAGTTTGGTTAGGACAATGCAGGCTGATCACCTGATTGTCTGACAAGAAAGATGATCCATGCGTCGGATGGGCATGTAAAAAGTCGGACCTGCGCCTGATATCTCACCAGTCGTGTCGGTTATTCGTCCCACTGGGTTACAAGAGTAAAAGGAAGAGAGAGTGCTCTTGTGTACTGCGCACACACTTGGGCACTATAAAATAACTCCTGCGTTTCAATTAAACCGGCCACCGTCACTGAAATCAGTGTGGGGAGCTATTGATACTTAATTAGCTGACCCGACAGACGTCCTGCCTTAGCTGTGCAGTATAAACTGGAATACAATGAAATATAAGTAACGACTAACTACCTATAATCTACATACTACAATTTATATTCCAACATCTACACCGAGTCATTTTCTGTCAAGTGATTTTTAAAAGTATCTGACAAAGATTGATTAACTAATTCGTCGTTTGAATACTTTAAAAAAAACGGAACTCGTGCTTTTAAGTATATAACATGTGATCGAGCTTGCTGCCTGAAAGGTTAAAACTTGCTGATGAAATTTTAAAACTGTGAAAACCTCTTGTGCTAAACTTCTACCCAAGAAGGGTTCATCACCCACTAACTCCTTAAAATTATTCCACTAAGTAGGTAAATTAAATAACTATGTAATTTAATGTTGTTTTCATACAGAAAATCAATTACGTCTCTAGGAATAAAACTTCATTTTTACATAAGTACTTATTTCGAATCTGCATAAAAACTGTAAAACAATCAATCGTAAGTGGCACTTTCGATAAATATCAGAATTTCCAATAACGTGGTATTTACAATAAAGTATTGTTATTGTCAGATTAGATACAAATACGTTAAAGAAAAGCCAAGTAAACTGCCGGAACTGCCACTTACGTTATTTTTGAAAAATGAAAATCCATCTTAAGCAATCGCTTCTGCCCGATTCAATACTTTATTCAGTAAAATATTCAATTCAATAAAAACAATATGAATGCTAATTGGTACAACAAATTTAAGTAACTAACACTTAAAAATAAAAAGTAAATGACGCGCCTATATTGCGGCGACGACTCACGTTAGTGGCAGTTACGGATTTGTCGCAACTCTGGTGCGCAACGTCAACTCGAGTAAGTTAATATACGTTGGTATAGGTCGGACAGACTCATATGTTACGATAAAATACAACTCAAAAAAACGCACTTACAATAGGTTTTTAAAATTTTTGAAAACGTGATACTATATAATATGGACTCCAAAGCAGGAATCAAAAAAATTGCCATTTTGCAGTTACAATAATGCACGTAGGCGCCGTCGAACTATTATATTCAATTGCCATACTGCAACCCTATTGCTGATCTGTGCATCAAAAGAAAAATTATTAATATCGCTATTAAAAATAAGGGTTGGTGGTAGAAGGGTGGACATTTAGGGTTGTATGTATTTTTAATGCCACATCATATAAAAAAAATTAGAAAACATAAGAATTAATATTTAGGGTCACCTTTATCATTTAGGGGTTGAAAAAATAGATTACGATCGATTCTCAGACATACCAAATATATAAAAAAAAATCATAAGAGTTGGTCAAGCCGTTTCGTAGAAGTGTGTCCCCGAACACTATGACACGAGAATTTTATATATTAGATAATAGTGTATTCAAGATACTCATAGGTATGTAGATGAATATATCATTATAATTGGAACTTATTGTTACAAAAACTGTATAAAACTTCAGCAATACAACGAAGTTATCAAAAATAACGTACTCGAAGCGTATGCGCGACAATACTACGAAGTCGAGAGTTGATATGTTTTTCGGTGAAGGATTCATGACACATCCCACAAACTTTCACATTTATGATAGTAGTAAGAAGGATATATTATTTTAGTAGTCATTTGACTACACTTTTGAAATATCTGTTTAAATAATTTAATACCGTGCACGAGTTTCTGCTTAAGCATTTATCTATGCAAGCAAAAAAAAAAAAAATAAAGCAGTAATAATATTCTAATCTGATTTCACAGTATTGAAACTTAATTGGTTCTTCGAAGTATTGAAGAGGTAGTTATTGAATAAACTAAAATTAACTTTACATGGGGGTTGTGGGATGCAGCCTAGCATTCAGAAGGATGAAACCAACCTCCAACCACCCTTTGAGTGAGTGGGTTTACCTTATATAATATACACGGAAGGAGCCCTAAAATCGAAGCTGTAAGCAGATATCTATTTCACAAAACATTAATGGCAAAAACCTACAAGAGTGAAAGAGAAAGCAAACACATGTCTTTTCGCTTTATTCAAAGATTGTCCCAACTTGGTGATCTGTTGGATCATTTTTTTACGACATTGGAATTACGACTTTATTGCACTCATAATAATAAATGTTAGTATGCGGGATAAGGAACGATATAATGTGTTTCTTCTCTTAGTAGCCGGGCGACGGGCGTCTATGCTATAGTTGTCAATCTGAGGAAACCCTCAGAGTGACAACTATACACCCTTTTGAGATGAGGCAATGTCAACAATAAAAATGACGTCATGACGTCAACCCACAACAAAGTAGCGTCACTAACGTTTGTTCAAACCATCAGTACTGGACGGAGATCCCAGCCCCGCCAGACTTTATATTCTTACTGGTAAAATGTATGTCATACTGTATGTAGTATTAGTTGTGTACAATGAACGTTTAAATACCAGACAGATCGTGCGGTGGGTCATTTCTCAGGTACAAGGCGCCAAACGTACAAAAAAAAGAATTATTCCTCTTAGGTACACTTTCCTCGTTTCTCGTTTCGTTTCCACTTTTGAAAAAAGTTCGCCTTTATTCCTTAAAGATCCACTTTTTAAAAACCAATGTAGCATTTCCTAATATATACATTTTTGTAACAAGTAAGGGTATCGTTGTGTAAACAAAGTTAGACGACCTCTGTGGCTCAGTGGTTCAGCGCGTTGGTGCTCAAGCCGGGGATTGCGGGTTCGAATCCCGCCGAAGGAACAAAAAGTTTTTATGTGTTCCCGGGTCATAGATGTGTATTAAATATGTGTATAATATAATAAAATTTTAAATATATATAGCATAAAAGTATACTTCCCGTTTTCTGGTACCTGTAACACAAGTTCTTCGGATACTTAGCACAGGGCCAGATTGACGTGGTTTAAAGCGTCCATAGATATTTATTTATTTATTTATTTAAAGTGTAATTAACAAATTCGTCCAATTCAATAAGAAATACGTTAAAACAATGTAGAAATAAAATGTTTACTTCAATTATTTTAGGTATAATTTTTATTTTCTTATTGATTAAAATAATTTTTATTTTTAAATAAACACAAACATTTTTAAAATGTATGTTGTCAATTAGTATTCAATTATTCAAAAAACAATTGGTATTTTATTTTCTTTTTAAATTCGACTGACAAAACTTAACTTATCATTCCTATCGCTTTTCTGCTTTGCTGTACAATATAAAAATGGATCTATAAGGAATAAAGGCGAACTTTTTTCAAAAGCGTATCTACGAGGAAAGTGTAAGTAAAGTGTGTAGGAAAATGAAGCAGGCCGGGTTAAACTAAGGCTGGGACTATATGATCCGGAATCCGGAGGGCCGGAGTAAATTCAGAGCGCTGAAAATATAACTCTGCGCTAATACAATAAAGCTGAAAATCGAACATACGACACACGAGTGTTCGATTTTCAGCTCTATTGTATTAGTCCAGAGTTCTATTTTCAGCGCTCTGAATTTTCTCCGGCCCTCTGGATTCCAGATCATATAGTCCTAGCCTTAGTTTAACCCAGCCTGCTTCATTTTTTAATCCACTCATGAGAGCACATGCATGCACTGTGCATGCATTATGATATATGCATTTCATAAATTTACCAAGGTTTGATTTCTCAATCGTTACAGTTTTATTAGACAACTCACATGGAATTCGGCTCCCCATAATATAACAGCTACTTGACTAAATTTTCACCAATATTGTCTTTAAACCAGATTGTAAATTTTATTAATAAAATAAATATTTAAAAGAAAAAAATAAAACACACAACCTATAATATCAGTGAATAAAAAAAAAGAAAGTAATTTAATAAATATGTAACAACTTTTATTAGTTTTTTGTTTTTTAAATAACAAAATTATGGAGAAACGGAGTACACATCCGCACAGCCCGAGTTCAACTACAAGACTGAGCGCGAGCCAAACCCGTAAGAGCTCTTACACACGAGCGGCATGTTCCCAACGGCAGAGGTAACTGCAGCCGTCGACGCGTGTCGGCGGCAACCGTCGACGCGTCGACGGCAGCAGTCGACCTATAGCGACACTTGCAGTTGTAGTTTGCCGCGTCCGCCATTTTGTCAGTCGACTGCAAATAGTTCAAGAGTGCACGCGTCGCAAATTTGTAAAATGAGTTCTACTTACGAAATTGATAATGAATTGCTAATTATGGCAGTAAAGAAAAATGCTTGTATTTGGAATTAGGTATAAATTGAAAGATTATAGTAATAAAACAATAAAACACAGAGCATGGATGGCGGTTTGTGAAGAAGTTGTAAATGATTTTAATAATAAATCCACAAATGAAAAAAACGCCATTGGTAAGTGTATTATTCATTTTAATGCGTTATAAAAATGATAACATATTTTTTATAGGTCAAAAAATAAGTAGGTACCTAGGTACTTTATTGTTTCATATGCAGTTTAACACGCTTTAACAACATCCTTAGAAAACTGCAAAGATAAGTTCATTGGGGTATAGAAAATTCGCCACTTATTGGTCAGAATACCGAATGAGCATTCTACATATCTCCTTGCACGTGTTAAGCGATAATTGAAAATCCTCATATTTTCTGTTAATTTTTTGCCTGG
This sequence comes from Phengaris alcon alcon, assembly GCA_037179445.1. Classification (NCBI taxonomy): domain Eukaryota; kingdom Metazoa; phylum Arthropoda; class Insecta; order Lepidoptera; family Lycaenidae; genus Phengaris; species Phengaris alcon. The sequence goes on along the minus strand of JAYRCH010000617.1, from coordinate 414,414 downwards.
ATAAGGACGTAACAAATTTTGTGACAAACTGAACGCTTCGTCTCCGACAAACACAAAAGGCAAAGCAATTCCATCACTTGTAATCGGTGTAGGTTTTGGAATGTTTAGTGAGTTTCCTTGTAGTTTTGTATAAAAAATTGGTTCCTCAAAAATAGTTGAATCCGAATATCGTCCGTAACAACCTATATCACAAAAGATAAATTTATAGTCACTGTTGCAGTTAGCTAGTAGAATAATCGAAAAATAATTCTTATAATTGTAATGGGATGAGCCACTATTTTTCGGTTTGAATATTCTAATATGTTTTCCATCAACTGCGCCAATGCAGTGAGGAAATTGAGCGCGTTTTTCAAATTTATCAGCAATACTTTTCCAAGTTTCTTCCGTTATGTTCTGTGGCAAATTGTCGTCTCGCATATTTATCCAGATTTGTTGGCAGACATCCTTTATTATTTTACTAATAGTGGAAATTCCGCAGCGGTATGCATACTGCAGATCTTCAAATGAACAACCAGTTGCTAAATATCTGGAAATATAAAAAAGTGTCATTAAGTATTGTTTTTTTTTCCAGGAGTAGATGTTCAGTTAAAATGGAAAACATTGAGAGATGGTTTCTCTAGATACTGTAGGAACTTAAAGAAAAAAAGCGAATCTGCAGCGTTCAAACCAAAACAATATACGTACTATGACCAATTACTATTTCTAAAAGATGTGACCGAAGATAGAGGTCAGAACGTTTCAAACTTTGACTCTCAGCAGACGTGTCCTCCACTAACAGTTCAATCAACAGAAGAAGATAGTGTTCAAAAAAGACTACGAAAGCGACAAACTGACAGCGATGGTGTTTTGATCGAAACATTAACCATGCGATTAAACGATAAACTACAAAAAGCTGAGAGACAACCTTCACCTCCTCCTGATGCAGACAAGTTATTTCTGTTGTCACTACTAAGTGATTTCAAAAAAATACCAAACGATTGGAAATTGGACGCCAAAGGTGATGCAAAACTACAGGTCAATTTCAACGCCTTCAACGAGTCAATCTTCTTATTCTTACATGGGATACACAACCTCCTCTGGAAGAAATCCTGTAAGACCGAAAAGTCAACTCGCATCTAATGATAGCTTGTCATCTCAGGTTTCTGGTGCAAATACAATAATAACGGAGCTCTTCTCAGTTTTTTTTTTTTAATGAATGATTCAGATGGTGACTGCTTTAGATTTAGGGTATACTTGATTGTTTTGACATTATTCATTGTTAACGATAATTTATTCTAAAAACATGTTTCAAGTGAAAACGAAAGGCAAAATTTCCTCGCTTGGGACTTGAACCCACGACCTATCACGGTTAGGTAATAAGCCCCCTGAGCTACCGTGGTTCAGTTGGCAGAGCAATGAGACACCCGTACCTAACCCGAGGGTCATGGGTTCAAGCCCATGGAGACTTTTTCCTTTCCTTTTTATTTTAAATTCCTTGTATGTTTTGTTTGTTTCGCTTTGTTGCGAAAAAATAATAATATTATGTTAGTAAAAATATGTGTTAGAAAACATTGATTGGTTTTCTACAATTACATTACAGTATTTTAATTAAAATTTAAGTAACTAATAATTATTATTGTTCCTATAGGTAGTAGGTGAAATTCTTTTAATTTGAAATTGTAAGCTTTGTGTAATAAATAGAAAATGGTGCCAAATTATGTTGATCTCATTAATGGAATGATCTAAATTACTTATATATTTCTATTAAATTTAAAAAAATACTTACCTCAATGTCATAGCGGGCCTTTGCTCAGCTGAAATGCTGTTCCGCATTATGGTAACTTGGCGAGAAATTGAACTTGTTAAAATAGCCGTTAGCTCATCAAAAGAAGCAATGGACATTCGAAAATAATTGAAAAACTTTTGCTCGTTTCTTCGTAACAGTGGACAGAGAGTAAAAAAATGCCCTTCTTGATCTCTATTGATTAATATTTCTTGAACCCACAATGAACGTGTTTTTATTTTTCGTTTCCGTCGGCGTCGACGAAGTAAAAGCAATAACAGTGTTTCTTCTTCGGAATCCATTTTACAACTGACTCCTATACTAAGACAGCAGACGACGGCTGCCGCTGATCTACGAAGTTGAAATGTCGACGGCTGCCGTCGACGCGTCAACGGAAGCCGTCGACGCGTCGACGGTTGCCGCCGACGCGCGTCGACGGCTGCAGTTACCTCTGCCGTTGGGAACATGCCGCTCGTGTGTAAGAGCTCTAACTCGACTCCCGGGCAATAGCCAGGGTCCAGGGCAGGGGCCAGGGGAGGGTAGTTCACCCCATCCTACCCCTGTCCCGAATATGGGTTATGAATAAGAATAGTTTTTTTTTAAATTAAATATTTTTAATTAAAATAAAGTACTTCTATGTGTGTAGTGTTGTGCTAATCACTCGAGAAGAATTCAATAATATTTTTTAAACAAAAAAATAGCCAATACAACAGAGCGCTAAAGAGCGCTCAAAACGACTAGGCACGCCAAATTCCACTCGATTACTAAACACTCGGAGAGTAACACCCGTGACCCCTGCAAACGGGAAAGGGGTAGGAAGAGGAATTCCTGGTATTTTGCTATCAACAGAATCCTTTGAAGTTAATTAAGTAAATTAATAAGCTGCCAAAACGTTACATAAGTTAGCGAGCTGATGAAGCATTACAATAAAGAGGAGATATTCGATTTCATGTGGGTAAAATTACAGTTATGCCATCTGTTGACGGTTTTCAAAATTAAGCCCAATCACATTAAAGTACTGATGGTTGGGATTACAGAAAGATACACTTTTAATGTGTATCAAACTTACAGTTTTAATGTGCCGCCTCCCATTCTCATGATTTTTCACGCGAAACAGAACTTAGAATAGGACAAACGCATATTACCACGAATCTCTTTGCACGCGAGTCGCGTATACAGTGTGTTCGATTTGCAGACTATTATATTAGCGAGGAGTAAAATTTTCAGGGTTTTTCAAGTCTAACAAGTTTTTATTACGCATTAGTAAGACTCTGCACGAGTCTTACTAATGCGTAAGAAGAGCTAATACTTATAATTTTTCACGTAAATATTTAAACGGTATTTGGAAGTGTTAAAAATATTACCATATATAAAAATTCACAACGATATATAATTAATTAAATTAATGAAAATGAATTAAAATCATTACAAAAGCAGTAAGTAATTATAAAAACACAATCAAAATAACTTACCAATTGAAAACAACTTACCAAGACTAAAATAACTAAATTTTAAATTACTTTCGTGACGTCTACATAATAAACATCGATCAGTTTAAAATTTTATATGTTTTCTAAATATATTTAATATATAATTGATTTAAAAAAAAATATAAACGATTTGAAAAAAAAGGTCCTAATATTTTTCAAATATTGTTCATATTTATACAACGATACAACAAAACAACGATACAACAAAACGTACGCACTTTCTACGACCATAACACGAACTAAACTTTTTCTTGTTTTGCGAGATTATTTAAAAGGAGAAAGTTTAAAATCGCCATCTATGTAAAATGACTGTGAACTAAAATGCTCATTATGTATCGCCACTGTTATCATCACAGAAATGGTGTGCGAGTGAAAAGGGGTGCGAACTCAAACCCCACGTCAAGTTTTCCATCTTAAAACGCTAGATGGCGTCGTCGAAAAGGTGTTGAACAATTACTCCTTGTCATTCCTTGTTATAAATCTATCTATATATTAATAAGTGACGTAAAAACTTTGTATTTTTTTTTATGAAAATTATGGGAAAATATTTTTCATACGGAGGAGTTCATAGTTTATTGTTAAAATTAACTTTCATTTGTTAAAGTTAACACGATAACCGCCAAGCAAAAAAGGACATCATTCCGTTCAGGCCATGTCGGTCAATGCTGTCCGACAACTTGACTTTCCGTTCGGGCCACGTCGGTCAATGCTGACCGCGTTTTTGAAGTCTATTCAATCAACTCATACAGGCCGTAGGACAGGGCTATCAACAATATAGTCATATTTATTGACCCGCGTGGCTCCGTAGATACGGAATATCATGTTGGTTTTCGGAAAATGTAAAGGACTTAGAAAAAAAACAAAAAAACATTAAATTTATTTATGAATATTAGCAAAACACTCAACACACAGAAAAGGTTTCTCTACGCAAGTGTCACAATAAGTGGGAACTTTTTTTGTTTTATTTCTGGCTACTATACGTCCAAATGTGGAAACATTATATTTGTAACACTCTACACACATACGACGCACCTTTAGAGAAGTACCTTCTTTCTTCTGAAGGACATGTTTTTTTCTTTTCGGCCGCTCTAAAGAAGCTTCAAATGTAGATGAATTAGTTAGGTAGTTCTTCATAATTTCTTTTCTCATCTCCACAATAGATAAGTTTTTGTTAGTGACAGATTTATATAAGACCAAAGCATTCACCATGGCAACATTCAAAATTAAATCAAACGCAAGTTTTCGGTACCATTTCAAAGATTTTCTTAGTGGTGTTTGGTACGCCGCCATCTGATCCGAAAGATCCACTGCTCCTTTTGCTTTGTTATAATCGAGGACTATAGCCGGTTTCATAGTTGTTTTATTATGTTTATTGATGGGCAGAAAAAGCGTTGAATGTTTCGTGGATAGGACTAAAACATCTCTCTTATCTTTCCATCTTAAAACGGTTATACCGTCATCGCTTTCTTTGGCAATAAACTGGCCTTTTTTGAGCTTGGTGGAAACAATAACTTTAGGGAAATGTTTGCGATTTTTGCGTAAAGTTCCGATCAAATGTGTTTCGTTTTTCATGAGCTCTCTAGCTAAACTTACACTTGTATACCAATTATCTGTGTACAAGCAATGCCCTTTATTCAGAAGATCTTGGCAAAGGTTCATTACAACACTTTGAGGTGTAATATTTATTTGCTCATGTTGTTTGCCAGCGTATATATTAACTCGGTATGTATATCCTGGTAAACAGCACAGTTTAAAGAGCTTTATTCCGTACTTATGCCTCTTTTGTTTATTATACTGGCGGAATATTAAACGTCCTCGAAATGGGACCATACTCTCATCTATACAAATGTCTTGTCCAGAAATATAATTACTCTTCAAGTTGTGATTAAGCTTATCTAACAAAGACTTAACGCGGTGAAGTCGATCTGCTTTATTGGCATCATCATCTTGTGAAAAATGGATCATTTGCAAAAGCAGTTCAAATCTATTCCTTGCCATTACTGTACGGAAATTTTTGACACATAATTTCATCTTTGGACCAATAATCGCTTATTTTAGGAAGCTTAACTAAACCCATATATATAATCAAGCTAAAAAAGCATTTCATTTCGGCAAGGTTAGTTGGAGACCATTTGCGGATTCTCGCACTTTTTGATGCTTCTGCTGTTCGAGTTATTTTAGCTATAGCAAAAGCATTAGTGCATTCAACAATTTGTTCCAAAATACCATCCGTGACCAAAAGAGCAAAGAAATCAGCAGGAGATTGGTTAGTCATAGACAAGCGGACAGAAATAGGCATGCCAGAACATTCAGTGAAAGGAATCAAATTACGCTGATTACCTTTAGGGTCTGTCCACTTCGATGATGAAGCACTCTCCAAATTGTGGATGGCGTGCTCAATATCAGTACTCTCGCTATCACTAGAAGATAGAATCTGCAGGCGCCTGTATCCAGATCGGGGAGGTTGAATATTTTCTTCTTCGTCAGAACTAAAGTTAAAAGTTTTTTCGAGAAGATCAAATTCTATTCTTTCGATCTGAGTCATCATTTCTTGATTAATATCGAAATCTTCGAAATCATCCATGATGAAATAGGTATAATAAATTAATAGACGTTTTAAAAGAATAAACAATACTCAAAACTTAATAAAATTAGCGTATTAACGTAAACAGTCAGTCATGCGCAAGCGCTTGCATTCGACTAATCAAGTGCGGCCGCGCGGCGCGGCGGGGGTGACCGACACCTCGACCCGCGCGGCCCCTTGCAACGGAAAACTCGCTTTTACGTCGCTAGGGGCCATGTCGGGCAATGCTGACCGACATCGTATAACTGCTTAAATAATATTCAAAATCAATTTTTAATAATTTTCACATACTTTAAGACATAAAATAAACGTATTAATAAAAAAAAAAAAAATATCAGAACTGTAATTTTTGGTTGGCCTGAGAGGAAATTTTGATGGCGGGCAGCATTGTCCGACATGGCAGTTATCGTGTTAAAGATTATAAATTTTATAAAAACACCTTGCCAATGAGTTTACACTTTAATTTATAAATAAGGTATGACCACCAAACTAACCGGATCAAATGGCTCCGTGAACTCTCTGATGATAGAGTTTGAAGTGTGGAGTGAGCCAGGGGGGAGTAACGTCTCCTTCGCTCTTTAACTTGTACGTGAATTAGCTGATTGATGAGCTGAGCGACACCAGAGCAGCTGCTCGATTGATGGCCACTGTGTTTTGCAGTATTAGTTATGCACAGTATTGTATTAGTGTTATGCGCAGCACAGTATTAGTTATGCAGATGATATGGTGTTGCTCAGCCTATTAATAGCCGCCCTCTGAACAACGATTGGAGTGTGTAAGGAGTATGCGAGGATGCACGGTATCGTATATAATGTAAAAAAAAGCGGACTCTTGATATTTCAATCCAGGGGTCGTAAACTTGGAGATGTGGCGCCAGTACTGCTCAATGGTGTTGCTCTTCGAAGAGTAAAAGAGTTTAAATACCTCGGCCATGTGGTCACCGATGATTTAAAAGACAATGGAGACATCGAAAGGGAGAGGAGAGCGATGGGGGTCCCCTGTTACATGTTGGCACGCAGATTTGCGAGGTGTAGTACAGATGTTAAAATTATACTGTTTAAAGCGTTTTGCCAATGAGAAATGTTTTTCCTGCAATCAAAGTTTTGCCTGCAATCTGTGGGTCAGCTACACGCAGCGGGCCATCAACGCTCTTCGAATACAGTACAATTACGCGTTCAGGGTGCTGGTGGGGATTCCTCGCTGCTGTAGTGCGTCTGTGATGTTTGCGCATGCACACACAGACTGTTTTCACACCGTGCTGCGGCGTCGCATCGCTGATGTTCCGCACGCGTTTGCCAATCTGTCATTTACATTAAAAATACAACATTTACATTTTTATTTTGTATCTAAAGGCAAAATAACTTTAATAAAGTTCAACTTATAAATTAAATTAATTATGATCGAATTTGGACCACTAGGACACTAGTTTATTGTAAACCAATAATTTAATTGCTAATCCGTGAAGATTTTTGATAAGGATTTTTAAGAACTTGCTGATTCAAAAAATTCACAGATTTCGTGCCTCATAAGACTATCGAGAACATTGGAAATGAATCTACGGAATTCGAAAAAACTTCTTCGTCTTTTTTCAAAAAGGTTAGGCTACAGGACAAACCTTTAACCCGTCATCGTCTTTGTTTTAGACACAAATATAGCTGACTAGTAGGTGAACTAGACTGACTAAACTACTAGTCCAGTGGAGATTTTCTCAAATTTTTGATATATCACTCTCCGTTTCCAAAATATAGAGCGCCAAAATCAAAAATTCGGAAAAAAAGTAATATTTTCACTATTTCGTCATAACTTATTTCTTTTTTGAGTTTCTCGAATAATTATTTATGCACCTTACAGCTCTCGTGAATCGCGTCTTTTGAGCCTTTTTTTTTAATGTCATATCTTCACATCTCTCCGAGATATAAGGGGATCGCACTTTTTCGTGAAATCGAAGCCTACACTAGAGCAAACGTAAAGACATATTTTCAATGTCAAAAATAAGTGCGCTGTATGATAGAGACTACCTATTTATAAGATTTGTTAAAATCAATTACAGATATTTTGGGCGTATGATCTACTGCTTATGTAAAGACATTTAGGCAAAAAATAATTTAAAAATTTCGAATAAAATATATTATACTAAACACACCGGCATATTTAGCGGAACACAAAAAAAAGGTCCATAATTAAAAAATATGGTTTTATTTTAAAATCTACTTACTACACTTCTTTTGTTATTTAAAGTTTCATTTTTTTTACTTAAAATGAGATCACATTAAGAACAGATTTTGCAAGTAAAGGCTATTTGTGAAAAATGGTACATTTTTGAACCTTTCATGTAACCGGGAAAAGTGAAAATTAATATTAAAATAACAATTAATTAAATTAGAAAAATGGTGATTAATATCGCGTATTTCCTCCACGTGCTCTTATTAAAGTTTCTACCCGTCTAGGCATACTGAGAATGATGTTATCGATGGTCTCCTGGGATAGTCTCCGCCATTCCTCAACTACGGCGATTCGCAGTTCACCCACGTTGACAGGAGCTGGAATTCTGGACTTTTCTTTTCTTTTCAGCAAGTCCCAAACGTGCCTATTGGGTTCATATCCGGTGATCTCGCCGGCCACTCCATAACAGTGATATTCATATCATTAAGATAAGCTTGAGTTACCCGAGCGGTATGCGGCCGAGCATTATCCTGCATAAAAACAAAATCGTCACCGATATATGAGGCAAACGGTACGACATTTTCTTCTAAAACTTATCTGATATAGCGGTCTGCAGTCAGACTCCCTCTGTCAATCACTACCAAGTCTGTGCGAGCTCCCAAACAAATGCCCGCCCATACCATTATTGATCCACCACCGTATGCAACTGTAGTTTCAAAATTTGTCTGAATGTATCGTTCTCCTTTGCGTCTGTATATTCTTTGCCTGCCGTCAATTTGATTTAAGAGAATTCTGCACTCATCACTAAGCAATATCACTCCATTGGTCCGCGTTCCAAGGTCGATGTTCCTGAGCAAAAGTTAACCTGTTTCTACGATGATTTACCTCAAGCTTTGCAGCCTTGGCGGGCACAAATGAACCCAAACCAGCTTCTTCGTACCGTACGCCCACTTACGGTTACACCCCGCACTGCTTCTAACTCATGTCGGGCTTGGACGGCCGTCAAACGGGGGTTCCTACGTACACGAAGCCGAATGAAACGATCATCCCTACTCGAAGTGCGTCTTTTTCTGCCTTGTCCTGCTCTTCTCACATAAGTACCTTTCTCCCTGAACCGTTGGATACTGCGATGGATCGTTGAAACTGGTCGACGAAGATCTCTGGATATCACTCTGTAGGTTTGACCATTTCTTCGCATTTCGAGTGCCCTGGCAATCTCCGTTGGGGCTAAGTATAAATCGCGTATCTTTTTGGAGTTGAGGACTGAATTATGCAGGCATAATTCAGTCCTCAACTCCAAAAAGATACGCGATTAAAAAAAAAACTAACAAAAACAGTATTTCAATGAAATTTTAAATCAAACTCAGAAGGAAGAAATACTCGGAGTTCGCTCCAGATAAGGTGTATTTGAATAAAATTAAAACAATTGCATAAAATGTGATGTTCAGTTGTTTTCTTAATTTGAAAATATTTCTTTTTAAATTAAATGACGTATAAACCAGCCAGCAACCTTATATGATACTGATATCAAACCTTTATTTTATGTTCCGCTAAATATGCCGGTGTGTGTATATAAAATTTGACTGCGCACTATAAAGCGCTGAGGTCTTTGTCTAACTAATAGAAATTCATCAGCTGTGTGATGTCAAAGGCCTCCGTAGCGCCGCAACAAACGTAACATAACTTTAATTAATATTTTCTATTTCGAATTTTTTAAATTATTTTTCTGCCTAAACGTCTTTACATAAGCAGTAGACCATATAACATATAATTTCTTTAATTGATTTTAATAAACCTTATATATATACACTGTATTGATCTAGATATATAGGTACACTGTATATTTACAGAGTGCAAAGTGTGAGTTTTTCTTTACGCATTCGATCGTGAGCGCGTTTGGCGTTTATATGTGATTTGACCTAGTTGTCGCGTTTACAACTAGGTGGCGCTGTACAAATCACATACAAATTCCTAGTAAACGCCAAACGCGCTCACGATCGAATGCGAAAAGAAAAACTCACACTTAGCACTCTGTAAATATACATAAGGTCAGTCGATGACTGTGTATGTTTTTCATTTTCTTCACTCTGTCCGGACGTCTGTCCATCTGTCCTTCCTTGCTAACTTTAATAGATAATATTATATAGACGAAATTTTGTATAGTTACAGATTGAATATAGACTTTATTTTTGGTATCATTATGTAAAATATTGGTATAGTGGTACGGAACCCTACGTGCGCGAGTCCGACTCGCACTTGACCGGTTTTTACAAAATAAAACCCCTTATCTAAGAAAATTTTTTAACGTTTGGTACATTTAAGTTTTAGTCTGCTGGTTGTATTATTTAATGAAAGCAATAAAAAGTTTATCAAGCCATCTTTAATATAAGCAAGTTTGTAATAAATTTAATAAACAAGAGATTTTAAACAACATAATATTCATTATACACTATACAGTATAGTGGATAATAAAAATAATATCTCCAACACCGATTTTCGGTGACGGTGGCCGGTTCCATTTAAACCAGGCGAGCAGGAGTTATTTTATAGTGCCCAAGTGTGTGCGCAGTACACAAGAGCACTTCTTCCTTTACTCTCGAAACCCAGTGGGACGGATAGACCGACACGACTGGCGAGAGATCAGGTGCAGGACCGACTTTTTACATGCCCATCCGACGCATGGATGATCTTTCTTCTCAGACAATTAGATGATCAGCCTGCATTGTCCTAACTAAACTTGGAAACAACATTTATTTGTTGTTCCAAAGCGGGAATCGAACCCACAACCTCCGAGTCCAGAGCCAAGCTTTTAAGCACTGGACCACGGAGGCTGTTACTCGTATAGTATACCGTACCAATCTTTACAATAATCTCTTTCTTCGACGTAGCTAGTGCGTAGCTGGCTACGTCGTAGAGGCGCTAAGGTTTTACATAACAAGTAACAGGGATTTTGGTTTGGAGTGTTGAGTACCTAATGTTGATTTCTTATATTGTGCCACCGTAAAATTGTAAATACTGTTAGATTGTAATATAACTAGCGAGATTGTAAAATGTCCAAAGATTGTGATCCCGAATATACTGCTTACAATTATAAACGCATTATTTTTCGTTAGATTATACCTAATATATCGGAAAGAATCAGTAATGTAGTGTAGTAGTAAATCAATAGTGAAATGGTATGCGACGGAACGCATTGTTTGTTTGTTATTATTATATTATAATATATACACAATTATAAATTTGAAAGTTTGTGAGAATAGATGGATGGATGGATGGATGTTTTTTACCCTTTCACGCAAAAACTTCTGAACGAATTTTGGAGAAATTTGGCATGGTATTAGTGTAGAGTATAGTCTGTATATACGCGGGAGGAGCAGCGGGCCAAAAACTAGTACACAAATAAATTTAAACACAATATTTATCTGCACTTTGTCGAGCTCTCGACAAACCGCCTGGCTTAAGAATGTGACAAACGCATACTCTACGACTCTACACCAGCTCTAAGTGCACTTCCGGAACACGCTCTCGGTCAAGATGGCGTCAGATCCGGTTGGCGTTGCCAGGTCAGTTTGCATATTCCTAAAAACTACTATTACAACAGGTGGTCAATACTCAATAGTCAGTGCGAGTTATTGTCACAACTCGCCGTGAAGCGGTTTGGCGTCTTTTTGGCGGAATTGGTATGGCGTCGAATTAGTAACAATTGTTGGCCACTACCTTTTTTTTTTTACCTACCTTTACCTACTACCTTTACTAGGGCGTTGTTCTTTGCTTTTTAGGGTTATGTAGTTCACGTCTCGGAACCCTTATGATTTCGTCATATCCGTCAGTCCACCATCGGTTTACTGTCCTTTTCCTAAAGACTTTAAAGCGCTATTTTTTGTTAAAATAGCGTGCCCTCCTTCTGAAAGCTAGACAGCTGACTCGAAAAAATCTGAAAAGGTTAATGATTGTACCTAGTCCATGTGATGAACTTTTAAGGCAAAGTATAATGGCTAAGATTTCTTTATTAGTTCAGGAGCTATATAGGCCTAACTTGTAAAATGTGCTTGCTTGGAAAACTTCATACAAAAGTAACGAAATAAAAGTTGACTACGGAACCCTATTCTATATTCATAAATATTGGCTGGATTTTTATTCCGACGTTGTAAAAGGGTTCGTATATTTTAATAATATCTATGGACGCTATAACATCACATCAATCTCTTCTCATGTTACGGAAACGAGACAACGGAAACATATTTAATGCTTTTATAATATACATATATTTTAGATTTCTATCATATTATACACATATTTAATATATATCCATGACCCAGAAATATACAGAAAACTTTTTGTTCCCGCGACCTCCGTCTTGAGCGCCGTCGCGCTACCCACTGAGTCACAGAGGTCGTTAATATTTATTATTATGCAAAAAAATACCTATAGAATTATGTATGTATTAATTTGAGCACACCGCTGTAGTTGTCGTTGAGGGCGACGTCAATAATGTATTGACACAGGCGCAGCACGTCTTTTCCATTAGTAGACACTTCAATTGAGTGGAGATGACGGAGGGTCGGTCCCAGCCCACGGTTCACACGAGTTTTCTGACAAGATCATAGATTTTTTATTTGGAACTAGCTTTTTCCCGCGGCTAAGCACGTGCAAATACATAAAGTATCCCACAGGCATATTGTACTTTTTAAGAAGAAGAATAACTTTAATTTAGTTCATCACACAACACATAAACACAACAAATACAAGAATAATCTAAATTACAATATACACTACAAAGCCTATATGTTGCGTGATGACAAAAATGACCCCAGTTCAGCATTCGGGATAGAAAGTAGCCTGTGTTTTACCAAAATTCTTTGTAATCCGTTCAGTAGTTTTTGCGTGAAAGAGTAAAAAACGTCCATCCATACATCCTCATCCATCCTCACAAACTTTCACATTTATGCTAGTAGTAGGATTTCACTGATTTTAATTCAATGCCCCGTTGATGCTATATTATGTAAAGTGCGGTCATGGAGCACGTGGAGTTTCGTGTATTGACTCATCGCTACTTGTCTCTTTCAGTCGCGCACGAGTATATTGCTATCGCGCTTACATAGGTACGCGATAGCAATATGTTCGTGCGCAATTGAAAGAGACAAAGTGGCGATGAGTACGAAATTCTACGTGGTCCGCAACCGCACTTTACCTGCTCGATTGTAGAAAAATGTCCTGTTTATGAAGTGAAATTTTTGTGTGGTCGAGCGAATATGAAAACTTTTTTATAAATATGCGAGACCACGCACCCCGCTTCATAGAGTCTGGCCAACGAAAGTTCAACATTATTTGCAAACTTTGGCAACTTGGCAACTCTATACGACCATCAAGTCATTGAGTCAATTTGACAAACCAAAATTTAACAAAAAATCAGTGGTTTTTGCTTGAAAGAGTAAAAAACATTTAATACACATCTTATTTAATATGTTAGTACAAAATAACTAAACATCAAGTAACTCATCAGGATATTTGAATATTTTTCATAGGAATTAAAATCTTGCCACCTTAGAATTTATAAATTTGCCGTCATTTCTCAGCTACAGCTTTCGCTTGCCAGACTCTAGTATGTGCCTTAAAAGTCCTCATGCAATTTCAATAAAACATAGATCATCATTGTCAAAGTCACAATCATCATTCTAAACGTGACATTCTGTAATTGGCTGTCTAATGCTATTATTTGTATTTATTGTTAATTTTCGCTGTTGAATCTTCTGTGATTAAATAAATAAAAAAATAAAAATCGTCATCATCACTCACCATCCTTCTTCATGTTGACCCGGAGACATTTTGAGAAGCGGCACGCCTGGCATTGGTTCCGACGGCTGACGTCGATCACACACCTACCTTTGTCCTTGCACACGTAGTCCAAGTTTCTACAGAAAAATATAGACATTAGACAAATAAGGCCATATTATTGTAGAGGAAATTTCCTAATAAGTTAATTAATTTTTTTTTGAAATTGATATTATTTATTTGATTACTTCCCGACGGTGTGTGACCACAGCCTAAAGAAAGACAAACAGATAAACAGCTACATAGTTAGCTTTCGGTTTGATTCCACTACTGCAAGCATACGGCGTGTCCACGATTCCGTGGGAAAATTGTGGGCCGTAGAAGGGGTCGTCAAACTTTTGAAATTTGGATCAGTTGGTATCATTATATGAAAGCAGTTTCTCTGTACGTGAGTATACATAGCTTCTACTCTATGGTGCGGCTAATGAAGACACTGTATCAATGTAGGTAAGATACACCATACACCATACTGCCCATCGTTCAATCGGCATGACGCTACCGATTGGAGCAGTCAGCAAACTGACCGGGTCTGTGCGTGGATTGGAATGGGAGTTTATACTGTTTATGTCAATATTAAACTGGGGAACTAGCAGAAACGATTGACAGCAACGTTATCGTAACATTATCGAATGAGAATTGTATGAAAATCATTACAGCGCTTATACAAATTTCGTTCGATAATGTTACGACACGTTACTGTCAATAGTTCCTGCTTGGCCCCCCGATTCGATCGGCAGCCGATGGGACGATAGGCATTATGGTGTATGGCTACACTAATACCAACTTTTATTCGTATACGTCTATTAAGACGATAAAACTGCAAAGCATCCATTACTTTGTTTGTACTTTTAAAAGATATCATTGATTTTAGTAGGTGGTAACTCGAAAGGGTATAGGCTACTTATTTCTACGCAGTCTACGTCGTCGCTACGAATGCTCTACAATCTACGGGCGCAAGTCGTAGAGTTACCGTCTGTAGTTTGACTACAAAATCTAAAAGTTGACGATGAAACGATTGTTAGTTCGTTAGCGCCTATCTAGCTTCCTACTAGTATTACGAATGTGAAAGTTTGTAAGCATGGACGGGTGGAAACGGATGGATGGATATTTTTAACTCTTTTACCCAAAAACTACGGCTTTGAATGAAATTTATGTAGTTAGCAGTTAGCTTCTGGACATAGGCTACTTTACATCACGAAAAAGAACAGTGTTCCCGTGGAGCACTGTATTTATGTGCGTATGCGCGGGTGAAACTGGGGCATAGAATATATATTAATAACGGGCAAAACCTAGTTGATATATAAATTATGTAACTACCTCCGTATGCTCCTCTTGAAGAAACCCCTGCAGCCGTCGCACGAAGGCACGCCATAGTGTTTCCCCGAGGCCTTGTCTCCGCACACGCGACACAGAGACTCAGTCTTGTCCATAAATACCTGGAAATTGTTGTTGCTTCTTATTATCATATTTCTTATATATGAAAATGGATTGCAGTTTCTTTGTCTCGCTAAGGTCTCGAGAACGGCTGGACCGATTTGGCAAATTTTTATCTTGAAATAATTTTTAAAGTTTGGGGAAGGTTTAAACGGTGAGAAAAATAATATTGTTATGGGAAACCGCTAACTGTTAGTGAAAGTTTATAGTTCTGTTGTACAAATTAATAATAAGTACCTGGATAACCGAGTTTCGCTCGGAGTTCTATTAAATTTAAAAAAAAATACAAAGAATTGTAAAAATATTTATCTGACCGGGATTCAAAGCCACCATATTTCAAATTGTCAAACAAAAAAAAATTATATATTAGCACACCAATCTTCCAATCAGACTGATATAATACAATCGAAATTATTTATATATTGTTGCACGACAAAATAAAAATCACATATAGCTTAAAAATTCCCAGTTTCCTAGGGAAGACGAAGAGGAAGTTCCTTGTTGAAGTTAGTTTCCTCCTGTCGTTCCTAGACCGATTTTTCTCCCCCAAAACTACCTGCATAACAAATTTCATGGTAACATTTGTAGCCGTTTGCGCCGTTTTTTAAGGCAGCTTTCTCTACTGACGGTCTTTCTTATGGTTCTAATGGCATATATACAAATTTATTTATTTCTTCAGTTATTAAGTCCGCATCAGTCTTCCAAATACAATAACTATCTAACATTAATCCTAAAAATTTTATTTCGTTTACCCGTTCAATAATTTGATTATCATAGTCTATTTTTAAGTCTGTTTTTTTTATTATTATTTTGGTTGTGAAATTGTATTATTTTTGTTTTACTAAGATTAAGTTTAAGGTAATTCTCGTCAAGCCATTCTTTTATGATGTATAATATATTTTTAAGTTCATTCTCATATTTTGTATTTTCTTTATTGTTAGGTATTACTACAGATATGTCGTTAGCAAATAATGTAAATTCATACTTAATAATTCTAAGTAAATCATTTACGTATATAATAAATTATAATAATAATAACTCCCCACACCGATTTCGGTGACGGTGGAGGAGTAATTTTATAGTGCCCAAGTGTGTGCGCAGCACTCAAGAGCACTCTTCTTTTACTTTTTACTTCTTCTCTTCCTTTACTCTCGTAACCCAGTGTGATGAATGACCGACACGACATGCGAGAGATCAGGCGCAGGACCGACCTTTTACATGCACATCCGACGCATGGATCATCTTTGTTGTCAGACAATCATTTGATCAGCCCGCATTGTCCTAACCAACCTTTGAACATTCGCTAGTCCCATCATCATCATCATTATATAAGGTTTGGTAAAATCAATTACAGATACTATTGGATCTACTGCTTATTATAAAGACGTTTAAGCAAAAAAATATTGTCATACTCAAAGTAAAAAAATCATCTCATGTATCTCTGACTCTCCGCTCAACCCAAAATCGCCCATATAAAGGATAATTTTATTTTTTGATAATGACAATTATTTTTCTGCCTAAACGTCTCAAAATAAGCTGTAGATCATGTGCCCAAAATATCCGTAATTGACATGTGTCAACTGTTACATCATTTTATGTAACCTAAGCATATGTTAACAAAAAGTAATATTATGCCATGGTTAATACCCTGGTTCCAAAAGTACTGGATGGAACTCGTCAGTATTTAAAGATACAAGTTTGGAAATTTCGGAATTGTTTTAAGAACTGTTATGAAGATGTATGCGAAGGGTCTGCAAATGTTAGACGTCTTCTTAGCGAAGACGAAGCTAAGTCTTATCCCTGAGAAATCACCTTTTTTATTTAGATTTTCTTTCGTCATACAACAATACTTCAATAATTTCGATACTATTTATGTCAGCTGGATGGTAAAATGGTAATTTGTGCGTTATTCACGAATTGGTCTCGGCTTCGAATCCCGGTCAGATAGATATATTTGTGATTATTTTTAACCCCCGACGCAAAAAGAGTAGTATTATAAATTTGACGTGTCTGTCTGTCCGTGGCATCGTAGCTCCCAAACGGATGAACCGATTAGATCTAGTTTTTTTTGCTTGAAAGCTGACACAATCGAGAGTGTTCTTAGCTATAATTCATTATTATCAGCTTGCTCACTGCTTGACGATTCGAGGTTACTTAAACATTTTAATTTTGTTTATTGTTTCCTTCCTTTTATATTTTTTTATTTATTTTTAAATATTATATCGTCCTACTAAAACTCCAAGCAAAGCTCGGTCTCCAGGGTAGGTACTAGTTAATAATAATATCATTAAAAGGAAAAAAAAAGAAAAAAATATTTAAAAAATATATAAACTGACTTCCAAAGTAAAAGCAATAAAAGTGATGCAATCAGCCCCTGGTGGCCTCACCTCACTGCCACATGCCACATTGGCATTATCCCTAAAGTTTAAGTATCTAAGTTATCTTATCTACGTGATGTAAAATTTGTAGGTTGGTACTGGGTATAAAAATATTTTAATAGCCAATTAACATTACATACAGCTACAAATTTCGTGTTGTCATGGGCCAAATTCCTTCATGGTGTTATGTTAATGTAGTTTGTAATTAATATTATATTAATATTACAATCATAATTTTTATGTGTACTGTGTACTAAAAATATGGAATAATTCTTACTGTCGAAAAAGTTCCCCTTTTAAATTCAGCTAAAATTTAATTATTTCTTTATTCAATCTTATTATTTTTGAAGTCGGTACCAGCCCATATAATTGTGTAATCATTTAAATAAATAAAAAAAAACATTAATTTTAATACAACTACATCCTTATACATGCAAATAATATTTTTAAGAGCTAACGTTCAAATTGGCTGGTACCGGCTTCAAAAATAATAAGATTGAGTAGAGAAATAATTAAAAAGTAGCTGAATTTAAAAGGGGAACTATTTTGACAGTAAGAATTATTTCATACTTTTTAGTGATTTTTAAGAATGTTTTTGCTTTTACTTTGGAAGTCGGTTTATATTTTTTTTTAATATTTAGGTATTTAAAAAATTTGATTATTATATTTTATCAACCTCTTTGTTATAACATCATTAACGTTTCTGATCCATCACCCCTACATATTATGAAAGCGTTAAAATATGTGCATATTTTTTTCTACAATAGGATAATCAAAATGTCGTCAATGTTGAAAAATTTGCAAGAATTTGTAAGCATATTGCCGAATCATCTCATTATTAATCGATTGGTTGTAGAAAAGGGCGACAATATGGTAATAAGGTACAGCAAAATGTCAGTTTGATGCGTCTATACGAGTATATTGTAGTTCAATGAAACGGCACAGTTTTAGTTTATGTTTTAACTAAGTGTTGCCCGAGACTTCGTGCGCGCAAAAGGAAATCCTGCGGGAACCGTACATTTTGCCTCGATAAAAAGCAGCCTACTACTACCATACCAAATTTCATCAAAACCTGTTTAATAGTTTTTGCGTGAAGGAGTCACAAATAATAAAAATAGTTTCTCTCTCTCCGTCCGTCTGTCTGTCTGTCTGTCTGCGGTTCTACCTTCAGTAATTACGAATATAAATGGATGTAATTTGGTTACTTTATAAATTGTGTATAGATCTCGGTTTTGGCATCATAAAATAATTATATTTTATATTTTAAGGGTGGCTCTCCATACATGTGAAGTGGGGATCAAAAATATTTTTTCATTCTACCCCAAAATGTGGGGTATCATTGAATAGATCTTTACAAATAAAGGCAAGGCATTTCATACATGATTTTCTTACAAAGTCGACCATTTTTGAGTAAACGGCCTCCAAACGGTTTGTAAGTTGGTATTTCTAAACTATAGGAGATAGAGACTCGTAAGTTTCTATGCTGATAGATCATGCAATAAAACTCTTTAGGAAAATTATTTTGAGCAAAATCTGACAATAACTTTTGAAGTAATTCAAAGAAAACCTATTGCGCGTTGATAGTTACGGAACCCTCCTTAGACATGTCCTGACATGCTCTTGTTCTCAATATAAAACTTTTGAACTCTAACCGCGAGATCGCAAGAAGTCGTGTCTTCCTCGTGGATAGGAAAGATGCGATAAATAGTTTCATATTTTTTTCGGATTTGCTACAATATTTTACAGTCGAGGCACTTGAATGTGTAGCAGTTTGACATTCATAGGTCATTAGTTAGACAATAACTGTCTGAAATAACCTCACCTAACCAGGAGCATGATAAGACAGGTCTAAGGAGTCCTTACCTATCAACACGCAATAGGTTTTATTTTAATTACTTGAAAAGTTATTCTTCGATTTCACTTAAAATAATATTCCTATAGAGTTATTAGCGTGACTTTTCAGCACTAGTTTCCACTTACTAGTTTCTAGATATCTCATATTTTAGAAATGCCGTGAAACGGGGCCCAAAATATAAATAATTTTGCAGGCCGATTTGTCGAAAATGAGACGAAGATGAAAAGTCATGTATGAACATAGACGTATATATAGACGAGGCATGGGTCCATGAGATCGAGCTACATTTTTTTCATCTGTGTAGGCCAAGTCAAAACCTATTTTACAAATACAAAATTAGAGGCCGATTTATTTATTTTTTGAGTTATTAATTAAAATCTAAAAAGTATAAAACCTTTATTAAATCATTTGTAATAGGCGTATAAAAAATATTATAACTGAATTACATGCTCCATTTGTAACTAAATATAATTAATTGTTGACTAAATATAATCAATAGTTGTTAACATGTGCCGGTAATTTTTAATACATTTTTTTCAGAAATCGGTTCGAAAAAATTAGTTTTTACAACTATACCTAAATCTTTACAAAATATATACCTAAGCCTTCCATACAAATATACCAACAAATTGAACATATGTGGTGTGTCCCACGGTGCTCGTGTTGTCAACTGACTTACGATTATTATGAATCGATATGCAATATCTAGGAACCTCGCACGACAAAATTGACAGCGAAATGCGGTTCAGTTCACAAGATTTTTTAGATGCAACAAAGTATTGAGTATAGTGGCTCATTCTCATTCGCCAATCGAAGTAAGAACTGATGACTCACTGCAAACTTAACCTGAATGAACTATTGTTGCTTAGGTCTGGTTTGGTCTGTATGCTGAGTGCGAGTTTTTGATACTACGCGGCAACTCGCCGTGAAGAAGTTAACTACAATTTGTATGGAATCGAAGGAACGCCTCTAGTGGCAGACAATGGTAACGAATTCGATGCCATACAAATTGTAGTTAACTTCTTCACGGCGAATGTGACAAAAACTCTCACTACCAAAGGTAGAGACGGATCGCGTATTGCGTAATAATAATGCGATTACTGCTATGGATAATGTCCGCGTGTTAAGAGTTCGTGTTTTTTGTTAAACTATACCCTTGGGCTTCCGGTATCCGATACGAAAGAGTTATTTAACGTCAGTTTTCTTTGAGGTAGTAGCATATATCCGGTCGGGTAAAAGTTAATCGAATTTTATTTATTTTAGCGCCCTTAAGCGCCCCCGAGACGATCAAACGGTTTGATTAAAACTCATACATTATTATAGTTTAAGTCAAACCATTATGATTATTCAGACAGCTAGTTTGAAAGGTTATTTTTACATTTACTCACGGGTTTGAAGCTCGTTTGATGAAATTACAATTTTAGGGTTTGGAAAACGGAACCCTATTACCTAAGGCTGTCCGTCCGTCCGTCCGTTTGTCTGTTACCAGGTTGTATCTCAGGAACCGTGATAGCTAGACCGTTTAGATGTTTACAGATGATAGTATTTCTGTTGCCGCTATAACAATAAATACTTAAAAGATAATAAAATAAATATTAAAGTGGGTATCGCATACAACAAACGTAATATTTTAACGGTTTTGTACGACGCCCTAAATGTTATGTCTGCGCGTTGACAGAAATAAACTACGCAGTCACGTTTGATGAAACTTTAAAACTTACATCAAAAACGAAGGCTTGAGTCGAACCGATTGACCGTCTCGGCGCTCCATAATATGTCCATTGTCCCCGTGCGGGTACATCAATGTCTATTGTATTTGTAAACGATAGCGTTTCATAGGTGTTCCGACGCAGATTATAACGTAGGTGCTACGTTACGTCGCTGTTATGAATGTTTTGTATTGAACGTCGACTTTCCGATTATTATGTTGATCATGTCATACTTTTTAGGATTCCGTACTCAAAGGGTAAGAACGCAACCTTTTACTAAGACTCCACTGTCCGTCCATATGTCTGGCACTAGACTGTATCACATGAACCGTGATAGCTAGACGGCAGCTCCGAAGCGTGAGTTCCGACGAATGTAAGCCCGGAGCCACCCGAAATGTATTTTATTACTTTAAACATTAATGGATATTATATATTATAGATAAGTAATATTCTTATGAGAATCCGATAATATTATGTCGAGTTGTATTGACGCGTCGCTACTGCTGGACAAATGAAATTTTACAGCTGACGTATTTCTGTTGCCGCTATAACAACAAAGTACTAAAAACGGAACAAAATAAATATTTATGTGGAGTTTTTGACGTTTGGTACGGAACCCTTCGTGCGCGAGTCCAATACGCACTTGCCAGATATTTTATACATATATTATACGCTATATTTTATTATCAATGTTCATGTTGACAGCTAAAATCACTATATTTTCTTTCCAATCACTTGGAAAATATTTATAGAGATAGTACGCTAAGACTGGAATTTATACTTTTATGTGATAATATATTATTACATTTATTGTTCCCTTAGTCCACTTACTTTTTCTTTGTTTTCTGTTAGAATGTAGGAGGTCTAGGTTAATTTATGAATTTTAACCACAGGAGTTACTAGTGTATTCCTGGTGCATAAGATCCCAACGCACCCATGGCAACCTCACTTACTCGGCGAAACACAACGCAAAAGTTATTTACCGACGGGTTCGTGCCAAATTCATTGCTCTCCCACGTCAATAATAGTAGAGTATTAAAAACTCTATTAATAACTACAATATTTATAAAAAAACTATAACCCTATGTTACACGGGCTATTATTACGAATATATTGATACCTCATTTGTTAAAATCGGACCAGTAGTATAGGAGCTACGGTAGAACAAACATACATATATATTATAGATTTTGGCAGTTTATGTATATAAACTGCCAAAATCATTACCCTTTCTTTTGGCTTCGGCATAGTCGGCTAAAAGAACACACTATCGACTCAAAGCACATAGCTCCACAAGTCAATAGCTGTCAATAGTCAATAGTCAAATCAAAACATACGGCGCACTGTAATTAATTATTAATGTGGCATACGGTGTAATAGTTCGTTACGCCACAATTAGGGAACATGGCGAGCAACAAAACTGCGGCGTGGCGTGCGTGTGGCGTGCGTGTGGCGTGCGTGTGGCGTGCATGTGTCGCTCGTTACGTCACCTGTGCGGACACAGGTCAATCGGTGATAGATGGTATCACGTCAGATAATGTTGAACTTAAGCTCTTGTCCTGTCGTCCTGTCTGTTAAGATGAGCGATTCTGCTAATAAAATCCTGCAAAAATACAGTTACGATCCAGTCCCGATATATTAAAACTGCAAAATGGTATTCACAAAAACGTTAAACCAATGTCAAACCCGTTTTGATCGGTCCAAACTCCGAGTCGTTCGTCTGGTCGTATCACAAAGTTACGTCTATTGGGACGAAAATATGAATTTAATTTTTTGTGATTTTCTCATTCGTCAGTTCATCCCATTTTAATTTTCTATTGTTTTCTAACAAAAACATATGAGGTAATATCAGCAAAAAAATATAATCAGTTGTAACATGTAGTACAATAATCACTATCACTACATAGTACAAAAGAAAGTTGCTTTTTTGTCTGTCGCTATATATACTTAGATCTTTAAAACTACGCAACGGATTTTGATGCGGGTTTTTTAAGTAGATAGAGTGATTCAAGAGGAAGGTTCATATGTATATAACATGCATAATATAGTAGAGAAACACTGATAATTTTAGAGGTTTCTAATGTCGTAAATAAACACATTTTTTGCACTTACATTGCAAACGCTGGCTCAATCCTACGAGATGGATCAAAATAATGTACCTACTAACGTATTGCACCTACACCTTAAAAATGTCTACAAAAAAGTCCGCGATGGTATATGTCTTTCTCTTAGAGATAACCCACACTAACTATTTTTTATACTTTATTTTTACGAGAAATAATGGCTTATTTACGAAGCAATTTTAAGCAATACAGCCTTAATCCTAATCCAATCAAGTACCATAAATACATTGTGGATTTAATATAGATCAATATGGACGGCATGTAATTTAAACGAATATTTTCGAAGATATTACAGATTTAAAATGCAGGGACATAGTGGTTGGATCGGCCGAGTACGAGGTGATAGGGTGCCGTTTTTACCCATTGGGTACGAAACCCTAAAAACATTTTCAATATTGTATACAGAAGAAAAATTTAAAACAGGCTATAGAAGAAATATTATTCTGTTATTGATTAAATACTCATTTATTTTTGTTGGGTTTGTGTAAGTAGTATTACTTTATTAATTTTGTGATAATAAGTATGATTTTAACAAAGAAGTAATAAGTAAACTGTGTACAAAACATGTCATACCTAATCAAACATTAAACATACGTATTGCATCATGGATGTTTTTAAATAATTAATATTATCAACAAAACTACCTATTTTCTTTTATTTTGAAAACTACCAGTAATCAGCAAACCACACTCACAAAAATTTTACAGTCATAAAATTAATTACATTGGACAAAATAATGAATGCAAAAAGTAATAAAAATTTAAAATCGCCTTTTAATAAAAATCACCCAAATAAAAACTTGTGAAACGAACAGGCGAAGTAACCCCAAACACCATAAATCAGTTATTTGATCAAATTAACATCAATGATACATTAATTTGGTCGAATATAATATTATTTTATTTCTTTAGTGTACGGTAAATATTGTGACTTCTAAATTGGTAGCATTTTGTGTTCTGTTATTCTCTTTGTTTAAAATTTGAATTGGAACTTAAGAGTGTTACTGATGCAATATTACCCGACTACGGCGAAGCCTAAAGGAAGGGTAATGATTTTGGCATTCTAAGTATGTATGTGTGTATGTTTGTTCTAGCGTAGAGCCTAAAGTTCTGATCCGTGAATTTAATTAATGAGGTGTCAATTAGATTCGTAACAATGGCCCGGGTAACATAGGCTATATCATAGACTAGCTTTTGACCGCGTGTCTGCCCGCGTAAATACAGTATCCCTCGGGAATACTGCACTTTTTCTGGATAAAAAATGGCCTATGTGTAAATCCAGAGTCTATACTACTACCATACTTCTACAATTTCATCAAAATCCGTTCAGTAGTTTTCGCGTGAAAGAGTAATAAACATAAATCCATCCATCCATACATCTATCCATCCATCAATCCTCATAAACTTTCAAATTTATAATAGTCCTAGGATAGTACCATTGCTTATACTATTTTGATATAATATTATAATGATCGCAATTGAAGATTTTGTTTCACCAACCAAGTATTTATAAGATCGAGGGGAATCACTAAGTGGTAAACAGTTATGGTTTGGCGCGTGCGGGCCGCGGGGGCTCCGGTATTTGAACCCGGAGTCCGCACCCCTCCATAACATTACCGATGAAAACACGCAAAACAATTATCGGTTGACACTGATTAACGTCCGAAATTAATAATCAATCTAAATCTCATTTTAGCTATCTGAGATCAAGATTTCAATACATTTTAACGATCCTAGGATTAACTTCACGTCAATTTACGTCAAATTTTGTTTGAGAATCTAAGAATGAAGTCATTCTAGGATTTTAGATACGTCATTAATTCCGGGCGTTAATCGATAACATAGCCTAATTGTAATTTACGAGTAAGTAAGCTTTGCAGTTTCCTATAGTTTCTCTGTTCAATGAAATGGAATGAAAACGTTTATTTCAAAATGAAACTTAACCGATGCCACGTATTTAAAAACCCTCATTGGATATGAACTGCATATCCAATGAGGGTTTTTAAATTCGTGGCATCTGACAGCTTTTTGACACGACAAGGATCGTCGTGCTACCAAGTGCTGGCTGGTGACAGAAAAAGAATCGAAAATTCTTATTGACCGTTTTTGATACCACTTACGCCACCAGATGACGCTTTGTGTGCGTTGGGTCTCCCCCTAGCTGCAGAAAAAATATGAAAGACCCTCCTTGAATCCAAACGCAAAAAAAAGATGATTTTAGACCGAATTTGTCATTGTGTTTCTTTATTGTACGAAAAAAAGTGCTATTAGCATTATAGATATAGGACCAAAGATTTCAAAACTAACGATAGGCTATGACGTACATTTGACAGGGCAAATCTTCGTACAAGAAAAAATTACGCCATCTTGGTTTTCACCATACCCCAAATGTCAGCCATCTTGAATTCACCATACTTCAAATGTCAAAATGGCCCCAAAAACTCCAAAAGTGGGGCCAACTAAATGGAGACAGTTTTGCCTCAACATGCCTCGTCTATAATATATACGTCTATGCAATGTAGGACACAACTGTTTCTTTTACCCGACTACGGCCAAGCCGAAAGGCACTAAGTAGAGTAATGATTTTGGCAGTCTATGTTTCTATGTATGGATGTAAGTATGTTTGTTCCATCGTTGCGCCTAAACTACAGTATCCGATTTTAACGAGAGATGAGGGTGTCAATACATTCGTAATAATAGTCCGGGTAACATTGACTATATAATTTACGTAGTCGGTTTATAGTTTTTTATAAATATTTTTTTTTTACATTATTAGCCTAGACTGTCCCACTGCTGGGCAAATGCTCCTTCTTTCCCACTCATTTTACGATAAAACACGTAATACAAATATAAACTAGAGAAAATTATCTACAATTTACGTTATTTATTTATGTCCTAGCAATAGATTTAAAAAATCAATAGTTTTGGAGTACGAGAGCCGCAATGTTACTTACTCGTATTACTGCTTTTCGCGAAAACAGCATACTTTTTTATATTTTCTTAATGGAAGAGTCGTGATATTGTGCATCACCAGTGATTAAATCATAAAGAACGAGACCCTCAATATTTTATAGATCCAAATTTATCATCATGAACACTAGCAAGTTCTGAAACAATAATATATCATAGATGTGTACGTAGATCAAACAGGATGTTTGGTACATCCTACGTTTCCTGCGAGATATGTGCCACATTTTACCCAAAGATCATGAGATGTCCAAATCTCACGGTAGTTAAGATGGAATTGTTTGTTTTTTAATTTTCGAATTATTCTTCATTAAATTGTGCTTCTAAATCAATCATATTTATATAGTTACTTTAAAAAAATTAGTTTGCCAAGCTCCCTAAGCCTAAGGTATCAAAAATGATCGAAAGTCACAAAAATCTGAATCGATTTCTCGGTCGATTACTCGAAAAATCGAGGTTGCCTTTACAAAAAATTATTTAGGTAATCATCAATCTTCACCTTTATTTAAAAATCTGACAATATCCTTCACGATAGGATAGAATAAAAACAATGATTCCCACTTCATAAATGGTACGTATCGGAGAGCCTCACCTAAAATATAAAATTACCCCCTTACTAATAAAATTATTTATACAACAGATAACTAATACAACGTTGCTTTCCTTGTCTGATACGTTGGAAAAGTCACTTGACAGACAAAGACAGCAACGTTGTTCAAGTTATCAGTTGTGTAAACATTTTTATTAGTGAGGGGGTTATTGTTTATTTTTGATGCCATATATAAAATCTATAGGTACGCAATCTACAACCAAACGTACCAAAATCATTCTCCTTCCTTTTGGCTTCGCCGTAGTCGGGTAACAAGCCACTTTTTGCACTTTAGTATTTTTGTAATGTACATATTTATTTATTAGATAATTTCAGAGAAATTAAGGCTATAGAGCCTTAATTTCTCTGAAATAATATAATAAACAAAAAATAAACTTAATCACAAAATATATACCGCTCGGAAGACTACGTTAATTTATTACTTTGACTACTTTAGATTAGACGTTACTTTATTTAAGGCTTTCAAAATATTGATATCTGGTATATGGCCAAGATACATCTATATACCAGATATCAATATTTTGAAAGCCTTAAATAAAGTAACGTCTAATCTAAAGTAGTCAAAGTAATAAATTAACGTAGTCTTCCGAGCGGAATATATTTTGTGATTAAGTTTATTTTTTGTTTATTATATTATAACTCAATTACAAAAAACAGTAGGTGTCTATTATAAACTTGTAGGAGTTTAAGTAGTTGTAATGTGTAAGCACTTACCAGTTTCGATGATAATTAGATAAAAAATCACATAAAAATAAGTTTTGTATTACATTTTAATTATTTTTTTCTAAACACTTAAAAAAATAATTTGAAAAAAAAAACTATGAAATTACTTTTCACACTTGAACGACCGCACTGCAAATGAAACATTGTCAGGGGTGGCTTTAGGGTGGGTTAACCCAAGGGGCGGGGCGAGAAATGACACCCTTACTTTCTTTCGTCCCTCCATTGGACAAAATGCGGGTAGGCGGTTCCTGACTTTAATGCTAAATGATAACCTCATTAAACCCTCTTGAAGCTTCGCCTCTGTGGCCAGAAGTTGAAAGGAGCGCGATAATAGACCCAATCTATTTTCCGTATTTGCCCCCTTCTTGTAACACCAATTGACTTGGGAAATTCTCAAATACTTACACCTTAATAATAACATTCGAGCTAATGACAACTACTTTTGTGACACTAAAGTTGTGAGTAATTATTTTAAACATTAAAACACATACACAGTTACATGTACTTATTTTATTTTTATTTTATTGAATAGGAACAGTTAACAACTAGTGTTGTAAACAGTTACAACAAAGGAAATTATCAACAAACTGCTACACCAGTTTTGTGGAAAACTGCTATCTGTTTGTGAAAGTTTATAGTTCAATTCAGGGCTGGGCAAAAACATGCTTTGCTATAATTGAAATACAAATAAAAAAATACTTTATCTCATTTAAAATACAAAATACAAATTACAAAATACTATTAGGCATCAAAAGTAGGTAATCCAGATCAGCATGTGCTCAAAATCATAGTAAAATAATATTAATTTACTGTGTTTAAGTTTCACATTGCAAAATAAAAATGTACGTCAGAAGAAACTTGATTAAAATATCATGAATTATATTGTACAGAGTATAAAACCCTGGACTACAGTTGATAATACAAATTTTGTGAAGATATTTACTGACTGCTTAACTAAAGTCAAGAAGAATATTAGAAGGAAAATTTAAATGTCTCAAAAAGATATCATGGAAAAGATTTGATGGAAACTACGAGAACTAATTTTGAGAAGTGAAAAATAAATAGTATCGGAAAAGGAAGATAATATAACAAAAATGAAAGGAATAATAAATTACGGGCGATCTGAGGTCGGGAAGTGGAAAGGTCTGAGTTTGTAAGGGTAAAAAATGGTTTATCTCGATTTCCGGGAAAACTACAAGTCCTATGGATAAAAGTTAAATAGTAAAGTTATAGGTAATAAAGATCGCCCGTAATTTTTTTTTACTTTCATTTTTGATATATTATCTTCCTATTGCAATGGGTTTCATTCTACTATATTTTTTTTGGTTTAAAAAATTATCGATACTGGTCTATAATGTGGAGTATGTATCAACTACTGCAGATATATGTAATATGGTCAATAAAAACTAGGAACTTTCCTGGTGTAACTGCACACTGGGTAAGATTTCAATCATAGTTAAATAATTTTATTTTGCTATACATTTAAATGTATTAAAGTATGTACCTATACTGAATTCAACACAAGTTTGTATTTATCAGTGCCAGTAGAAGGGTCAGTACAACCAGAAAGGAAATCTGGTTTTATTACATTTAGGAAAGTATTATAATATAATTATATATATAAGTAATATATAGATATATAATTATTTCGTATTTTTGTAACTTATTTTTAAGGCAACAATGGCAAGATTTTGAATTCTTGTGTATTGTGTATTGTATTTAAATCTTAAAATGTATTTCAAACCATAAGTATTTAAAATAATAACTACAAAATACCTCAGCGTCAGGTATTTGAAATACAAATTACAATTGATGGAAGTAATTCGAATACTGCCCAACCCTGGTTCTATTAAATAAATAAACATATCTAAACATAGTAAAAATGTTACATAATACCTACCACCTAAGCATAACTAAACTTTTTGTGTTGATACGATTAAAATGTACTATACCTACCTCATTAGGTACACGCCGCGGTCAAATTAGGTGCGCCGGTCAAATTAGCCCTGAAAAGAATACCAACCTAGTGAAGATACAATAATTCTCGAAGAACTGAAAATTGGTATGGACATTATTCGGGACACCTCATCAATAAATGCTGTTAAGACCCCATCGGCTATGTATCTACAAAAATTATTGGAAATGTTAGATGCCACCAAAACATTTTAATGTAAAATCATGACCAAACTATAATAAGGCTCGAACACGTTATCAGAATTCTGGGCCTTTAGTCAAGATGCTATCGATAAATTTTGACGGCGAAGTTCTTCTTCTTCTTTAAAAAATCCTCCCTTGAAGAATAGCCAGTGTCAGTGTCAGACGAGATAAAAAAGACTTTGTTGCCGGAGACGATAACTTTGCGCAAAAGTAGGGCTTAGTGAAAGTACAAAAGAAAAATAGTAAAAATCTCGTACTTAATGAAATAAGTTTACAACATATCATATCTCCTTATTACCTGGAACAACAAGACAAAAACAAAGTGTTAGTTAGAAGAGAAATACACAAATCTATAATTTAATGTTATTATGGTTAATAAAATTACACAAAACGTCAACAAAGGGGGTATGGAGTAAAGACAAAAGGGATTGGAAATCAGAAGGACGAGGGATATTAGGGGGAAGTGAATCGTATAATGAAGAGACGATTTGGGCAGCTGAAAAAAATATGTTCAAGAGTGCCTTCGTCAAGTCCACACCCACATAAAGAGGAATCCCTAACCCTAATTTTATTAAGGAACACTGGAGTACTGGAGAGCTTAAACGCAAGCGGCATACTGTAGAGGTTTTTTTAGCCTTCCTGTATTTAAAAAACCAAGGCTTAACCAACACCGGGTTTTGCAGGGAAAAGAAGAATCTGCCCTTAACACTTCCTGATGCAGTCCAACTAGCATTGTAGTCGGTAATCAAATGTTCCTTAGCCAACGGAATAAGGTCGCTGCAGTAAAGTTTGATATGGCCAGGGGCACCTCTCTCGTTTCCTGATATACCACTATGGCCTGGAATCCAAACCAACTCAACATGAATATTTTGTGAAAGGTTACGGAATTGTTAAGTCGATGAGACTCTATAAACGACAGAGCCTCAAGGATTGCAATTGCTTCTCCAGAAAACACAGAATACAAAGAAGGTAATTTAAAATTTAATACCACGTTGACTTTTGGTATCCAGACAGCTGAGCCTACACACTCTTGGTTTTCTAATTTTGACGTGTCAAGATTGATTGAGTGAGTTTTGTATAGATATGATACCAGTCTCTGTATACTGTATCAATAATTTCCTCAAACTGATTTCCTTAACTTTGCAGACTGAGAACCTTTTAATATGCCGGTATCAAGCTATTTAATAACAGTATAGCGTTTACGGCTATTACACGTGACTAGACAATAATATTGAAAATTTATTGCTAAAATACGAGTTGTTAGTTAGTTCCGATTAGCTATGTGTGATAAAGGATTTATTAAAGCAAAGTCTGATAGTATTCCTGAATCCCTGATGTTGATATATTTATGATAACCGATTTTTAAAAAATGACGTTCGGTTTAATTCTGCTGAAGTTCGAGGTGCCAAGGCATCAAGGTAAGTCTGTTAAAAAATAATATAATAAATGAAAATATTTAAGTATTTATTCTCCATTACATAAAATATAATTATTTGTTTGTATATGTTCAACTAAGTCGTAAAAATAATATTTGTATTGTAAAAGGACAGGTATGTCCAGAACACCGAGTTCGGAGTAAAGCATATTCAGTTACTTTAACTATTAATGAAAGATGTTAAATGCCATGACTGTGCAGATTCAGCAGCAGCATAAATAATAATTAATAACAATGGTATTAAGAAATACTTACATCGAAATGATCTTCACAACAAAAAAAATCGATTTTGTTTTGGGATTATCACGGTGCACTGCTTGAAACCATTTATTTCGACGTTTGTCATCTTGGGGAACATTTAAAAACATTTTGTCAGGAGTTGTTTTTGTAGTATTCGTACATAATGGTACAAAACAAGAACGATCACTTTTGAGGTTCGACATTTCTAATATAAAATTAAATATTTAACAATGAGAAAAAAATTAAATAGATCAAAACACTGTATTTATTATTTTTCTATCAACTGCAATGAGTGAAAACTAACATTATGACGTCACACGCGCTCGGGAATTGTCGGCGTGTCTTCGGTACTGGATTCAAAAATTAATTTTTATTTTGAAATAACTTTTGAATTATTGCGAAAAAAAATATACTTATAGTTTTGTTATAAAACTTATATATGATCTTTCCATTTATCACAAAAAAGAATTGATAAACCCAAATGTAAGGGAATTTGACTATTATCAATTTTTGAGTGTAGGAGTGAGAGCCCCACCAAAATCCAGAGAGACACTGAATAATATTGATGTTTTTTTTCACATTTTTTATTAATATGGTTTACGTGATAAACAGAAGTCATTTTAGCATCTAAAGAAACCCCAAGGAATTTAACGTTATCAGAAACTGGGAAAATTTGGCTATCCAGGGATATAATTGTGTCCGGAACAGTCTACATCTGGAAAAAACAACAGTGCTGTTCTTCTCCACGGAATTAATTAAACTACGCTGCTTACGTTTAAACAAACAAACACAAACAACACAAACACACACTAAGTAAACAAACAAGAAGGCAGGATCTATAACAGATACGAAATTCCTTATGAAAACTAAAACTAAAAATAGCCGAACACTCGTATCAAACACTCAACCAAATCGCAAAGTTCGTTTTGCAATTCGACGGCGAAGTTCGTAAACAAAATATATGGGATTTGACATAAGGCATCGAAAGCGATACGTCACTTAACGATGACTTATGTCCAATCCCACACATTTATGATTTTGAAGTTCGTCGTCGAAATTATCGAATGCATCTTGACTAAGATCTCATGTAGAGCCAAGTGACTAACTCTGTTTTCCATCTGAGGCTTCTCCGTACTAGACGAAGAGTTTCCTTTAATTCCGAAGGTATTAGACGTATTTCATTATTATTGATTTATCAGAAAAACGACAATAATTTTTTTACCTTGTGTATTACAGTGACAAAAAAAACAGTGGCGAAAAAGGTAAATAAAATGTAGATTTTGTAAAGTTAGAGCGTATATCCAGATGAAAAACTTGGCTCCACATGCTTATGTATTTTACATACACTGTTGTGAGTGAGAAAGTCAACGTAACGCCCGAAATTACGTTCTAAGTGTATCTTGGATTTCTGATTATAGCTCGATAGTTTTAAAGCTTTAGAGTTACCTAACTACAATTTGTTTCGAAAAAATTGATTGAAAGTTTGATATTAGGGAAATCGGAACAATGTGCAAGTTATGTGGAAAGTTCTTTTGTACTTTCTAAATGCAATTGTTGGGTTACAAGATTACAACTAAGTTACAAATGAAACACTGAAATATTATCGAACGATTTTTATTAATATTCTCATTTTTATAAAACAGAATGAACTAACTTACATTACAAGTGTACGAATGCATTACATGCGCCGATGTAACCGTTACATATAATTAACAAATTATTCAACGTTAATAAACAAACATACATCAAACTACATACTTAGGTACATAAACTAATTTGTGTTTAAAAAAACTCTAATATACAAAAACAACAGGAAAGGCGCTCTTAGAGATGCGACGATACGATATAATCACAAAATTACCTACTTACTTTTATTTCATACAGCAGAGAGCTTAGACAACGTGCCATCGTTAATTACAACGACGATCTTCGAAATTGAAAATATATGGGAATGACATCGATTTACTTCATAAATTCCCACATTTACAACGTAAGTTTCCACTTCCTGAGTTTACATGGTTGATGGTACTTCCATGAGGTACTTATAGTTTACATTTCTTGAATTGGCGAGTTCACATGTCGGCGTTCGTGACTGAACTTATAAACAGAAACCCACTCTAATTATTTTTCAAAAGTTCCCAGTAGGTAAGTAATGAAAAAATGATGAATGCATTTAGGATTTTCATTAAAATTTCAACGTATCTCTGAAGAGCATCATAAACGTATTCTATAGCCTTATAAATAATTTACTTTGTTACATTAATCCACTAAAATGGACATAATAAAATAACATTTACATAAAAACCTCAAATTTTCTAGTTTCAAATACAAAGCGACGGATGGCGCTTATGTCTACGCGATTTCGCGTAAATCAGGCTTTAACAGTGTGCAGTATGTATCTACACGAAATAAATTACTACGTTCCATAAATACACATCACACAAATATATTAAAATACAAAGTTAGATATATTTAAGGCTTGAGCTATAGGTGTTATATGTCCGATAAATTTAAACTTCGGGACTAGAATTAGGATTATCTGCGCTCATGATTGCGATATCATCTACATGTATATAATAATAATAGAAGTTATAATATGCTTATATCAACATTATTGAATATTACACATAAAATTGTGTTCTTAGAAAATAAGACACTGTAACCGTCAAATATTTTGTATACAAATATTCACACCACTTCAGTGTAAGTGTTGACACTCAGAATAAAATGAAGAACCGATCCAAATAGAAAGACAGACAAATCTTTTCTTAACTAGCAATTGGATCATAGAAAATTCTAGTCTTGAGAAACCAAATGTGTGGTCACGTTCGTTTCATCTTTCTGTCGTGACACTAGAAACACTTGACAACACTAGAAAATTACTGATAATAATTATTGCTTTTGATTTTTACACACATCAGTATACCAACTTGATGGACCAACCACAATCCAACACAATCGAAATTTTCTTGCCTATAAGCCTCTAGGCCTAATAATGTCCCATAACTTCAACTTTCTTGGTTCGTTATTTAAATGTCTCTTTTCTCATTGTAGTAATAGCAACCGTTTTAAGTAGGTACTTAGCACCATTTTTTGCATCTGTCACAATTTAGCATATATAAAATATTTAGCATGTGAATTTTTTTTTGGAATCACGGGACAGAAGAGAAAAATTAATTGTTATTTGTTACATGTCTTAAGGACTCCACAGACGAGAGGCCGATCGTTACAGTTAGGACTGACGTCAGTTCGGCATGAACGGATTCCAGTACATACACGGAAAAAATCGCATCCAGAACTGACGTCAGTTCGGCCCTTAGATTAATAACGCCTAGATAGTCTTCAAACAAACGCATCGTACAAAGTGAAGCAAGCAACAGATAGATAGATATACAGACATTACATACCAACACGCATACAAAACTTTAATGTTGTGGAGTGTGTACAGTTGTAAGGGCCAATTTCCACGGAAAATGATGCTCTTTAAATTGGAATTATTGTATTTGTTTATTTCTTAATATCGTGAGATGTAAAAATATTAACTTATATTTCATTTTAAACCATCTAAACACGATTTGTAAACACTATTAAACTGCTTAAGGAATATATTAAGGATTATTTTAATACTCGCAATACTTTAAATTGATAGTAAAAAATCAGAAATTATTAAAAAACTTTGTCTTAGTTGCAACTATCAGTTAGCCATAAAAAATTTAAAATAAATTTATTATTACTAGTAACACTTTCACAATTCACAATAGAGCAGCAAGATGAAATATTTGGCATAATACAAGTCCAATTGTTCGGACATAACATTTCATATGAAATGTTATGTCCGAAGCTTTTTTAATTATTTTCCGATATATTGTGACACCCAATAACGACACAAACCGTCATAACGTTTTTAATATTCGGAGATGTATGCACTAGCGCTTGACTTTGACAACTGACGGGTCGTTCGAACAAACTGAGCCGATATGGCTCAGTATGATTTGCCTCACTTTTCATGCGCGTACCCGGTTTCTAGGCGTTTTAATCTAAGGTTCGGCCTGAACGGATTCGAGCACATACACGGAAAATTGCCGCGAGCTTCGATCGTCTTTTTAGGGTTCCGTAATACTTAAGGAACCCTTATAATTTCACTCTGCCCGTCCGTCTGTCTGTCTGTCTGCCGCTCTCCTAGCTTCTGTAATAACTTTATGACAATAACTTTTGAAGTAATTCAAAGAAAACCTATTTCGCATTGATAGTTACGGAATCCTCCTTAGACATGTCGTGACATGCTCTTGGTTAGTTTAGGCTATTATTTTATTTATAAATTGTATTTAGCTGTAACGCTATCGACGAAACCAAATTATTGTGTCATACATTTTTTCAGTTAAAATGTTATAGAAATCATTTCTCTTTGTTTTATAGTAATAGTCTTTAGATTTTATCAACCATAGTGGCTCTAAAATTTTAAATACTTCAATGAACTCTAAGTTGAAATTTTCACAAATGATGTAGGTATTTCTATTGCCGTTATAACAACAAATGCTAAAAACAGAATAAAATAAAAATTTGAGGCTCACATACAACAAACGTGATTTTTTTCAACGACGATTCACGAACGAACGATTCAACGACGCTGACTCGCACTTGACCGGTTTTATGTTACACTCAATTTTATTACCGTTCAGTCCAATTTTATTACTGTTCAGTCCATCCGTTCAGGTCAGAATTAATTTTGCCAACTTAGATGTTTTACAAAGTTTTACTACTACATTTAGTATTTTATTCCGTCTTTAGTAGGAATTTATTTGTTAGTAGTGGTTTTGTAGAATATAGCTATCATAATATGCAAAATGTCCTACTACTATGTGCTGTTATATAACTATCATAATCCGTAAGTCGCTTAAAACTACCGATTTAATTTCTATATACGTGATATTTCCTACTTTAAAACGATACGATTTTGCATCCGTTCAGGCCGAACTGAAGGAAAACCGGACCGTGTATGGGGCCGTTTATTCTAATAAACCCTTTATTTTGCTTGTTTTTTTTTAATTGGCAACTTGAAACAGCTTGTGATTGTACCAGATAGATTGGGATACTCTGAGCTGCCCAGAATTCTATAGCTCTAATCAGTCGTTGTGGTTTACGTATTGCTTAGAGTAACAAGCACTATTTACACATCAATTATTAAATTAAGATAACATAAGCCAATTATGTGCTTAAATGAGGTATCTAGGTCTGCAATTGCTAATAATGGCCTATTTCAGTAAACTATCCAACGACGGAGATATATCCAATTACTAATTTTAGGTCACTTGTTTTGGAGCTCAGTTATTGGTAATCTTATTTTATTTATCCTCAAATATCCTAAACATCTTAGAGTGCTTATAGTTAGGTTCAGGTTATCACCTTTAACCTTATTATTGCATACTGTTTCTCTTTGTACAATACACCGCGAAGTTTACGCGAAAGAGTATTACCGGGGGGCTAACATTTGTTTTGTATAGCTGACTCCACACCGGTATACCAATTGACGTGACTCAGTAGAAACATGTGACAGCAATGCCCGTAGCACGCTTGTATTTAAAAAAATATCCTCGTTATTAGCAAAACATGAATTATTACCTAGCAGCAGTATTAATATGATTTTAAGGCTATATATCACTATTGTATTTTTCAGAGTACTAAACTATTGTATCGCACGGTCTGTATACCCAGGTGCACTCGGCAAGCAATAGGCACATCAGGCACTGACGATTCAGGAAGTTCATTTCTATTCAATTTGCAGTATGGCTCGCACACGCACGATATGATGCGTCTGCAGCATGCGCTGGAACTATAACTATTCACTGCTAATTTAACAATAATAATAATAAGGAGAATTGGGCTCCAGTATTAAGCTCGTATTTAATTTCTCGTACGCTTTGGCACATAGGTATACTTTTATCCATTAAGCTATTAAGTGCCAATGTCAAGTACACATTTCAATTTGTACACCAATTAAATCGGCTGTGAGAGGTCAATAACCTCCTTAGGGCTGTATAGAACGTAATGCAATTATTAATTTTATTTACCATCATCTTTTCGAAAATTTTAAAATATTTTTCTGCCTAAACGTTATAACCTAAGCTTATATCATATTCCAAAAACATTCGTAATTGATTTTGTCAAACCTTATATTATACAAGATTGTCTCGTATAAAGTATAAGATGTAGGTACTTATATATTTCACCACTGCACCGGGCGATATTCAAGCCGAAATTGAAAACAGAGTGACATGATTCATTGAAGTCATATTAAAATCAGCTACAATCTACCATTTTTAATCCACAAAGTTCTTATCTTGCCCATAGACAAAGCTAATGATTTAAGCGTTCTTTGAGCAAAATTCTACATTTCTATAAACTAAAAATAAGGATATATTATAATAGAAGCGATGGACTCGTGCATCCAAATAAGCTAAGCATTTAAGTTTAGTAGAGTTCAAGTTTCTGCAAAACTAGAAACGTCAAAAAATTTATCCGTTATCTGCCGTGAGACACTTTCTTACTATGCTCAATCTATTTATCATTCCTTTACAATCAAAGGCTTTACCTCTCATCCTATACATACATAATAGGTATTATGCAATTAAAATCGTTGTAGTAAGAAAAAATAAATTTCTACCCTTAATCTAAACAAATTTTCGTAAACGTCAAACATGTAATTGCTTTAATCGAAACTTCGAGATCGATGTAATACTAGTTCTAACTTCAATAGCTCACATAGCCAAGTAATGTAACATACACTTTAGCCTATGTTAAAAAAATAGCGGTCACGTTTGTATTATAATAAGCATTTGTACACTTAATTCTTAATATAATATAACATGCTTTTAAATGACTGTGTATGTACATGTACATTACGACAAACATTTGACCGGAGTCCCGAAAATTACCACGTCACAATCACATCTAAAGAAGAAGTAGGATTTTGACATCACCTGTCACCTGAATATTTGAATCTGAGATTAGAAATAACGGTTTTTAATTACCGGCAATATATCTCATTAGCTGTTTGTAAATTCCTGCTTTTGTATTCAGTCAGGAGTTCAGGACCTTGAATTTATTATAGTCAGATTTAAATTTAAATTCTTTAGTAGATTTAGCGAACGATAATAATTATGTATAACTTAAGGTAGACATCAATATTTCTATATTCGGTTTCATAATTTCAATCACTTATGTACATGTATAATGTAGAGTAGGGTTACAACCTCACAGTCCCATCTTTCAGTTAGGTACAATCACATGAAGCACTATAGTAATTTGATATTGACTACATCCACACACCACAGCCTAGAATTATTATTTATATTAGTGTTTATATATGAATTGCAATATTTTAAGGCATCGTGTTATAAGCCAGCGGTTATTACCAACAAAATATATCCAAAGAGGTAAACAATGCCATTCTATTGAAAACAGCTGTCTTCTCTATGAATTTATTCATGTATTATCATAACAAATGTATACAACATAATTGCTTACTCATTTGGATAAAACATTCAATCAGACAATTGACAAGTAATTACTAAGATTCCTACAAAATTGTAGTAGTTACTTGATAATTAATATACCTACCTATTATAGATTTTCCTTTACAGTTTCAATTGAACACCTACTTAGTCCGCAATAATACTGAGGTCTGTTAAGATAATTTGATATTGACTAAGATTTATATAGTAGAACAAGTGCAAACACAATATTACAAATTATAATTGCAATATAATAATTACTTAAGTAAATACAATTTACACTTTAAATATTCAAATTAACCGTACTATTGCAGATACTTTAATATTATGTACGTTTACCAAAATATTCCGATCACAATGTACAAAATTACTTACAAATAATTACACATAGAACCTTAAACTATTTAATACAAACTCAGTTCGCTAAAAAATAAAAACTAAAATGGCTGAATATGTATGAGCGAGAGGTGTTGTCAGCCATTTTCAACTTGTATGCGTACCTAAGCGAGGAATGCGTTAGCGGTGAATATACAGATGAATTACTCGAGGAATAACCTAATTCGAACCGGGGAAAAACCTTACATTGGCAAGAATCCCATTTGTACTGATGTGGGTGAAGTGTGTGAATGAAAAGCATAGGTACTATTTAGTCGATGGATGTACAAAATCAATTCCTGACTCCTGAAAATTGAAATTCAATTTCGTATAAAAACCTTTGGTTTATGAACTTCCTATCAAAACGAGGTAGTGATATATAAATTATTCAAAATGTCTAATTTTCATTAATCCATTTGTCAAGTATGTACAAAAGTATAAAGTATTTTTAAATCATAATTATGATGCGTTATCTACGCTTACGACGAAGGTTCACACGCATTGTGCGTGCGTAGTGTGGGCATGCGTTGACTGTATGTGCGTTGACTGCGCATGCGTAGACCACGGATTCGTTTACTGCGCATGCGTGGACTACGGATTCGTTTTCTACACATCAGTGGACCACGGATTCGTTTACCACGCATGCGTGGACCACGGATTC
This sequence comes from Phengaris alcon alcon, assembly GCA_037179445.1. Taxonomy (NCBI): domain Eukaryota; kingdom Metazoa; phylum Arthropoda; class Insecta; order Lepidoptera; family Lycaenidae; genus Phengaris; species Phengaris alcon. The sequence goes on along the minus strand of JAYRCH010000617.1, from coordinate 374,406 downwards.
GTTTACTACGCATGCGTGAACCACGTATTCGTTTACTGCGCATGCGTAGACCACGGATTCGTTTACTGCGCATGCGTGGACCACGGATTCGTTTACTACGCACTCGTGGACCACGGATTCGGTTACTGCGCATGCGTAGACCACGGATTCGTTTAGTGCGCATGCGTGGACCACGGATTTGTTTACTGCGCAGGTATTGGCTGCGTATACTTAAGTTATTCCTTTTTTATTTTATCTAAATAGAGTGTTACCTTATTTAAATTATATCACGCTATATATACACTTCCTTCAGCAAGCCAGGCTAACGTAGAGGTAGTCAAATCGCTATTGTATAGCCGTCAGAGCGTTTTCAAATTACGCTACACGATATCGACTTATGTGCGTTTTCCCATTAGCCAATCCGATATCCGATATAGGGCCGGTAATGACAAAGACAGGTATGTTTCATTTTGAAACATATATTACCTGATTTTCTCATGTCTTTGTAAATGATTACAATGAGCGTTTTGAAACTACTATGAAGTAGTTTCAAAACGCTCTTAACACTCGTGAAGCTACGCAAGTTATTTTGAGGTATGATGTAGGTCTAGGAATATGTTACCTAAGAATTTGACAAAACTTTAATTACCGTTTGCTGAAGAAACTGCGCTTTTTCTAGAACGTATCTATATCAGTTTTTTACGCAAACATTGTAGTTTTATTGACGCATATTCCAATTAATTTTTCGCCGTTATTATGTGAAAAACTTATGTTGCATACGTTCAGACCTAAGGTCTAATTATTATATATTTTGGTGACGCTTTGTAAAATAGTGGTAATATGACACAGAGCAGATATACCTATCCAGTTTTTTTTTGTAAAGGAAAGAAGGTAAAATAAATCGTATTGACAATGCCACATGGTCAGTATTTTATTCTCTTTTTTTATTATCATTAAAATATTGAAAAGTGAGGTTATGTATATGTTTTATTAGTTACAATTTTTATGGGTTTGGTCCGGCCGTTGTGAGGTAAGACTATATTGAAGATAGCAGCAAAGGGGTAGACCCGACGACCGAACATTCTGCCTTGGTTCTTTTTTCTTCTTTCATACTGTTTAAACCTTAAGATACATATAAATACCATACATGCATTACAGACATCAACAATACACTATAATAATAATATGTAAGATCCAGTACAATTTTATGTATTTATGTTTATAAGGATTACGTGATTTGATTATATTGTGGGAATAGCAAAAGGGTACCTACTAAGGTCTCTAAAAGGAATATGGCTGGTACAGATATTATAACTACATTTAATTGAAATATTTCCTCAATTTGAGATATTAATTACTATGAATATAATTATCAGCTTCTCGGACACTAAAGCCACACAAAGTTTTTTGATGGCCACCTACAAGCGTAGCATGACCACCGCAAAAATGCGTTTTGTCTACACAAGAATAAACATACTGACAGATCGTATAGACAAAATTACAGATTTCCTTCATCAGTTCTTCCGAACAAAGAAACCATTTCTACAGTGGCTATGCAGGTGAGCGTCCCGCCACATACATCCTCACAAGGAATATAGAGAACCTAGCCATACTGCGGAAAATTCACAAAACTGTATATGTATGTCATTAAAATCAAACCTTTGAAATTTAACCAATCACATCACAACTTTTCACAATTTTGCTGCAATTAAAAGCGCTATCACTCCGGTCAGGCTAGCTCTAAAATATATATATTTATTTGGCGCCACCGTGGTCTTCTAGTGTGCGAGTAACTAAACATTAAAGTAAATATCCCGTTTATGGATTTCATTACATTTAATTTATTAACCTTGACAAATGGATTAATGTTTCAAATCTTATATTAACAGTAAACACAGGAATTGAATACACGATTGTTAGTCATATACAGACACTTAACAACAGCAAATACTACTTTAGAATAAGCATCGCTGGGCTTAGCCAACAGGCAAGTCATCGTTAATTACAATAACGATCTTCGAAATTAACATAGCGTTCGTTAAGTGAGATAGCACGCGATACGTAAATACCATACACATTTGATTATTTTAACCAAGCTGTTTGATCTTGGTTTATCCCTCTTATTCTATGAAATACAGGAAAATAATTCTATCCAGATTTAATTCTTTTTTGACCAGGCATAGATAAAAATTTGGGCAAAATTTTGTCAATTTCTGGCCTCTTAACTCACCTAGATAAGGGTTTTGTTGATAAAACTTTACGTTTGCCACTTTTTTTTCATTTTTTATTTTGTTTTTATTGTATATATAAATGACGTTTAATTGAACTTAAAAGTGTTCATAATTGTTTGTAAAATATATTTGTTTCTACAAGATGTCTCCCAATTACAAATATATTGCAAGTATTACTTTTATTATTGACCAAAATTGACCATAATATAATGTGAAGTCCACGTCCGTAGCACACTTTTGGCCAATACTATAAGTCGCGCGTATACTTAGAAATTGATTTTAATGTCAAACAATTTTAACAACGAATATTTGTGATGTACATTACCCTATTAATGTTTGTATATAACAATGATCAATACAATACTTATATTGAGCAAAAAAAAAATTTACGATAAATACACAAACAAACATCACAAGTATATGTATCGCAACACTGAAATAAACCTTATGATGGTCAAGTAATACTGATGTTAGCTGTTACGCGTCGAATTACTCTACTACTCCCTATCACAATTAGGGTCAATTCACACCGAAAGGAAAACGATACGCCACATGGCGCTGCATTTTTAAGATAGCTTTTTGACTTTATGACTGATGTCATATGAAATGAGTATCTTTTGTGTAGTGAATAAAGTTTTTTCAATTTTGAATAGCTATCTTAAAAATGCAGCGCCGCGTATCGTCGCGATGTGAACTGACCCTTATTCGACGCGTTAAGACAGTCGATATAGTGCCGAAGCGCGACATAGTCCATGTCGTCTTTTGACACTTTCTCCTCACTTTAGCAACAGGCTTAGCATAACCACTGCGTGTAAATGAGTTACTTCTAGGGAAGTATAGAGAAATATAGTTCGCAGCCAAATTGTTCATAATCCAAGGTTGCAAGGTCGTCTAGAGGAGTGAACATTTCTTGGAAGCCATATTTTATTGTCTTTTTTGACAGAAACGCTCAAATTTTGACATACATGTTTTTAGCGGGACTATTCACTATTTACGATTCAATAACTTTATCGAACGGCAACCAATGAACGCTAGGCGGGATAAGCGTCTAGCGTAGACGAACAATCACCGCGCGGGAAAGTTGCACATCGGGCCTTGTGAATAGTCCCGCAGAACGGATATAAACTGTTTTCTTGGACCGCCTTGATGAAGACCATTTGACATTTTAAGACGAAATGTAAGAAACTCGTAGCTGTCGAAAGTAGACAATAGATGGCTGTCGTGCGAGTGCGTGCTTGATCGTCGATTGAAGAAAAAAAATGTTAAGTGAAGACAAAATTTTATTTCTTCGACGAGGCTCCGATGTTGCTGCCTTACAAATTTGCTGCGAGCAGTATCAATGTTTATACAATCTGTCATTTTGTCTATTCTTGCGTAGAATATACTCATTTCTCGGGTGATCACGCTAAGCCCGCGGGGATTTTAGCTACTCTCAATGTGTAACATATCTAATATACGTGAAGTAGGCTCCCCTACTCTACTCTACTGGGGATACTTGACCCTTCGCGTTTTAATTAGGATTCCTTAATATGGGTATTTGAAAGTTTTTGATTTAGTGTCGTTTACCGAGCAAATAATCCAATTACTATCAATGTCAACTATAACATAATTGATATGTGATCTCAGGGTGTCTCAAAATATTTTATAATAATTTTATAGAACAATCGTTTAACGCAAGTTATATATTTCAGTTGTTGACAATATGACTGATCACATTAAAGGTATTCCTTTTTGCCTGTATAAACGGATATACATAACGCTAGTGAGAGCATAATATTTGTCTTAAAATGGCTGTTTTTCCACTTAGGCTGGGACTATATGATCCGGAATCCGGGGAAAATTCAGAGCATTGAAAATAAAATCACATAGGTGTCGAGTCAAATGTCAATGTCATATTTATATGACAGCTCGACACTTCCATTTTCAACTCTATTGTATAAGCGCAGAGTTCTATTTTCTGTGCTCGGTACCGGGAACTGCCAGCCTACGGGGGAGCAAAAAGGTATGAATATAATTTCGCGCTGAGCGGCGCGGTGGCCGGCAGTGACAGCAGCAGCGACACGCGCAGGCGCGGCGCCACACTCACCGCTTGTCAGAAATGCACTGTTGTCAAGCGGTGGCTACGCACACTCGTTCTCGAAACCAACGGCGAGGTCGCTCTGCACTAGCGGCGAAGTATTGTGTCGGCTAGATATTTATTTTTTGTTCGCGAACGAAACGTTTGGAAGAGCAATTATTTTATTCAATTATTGTTCGCATAATTATAAAAATTCACGCATAATTATTAAATTGAAAAACGTTACAAATACAATTAACAAAAATATCTACGCAGGGGCGCGGGCGCGGTTACCGCTTGAGGGGCCACCGCTCGTCGCCCGCCGCCGCGCCGTTGCCGCGCCGTTCCCGCCCCGCTGCCGCGCCGTTCCCGCCCCGCTGCCGCGCCGATGCTTTCGAGAACGCCGCCGCGCCTCCGCCGCGAAATTAGAGGCAGCGGTCCTAGACATTTAATATTTCTTCTTTATTTTCACTGAAGTCGATTTAAAAGCTACCGATATATTATTTATGCTCGTACCGATGTAACCTTATCACTGTATTAAGATTCAAAAACATTATGTATACAATATACTAATTAGTATAGTCAATATACTATATTGGAAACTATGTTTTATGCAACACTTATGTTCACAACCAAAATTCAGATAGAGAATAACATCATACAACAGTATAACCACGTTGTTTATGTCTTTTGAGAATTCTACAAAAAACGAAGATTGCCGAGAGACATTGACAAGGTGGTCGTACAGTGAATACGATAATATGAAGATTATCACGAAGATAAATTTTCTCAGCTTTTTCTTAATTTGGATATTACTGTACTGATTTTCATTTTTATGTACCTAAATATTGATGTTTGGTTACACTTTACAGATTATATTCTTCTTCCTAGAAAATGTCACCCTCAATATTATAATATGCCAATAAAATAATATGCCAAGTGAATCTGGGTTGTAGAAATCATATTACAAATGACAATTCTAAAATATTGAAATTTGACAATAACCGTCAATAGCTTATTTTTTTCTGGTGTATAGTATTTAATTAAAACTTTATATTGCAGCTAAATATTTACTTAATAATTATCAAAATAATAACACTACATAAACAAACTTAAATAAAATAACTTATAATCTTTGGCAAAAAACATAAACTAAAATTAATAACTTAAGACAAAGCATAATATTATGTCCTGTTTCTTCTCATATATGAAAGTTAATGGAAGCCTATATTTCACGATGTAATATAATTATGATTTAACAAAACAGTGACATAAAATACATACTATAGGGAATAGAACATTGTGAACATAAATTCTAATAAAATTATTTATTATTCATTGAATAATATATGTAAGGTTCTTCAAAATAAATTACAAACATTTTAGGTGTATGAAGATCTACTGCTTATGTAAAGAAGTTAAGGGAAATAAATAATATTTTTTTTAGAAAAAAAATATTATTATACTAAATAAAATTACATCTCGCTCTCTAACTATCTCTCTGAAGTCATTAATCACACAGCCTTTGCCTAAATAACATCAATACAAATAGCTGCCTTAACAGCGCCGTAAACCGTAACTTTTCTTCCAACTTTTTAGTTATTTTTAAGCCTAAACGTGTTTACTTAAGCAATAGATTATATGCCCAATATATCCGTCATTAATTTTTTAACAACCTTTTAAATTAATAGAAGTCATTTTAGTTTTAGCTAGTGAATATTGTGTAGGTTACTAATAAATAAGATGATTATTATTTATGAAGAAACGTCTGCAAAGTTAGAGGAAAGCAATTATATGAACTAAGTTAATGATAAACACAACCAGAACTGTAAACAAAATAATAATAATAATAATCACAGCACACGGTGATTACTTTTATTCGTAAAAATTATTTCAATATATTACTTATTAGAATGTGTATAGATAAGTCAACTCATTTGTGCGAGCGATGCATGTTGTGTGTGTGTGTGTGTGGGGAGAGGAGGGGTTAAAGACCAGGTACGCAAGTGCGCAACACCAGAGGGGATAATACTTGAATAGCACTCAATACCAAAGAGAAAAGTCAAAACAAAAGTTACTTGATTTGACATTTGACAGCAGAACTTCTTTCGAATGTCAAAGATCCCCATTCCGTTTTACATAATTGTTATGAAAACATGAATACAATATAATAATATCTACGTGAAAATTAATCAAAATCAGTTTTTCCAATACAAACTAAACTTTTTTTGGTATTTACATTACATTTTTAAAATGAAATATTGCAAGAATGTATAATCAATAAGGCAGTTCTTTTTTTAAAGTGTAAACGAATCGTTATTTCATTCGTTCTTTGTCGTGTATATGACGCTTAAATGAGTTAATTTTGAGTACGTGATCGCAATCACGGTATCCACTGCTACGCTCTTGAAATCATGCTGTTAATAAAATACCATCTTGAGAAGCTAAATTGTTACTTGATAACGTCTTAGCCGAGATCGGTCTTGAGTACGAGTTTGAGAACGGTTTATTAATACGGGCCTAAGACTCAATCTCATATGTCTAATGTAACATATTTCGCGGGCGGCCTACATGGCTAATAAGGTTGATTCTCGTTTTGCCTACTTCGCGATTTGATTTAGAAATAACGCGAGTTATTCGTTTTGTAAATTAAGGGTTCCAAGCGTAAAGGGGTCGCGTCACTATCACACATATTTAAGCTTTATAATTACATGCGCACGCACACAGCGCCGCGTACGGGTAGTGGGCCGCGTCACTATCACACATATTTATGCACTATAATTACAACGCACGCATACAGCGCCGCACACACAATAGAGTTGAAATACATGTACTGAAGTGCTAATAAATTAACTATTCATTAAATTAGAGGAAGCATAGTTACCATAGCACTGTATGTATATATAATATACGAATATGATAATGAAAACGGGCGTATTTGAAAACAATATAAAAGTGTATATAATATAAGTATATTGGGTGTTTTTTTGAGTTGATATTTAAAAAAAATAGAAATAAATTTATCTAAAGTGCGGTTGCGAAACAAGCGAACTTTTTTGATCTTCAAACTTTGAAGAACAAAGAAAAATTTTGTTTTTATTTATTACCTTGCGTACATAATTACATTCGTTTCAAATTTAAAGGCACACTACTTAATTTTACCGTCCGTCAGCAAATATACTTAATGTTAATGTGCGGTCGCGGAGCACGGAGAATTTCGTACATTGACTAATCGCTACTTATTGTCTCTTTCACTCGCTGTCACGAACCTGTAACGTACGCGAGTGTAAAGACGCCGCGACCGCACTTTAACATAAAGTATATTTGCTGACGGACGGTAAAATTAAGTAGTGTGCCTTTAAATTTTAAACGAATGTAATTATCTACGCAAGGTAATAAATAAAAACAAAAATTTTCTTTGTTCTTCAAAGTTTGAAGATCAAAAAAGTTCTCTTGTCACAAAAAAGCATTTAATTCATACGTAGTTAGTAAAAAGCTCTTGCTTGGCATTTTGAACTGTTGTTATGAAACTTTTATTTTGTTAATTAAAGTTTCAATTAGATATTAGTTCTACATTTCATGATATTTTATCATAATACTGCTGCGAAAATTCAGCCTGCGGGCTGCGGCGATCCAAATGTAACGTGACTAATTTTCGTAACTGACTAATTTTCGCGCCGCCCGTTGCAGATTTAATTTTGCCAGATCTAATTTCGTGTGATATTCTGATATTGGAATATATTTAAATAAATAATACAAAATTTTATCTACCGTGAAACGAAATGAAACATATAAAATCCACCATGAAATTAATGAAAAAATAAAATTAAAAAACCAAAAACGAGACTTTGTTAATCGAAAATTATTGTAACTTCTAAATTGTCGTGCTAAAGAATAGGATGTTTTTGATGTCTAAATACTTGCTAATAGTAATAAATATACAAGTTGATTATAATTAATTATTATGAATAGGCTACAATGACAAGAAAATATATTGGACGTATGTCATGAAAGTAAGGGTAGCCGTACACCATACTGCCTATCGTTCAATCGGCATGACGCTACCGATTGCATCAGTTAGAACGACCGTCTGTGGGCGTGGTTTGGCATGACAGTTATTTATTCATTTGCGATGTATATGGACAAACTGCAGATTGGATCCAGCCTGCAGCGTCATATCGATTGGACGATAGGTAGAATGGTGTATGGCTACTGTAAGTCATATTATGTATGTCATAGTACAAACTTACACACTTCATCAATACAACTTCAGTATTGGTAAGCATAGTTTCAATAATGACGGAGACTCATACATATAAAGATAACTTAAGTCACATACGATTGTCATTTTCTCAGCTTTAATGAATAATCAACCATTTTGTGAATCTATAACAATATATATTCACAAAATGGCTAACAATCCAAGTCCTTGTAAAATGTAATCTCATTATCCCCCATATTGATAAAAATATTTACACCATGGATACGGTAATCCATGTTGCTGTCTCTGTCTGATACGTTGGAAAAACCACTTGACTTGACAATAACAGCAAGATGGCGGATTAGCGTATCCGTGGTGAAGTAAATATTTTTACTAACAAAAAGTTCAAGTTTAACTGATATTAATTACTGTGTTCAGATCTAACTTAATCCAAACGAAAAAAAGAGAACAATAGCACACATAATGCAACCAAATTTTAATGTCACCTATTTGCCGTGCAATAAAGAAATACAATGACACATTAGTTTTGTCGTATTTTTTTTGCGTTTAATCTGAATTGTATAGTGTAACGTTTGTACTACAACTTCAAAACGACTACATTGATGATAACAACCCGATGAGTCTATATTTCGGCGAGTAGCTCGGAGTAATAGTGAGTAGCGCTGAGGTAGTCCAGTAGACGCCGTGGCAGCGGCAGACTGCTGATCAGGTCCCGACGCACGTACTTCAGAATCACGAACCTGGAAACGCGTTTTTGGATTAATTAGATTTTGTACAATACTGTAGAAAAGCAGCCCTCGGGCTGGTTTCAGTATCGCCACAGGGGCGACACTCTCTACAAATGACAGCTCGTGCATCTGCGAATGACGGCCATGTTGAGCCTAAGGTCGACACCGAAATAATTTTAAACGTCGCGTCAGACAAATATATATTAAGGATATACTGATTACTCTAAGGCTTTTGATAAAATAAATCATGATTTACTCATAGAAAAGCTTAGGAATATCCGTTTACATGGCGATCTATTTCGTTGGATTCCTATGTTAAAAATCGTTCGTTTCCCGTATCGATAAAAGGTTATGTTTCCTTCAGGAAAGGTTCCCATTGCTATTTATTTTATACATAAATGATATTTGCAAGGTCATACATTTTTCAAATTTATACGCTGAAGATTCGAAACTTTTTAAAATAATCGCAAATTTAGAGGATTACATGCAACTTCACTTTGATTTAGAACAATTAACTGAGTATTGCTCATTAAATCAGCTATACTTAAACCTAGATAAGTGTTCTGTTGTCTTATACCCGTAAACTTAACCCCTTCATTTTTGATTACAAAATTAACGGTAAACCTCTCTGTAGCAGAGAGGTTTGCCGTTAATTATTTTGTGTATATTTATTTTTTTATTAAGGTTTACATCAACCTTACAACTATACGTGATTTAGGTATAATTATGGATTCTAAACAAACATTTAATCTGCACATCGATCATATTGTTAAAATATGCTTTCTGTCAACTTGGATTTATACTTAGAATTTCGAAACCGTTTAAACGGACCCACAGATAAAAAATATTATAAGTACTTTAGCTTTGATCAATCGTTATTAGATTTTGCTTAAACAATTTGGAGCCCATACTTTGCTTATCATATTGCCCGTATTGAAGGAATACAAAATAAATTTATTAAATCCTTAGTTTGTTGGAAATTACGAATATACTTCATTTGAAATTTCACTCCATCGATATTCACTAACTCTTGTAAATCGGTGGAAAATGTTATACCAAGTTTAAAAAATCTTAAACTTTAACATTAAATTACATTGACGCTCCTTTTTATTTATTTTAGAAAATATAGATTTAAGAGTACCTAGACCTGGTTCTCGATCAAAGAGTATATTTCTTGTACCACTATATAGATCAGTTTACACCAGTAATAGCTTCCTCGCACGTAGTGTTAAAAATTACAACGAAGAATTTGAAGATTTAGATTTATTTAGCAACAGCTTGGTTATTTATAAAACAAAGTTACGCAATCTGTTAAAAATAAGTGACTATATTTACTTATCACGTAGTTCGAAATTAAACAAACATTAGTTTTTAAAAGCATGTATCGTGGTGTCGCACTATGCATGCACTCTGCAGTTACATGAAACCTGTAACTCCGCTATTGAATGTGGTTTACCCCAATTAAAACAAAGATTTATCTACAAAAGGCTTGTACATTTTAATGATCGCTGATTGTTTATATTGTTTGAAACTATTAGCCTAAGGCCTATGCTGTGTGTTCAAAACATTTTGTCAAAGTGACACCAAACTGACTTATTGTAAACATCTATACATATAAATAAAATTGAAGTGTATGTTTGTTATTTCAAATTAACAGCTTATGCACTGAATGCAATTATCGTATATACGGTACCTACACAAAAAAAAAAACTTTTAAAAATTTTGTCTGTCTGCCCGTCTGTCTGTTTGCCGAAAAAACATTCTCTCAAAACGGCCGGACCAATTTTGAGCGGAATTTCATTAGTAGATGCAATTATAAGGTGGAACTTAGGCTACTTATATTTCGTTTAAAAAATAGGGTTCCGTTTCCATTAATATTTCCACACAAACAAAGTTGCGGGCAACATCAATCATCAACAATAAACACAATTAAACAATTATCCCGGCATGCAGTAAGAGAGCTGCGAGCGAGCGATGATGATGAGTTAAAGCTAAGAACTCTCGATCACGTCGCCTTTTAAACAAAAAAACTCGATCAAAATAGGTTTATCCGTTTGCGTGCTACGATGCCACAGACATACAGATACAGACACGTGAAACTTATAGGTATTACATCCCTCTTTTTGTGTCGGGGTTAAAAACGTATTTTAAAGACCGTGAACGCACATATAGTTCCTCCGGTATTGCGAATATCGAAATGCGAGAATAATTGCTTACCATCAGGCGGTCCATTAATTGCTTGTTTCTAGATCTATTCCATTATTTAAAAGATTACCAGCCACTCGTGGACACCCGCACTAGATAAGCTACAAGTGTGTTTTTGGTGTTTAATTGAACATTGAAACCAGGCCAGCTACGCAGGAATTATTTTATAGTGGCCAAGTGTGTGCGCAGTACACATGAGCACTCTCTCTTCCTTTATTCTCGAAACCTAGTGGGACGGATGACTGACACGACTGGCGAGAGGTCAGGCGCAGGACCGACTTTTTACATACTCATCCGACGCATGGATCATCTTTCTTATCATTCCATCAGCTGGTGCTCAGCCTGCAATGTCTTAACCAAACTTGGAAACAACATTTTTTTACGTGATAACGTCTTATAAATCGATGGAGCCGGCTGCACGCACGAAAAAACATGACTCATGCGTTACCTGTTACCCGTTATCGTTACCAAGTACCGTTACCAAGTACCCAAGTACCAGCGCTACCTCGCATTGCCTTTACCTCATTATTATTATTATTGTTGTTGTTGTTGTTGTTGACGTTGTCACGTTCAACTATCGTCAGTAAACCGACTTTACAGACAACCGGTATGTTTTTTGTCATTCCGACGCGAGAATCGAACTCACGACCTCCGAGTCGAGAGCCAAGCTAAGCGTAATTATAGTATCCCTCGGGAACACTACGTTTTCGGGATAAAAAGTAGCCTATGTTTTAATCCAGAGTCTAAACTACTACCATACCGAATTTCATCGAAATCCGTTCAGTAGTTTTTGCGTGAAAGCGTAACAAACATCCACGCTTTCAAATTTATAATATTAGTAAGGATAGTAAGGATTGACTACATTTCCTGTTTTTTACATTTTCTTTTTATTCTAATCTTTTACATTTGTTTACGTTTAATACATTTATTTTATATTACATAGTGTTAACATTTTGCTTAAATTTATTTAGTCTATCTTGCAACATTCTATTTTCCATTACATCTTCTGTTAAGTTTACGCCTCTATTCACATGTCATGTGTGTATGTTCTTTTCTTAGCTATATTGTATTTACCTTCTCCTTATTTACATTTTACATTTACAATTCTTATATTTCTATTATACGTTTTACTGTATGCTGTATATCTAGGTATGTTAATGTTCTATCTTTAAGTTTTTTTTTTATTTATTCAGTTTTTACATTTTATACATATCATTATATTTAGCTGTTTGCTTATATACAACTCTGTTTAGGACAAGGGGGCAAAGCATCATGTATTGTCTCTTTAAAGGCTTATGCTGTATTATGTAATAACCATATATATGCAAAGTTAAATATATACAGGATGTCCCAAAACTCAACGATAATCTGGGACCGGATGAATGGCCAAGTTACACCAGTTCCGGGATTACCAGCCAGTTATCACTCAGTTCAGCGATAATAGACAATTTTGTAAAAACGTCGAAATTCGACACCCTTGGTCGCATTTTCAAGTCCTGTGATCACCAATGTCACAATTTCGCTGTGATTTTTTTAATTTCGAGATCTTCATTAACGATGCTTTTAATCGCAACTACGAATTAATGCAAAAAACATTGTTAGTTTAATAAAATAAGTTAAGTTTTAGTTAGTCATGGTTCACAAAAATATTGTTAGTTAACTTTGACACTTCATTTTGAAAAAAAATTTTACTACACTACCCTTGGCAAGTTATTTCAAAAGATGGCGCATTTAATCAAGATTTAAAAATGGTGCAACACTAGCCACTTTTCTTACCATTAAAAAAAATTTTTCTCATTTTTTTCAAATTGAGCTCATTTCAAAAATAATAATTCATACTTTTTTGTATTAACAGATCGGGGTCTCGAGTGTGTGTAATGAAAAAAAGTGATAGAATGAGATAGATAGTGACGCTGACAGTCTGTCTCACTCTAGAGCGAGACAGATTGATATTCGACTTTTAGAATGAGCGAAACGGATAGTGACGCTTGAGGGGTCGTCCGTTCACAACATTTAGTACGCATCGTTTCTTCGTCTACTACGCATCTCTCGTATTCGTGCAACCATCGTACTAACGACTTTGGCTTGTGTTACTTTGGACTTGATACTGTATCCGTACTGACGACTTTGGCTTGTGTTACTTTGGACTTGATACTGCATCCGTACTGACGACTTTGGCTTGTGTTACATTGGACTTAATACTGCATTCGTACTGACGACATTGGCTTTGCTTTTCTGGACTTAGTGCAATGAAAATAGTGTGTGAACAACATGCCGGATCTGTACACAGTACCAGAATATGCAAATATGCATCTTATCTACGGTGAATGCCGTTGTAATGCCTCTGCCGCAGCCAGATTGTATCGCGAGAGATACCCCAATGTGCAGCGTCACCCAGATTATCGCGTATTCCAAAATGTGCACGCGTCATACTCGGAAGGACGATTGCCCAGTGTTCGTACGTCCGGTGGAAGACCGCAAAGAGACTATGATGACGACGTAGTTTTTAATGAAATTCAAAATGACCCCAGCACTTCAGTACGTGCGATAGAACTAGCAACGGGAGTACCGAAAAGTAACGCTCATCGAATTTTAAAATGATACGAATTTCCTCCGTATCATGTGCAACGCGTCCAGAGTTTGTTACCACGAGATTACGCGCCTAGAATTGATTTCTGCAGGACAATGTTAGCGAAAATTCGTGAAGATCCTGAATTCCTAAACAAAATTTTATGGACCGACGAATCTACATTTAAAAGAGACGGTTATTTAAACTTACACAACCTTCATGAATGGCACGTCGAAAATCCGCATTTAATGCGTGAAGACCGATCCCAATACCAATTCAAAGTAAACATGTGGACTGGAATTTTAAACGGACGAGTAATTGGACCATTTGAGCTAACTCAAAATTTAGATGGCGCCACCTATTTACATTTACTTCAAAACGATTTGCCAAATTTGTTAAAAGACGCACCGCTCAGTATTCGCAGAGAAATGTGGTTTCAGCAAGATGGTTGTCCGGCGCACTATGCTCGGGCTGTAAGGGATTATTTGAACGCTGATTATCCTGACAGATGGATCGGACGCGGTGGCTCAATTTTATGGCCTCCTCGTTCCCCCGATCTAAATCCAGTTGATTTTTTTTACTGGGGATGCATAAAAGAAAAAGTCTATTCGAAACCAATACAAAATCTATCAGAACTTTGCCAAAAAATTGATGCAGCGTCAGAAGAAATAAATTCAAGGAATTTGGCAAGACTGGTGCAAAGGTCTTTTGTAAGGCGTTGCAGAGCCTGTATTCGTGCCGGAGGCAAACAATTCGAACATTTACTGTAGTTTAAGGAGAATAATTAAATAAAAAGTTTTACGACGGTTCGTTCATTGTTTTATTAATGACTATTATGTTTTTTTACAATAAGATTGGTTATTAACTGACTCAATTACCTCTTTACTAAAAATAATAATTTTATTTCAGACCAGAAACAAAAAATAACAAATTTTAGTAACAAAAATTTCTAATGTTGAGTTGTTGAAACTGACCTCAATTTGAAAAAAAAATGAGAAATAAAAATTTTAATGGCAAGAAAAGTGGCTAGTGTTGCACCATTTTTAAATCTTGATTAAATGCGCCATGTTTTGAAATAACTTGCCAAAGGTATTGTAGTGTATCGTATCATTTTTTTTTAAAATGAAGTGTCAAAGTTAACTAACAATATTTTTGTGAACCATGACTCACTAAAACTTAACTTATTTTATTAAATTAACAATGTTTTATGCATTAATTCGTAGTTGCGATTAATAGCATCGTTAATGAAGATCTCGAAATTAAAAAAATCACAGCGAAATTATGACATTGGTGATCACAGGACTTGAAAATGCGACCAAGGGTGTCGAATTTCGACGTTTTTACAAAATTGTCTATTATCGCTGAACTGAGTGATATGGAATTTTTATTTTATTTTTCCCGGAACTGGTGTAACTTGGCCATTCATCCGGTCCCAGATTATCGTTGAGTTTTGGGACATCCTGTATATGTGGCTGCACTTCTCCTCGGCGGTGCTGCAGAATCGCTTTCCATGTCCGCACCCTAAACAGCGCGAGCACTGTATTAGGGGGACTGGTCCGCGACCCGAACTCGCTGCATGTCGATATACAAATGACCCGCCTTGGTGAAGCACCCCCACATCGCCGGTGACACAGTCAACACCACGTGCTCAGTGTGATCATCATTTCCCCGCCTTCTATATTTGACTTTCATCCTATCCTCCTTCCTGTCCAGGATTTGTTGTATGAGGTGCTTATTTTGACTTTAAATTGCCTACTATCTAATATGTCGTCATCGGTGTTCGACTTAAGCACCCCATACAACACAACCTGCGGATCCTTATGCCTCTGCCTACTTAACAAGGCGACTTTCCCTATATGGTTAGAATTTTTTGTAAGGTTATTTGCTAAACCAGCCTTTAACTCACCCCTCATGTTTCTAGTCTGGTTTAGCAAATATATACTATTCTTCACCGTATTAGATGTTCAGCCAGAAGGGCGTCAAGAGAGTCGACAACGCACTGGACACGGTCATTGACTGCTGGACTACCTCGCCGGCTACTACCTCCGCTACTGCCACTGCCAGTTATCGGTCCCTCCATGGACAGTCGGTGTGGGTTTTTTTGGGTTTTTATTAAGCGGGGTTCGTGCCGTAACCATTTTATTTATTTTGTCTGTATTGTAGTTTTCAAATTTGTTTAGGAGAAAAGTCAGGTGTTAATTGTATATTGTATACACTGTAAAATGTAAATATATAGTTTGTAGATTATTTGGAGGAACACGTTAAGTGTAAATTGTATATGTACTTACGATACTTGTAGATTTTATATTTATATATTAATTTTTTTTAAAATATGATTATAATTCGCAAAAAGCTTATATATTTGTATATTTAAAATAATTATTTGTGTATAGTTAAAATGTAAAATTGTAAAGTTGAATATAGTTAAGATACTTTGAGTTTAGTTCTATGATATTCTATGCTAACAGTTGCTCCAATAGGCTGCTCCAAAAAGCTGGTTCTAGTTACTATGATATTATCCTATGTAGATAACCCAACAACTGTGCCAAAAATGACACAGCTGGTCTCAGTTTAATGTGATATATTGACTACTAATTGTCCTAGGCAATAACCTAACAGCTGTGCCAAAAATGACACAGCTGGTCTTACGACTAATAAAATTGCAGTCTTTTTAAGTTTGTAATATATCACAGTCAATATAGCTCGCAGAATTGAGTTAGAACTACTGCTTTATTTGGTTTTTTAAAACCTCGTTTTTATTGCAGATTTTGACGTCTTCTGTCGGTCACTCAGTCCTACAACTAGCCTAGACTATGGTTGGATTTTTATTTTAGACGATTTTTATACTATTTTACTATTTATAGATCTGTTTTTTGAGAAAAAAGTAATTTAAGATCGGAAAATGTATGCCTGTTGATTTATAATAGCAGCAGAAGCGTTATGTTAAGTAAATTAAGTGTTAATTTGCGACCGACAAAAAACGTCATTTGCAGCCCTGGAAATCTCAAACTCCTCCCACTTTATGACGTCACGTTTTTATCTCTTAAAATGTAAATATCTTCTAAAATACTCGGTAAAACTTTCTAAAAATTATAGTGTATATATTTTTCTGTCAAGGCTATAGTACTCAAATTTCTTAATTTCTAATTATTTGGGCCGCTATTCGGGATTTTGTCTTGGCGAGCCCTGGGCGGAGCCTGCCCGGCTGTTTTGTCCACAAAACTTAAAATGCTAATTGTGACTAAACTAATTATCCTAAAATTACGGGGCTTTCACCAGTATATTATATACTAATTCTAAATTTTACTTTTTCTAATCTAGTCTTTTATAAAAATCTATTTCTATCCTTTTTAAGCTTTTTAAAAACTTATCTCTAATTTCCTGAACTTATACTATCTAAAAATACAGCTTAGCTTTATATCTTCCGCTCCCGGCTGCTAGTGCTGACCCGTAGTGGTGGCCCGGAGGTCCCCCGCGAGTCTGGACCGCTTAGGCCTCGATCCAGACTTTTAGGTTTTTCCCTTTTTTTCTCCCGAACTATACACCGGATCGGCTTGAAAATTTGCAGAAGGGGGCTTCTCGTCGTTTCTCACAATGTTATAATTTAAAAACACAGTGTCACCGCTTTAGATTCCTTATTTTTAATACTCGAAATTTTTGGCACTTTTTTTTATCACGATAACTCCGAAAATGATGGTCCGATTTTAATTTTGAAAGCAGTTTTGTGATGTTGTTATTTTTAATTATTCCGCTTCGGGATATCGTTGTGTCGTCTCTCTTCCGTCACTCCCCGCGCCCCAACCCTGGGACCTCCTTGTAGATTTTTGGCTGCTGCTCCAAAACCAGTCACCAGAAAAAATTCCATTTAGTAATTGGGTTCAACATGGAATAAACCTATAGAGACCGGAGACGCTACTGTGAAATGTCATTTATAATAGCTTTTAGTCTATTTTAGGCGAGACTATTGATTTATAACGCAATAGCCCAAGATATTCGCTTTGAGTCTATACAACCGATATTCCGTTTAATCACTCTCAAACGAATTAAAGGTTTGCTTATTGCAGGAGCCCAATATTTGGGGAACCAAAGGTACGTAGAGGCTTTGCACGACCACCATAGAAATTAGTCTATTCTACGCAAGAATAGACAAAATATCAGATTGTAGAAACATTAATACCTTTCGCAGCAAAATAGTTCTTATTGTAAGGCAGCAAGATCGAAGCATCGTCGTTTTGTAGACAAAATTTATTTTCTTCCATCGACGATTAAACCACAAAGAAACATCTTTAATAGAACGATTCAAATTTTATCAGGGATGTCACACAAGATGGCGGTAAACTAATCTAAGTCTAGCGTTAGTTTATGGTTATTGAGAAAGTCTAATTGGTACACACCACAACCCGGCACCACAACGATCACGCATGTGACACATGGGGTACATTCACTAGGTCATAGACGCTCTTATAGTAAAGCAAGATTTCAGAAAATGAAATATTTGATAGGTAAAATAAAATAAATTTTACACACAGTACAACACATAACCACTTTTTTGTTTGATATTATTTGTATTTAATATTCTTATATTATAAAGTTTAAATATACATTGGACACAAATATAATTAAAAAAAAAAAAATTGTCGTCATGATAAACCAACAACACATAACAATTTTCAATCTCACATGACATAAAAACTGAAACACGAAATTTGTAACGTGTGTACGCGATAGGAAAATTGTGGACACACAGTATTCTTGTAGTAGTGCAATAAAATCGAAAGTAAGCTATGTAGCTGTTTATCTGGTCCAAGCATTTTTTAATCTGTGATTAAACACTACCTCGCACGAAAGTCATTTACTGTCGTCTTTTGACAGCTACGCGTTGAAAGGTTTTTTTTTTAAATTTATATATGGCATCGGCTTATAACCATTTGCCAGTGTCAAGTTAAAAAGGCGGGAAATAGAACTTTCGTTTCAATTTTCAACACCGTATTCCTAAATCGTCAAGTCTAAAGTCTAATCAAAGTCCAAATAAATAGTAAGTGCAGTCCATGAGTCATGTCAGTCGATTCAGTAAAGTGGTATAAGCTTTACTGAAAGTTCCTAGGTAGTTTTGGAGGGAAAATCAAAATAGCACGTTTTTAGAAGTTATACCATTTGCCCACACTTATGCACGTTAACGAATATTTAATGGTTAATATTCTACCAATATTACACATTAAGAACCGAAATAACACAAATTTATGAAAGAAATGCAAAATATTTGCTAGGTTTTCACTTTTATGAAGAAAAAAGCCAGAACCTTTTTTTACACATATTATGTAGGTTATTTTCAAGACCAGAAACGTGATTGTTTTGTAACATAACTCGACGCGTTAATTAAAAAAGGTATGAAAATATAAACATTTTATTTTATTTTATTTACATGTCAATATAATGTCAAATATCCCGCCAAAAACCCATCGTACAACAGACGAATGGATCTGTCTGAACTCTCAGACATGGCTTTGTTTATTCCTTTGAAACAGAGGGAATCCTCAATAGGACTTTTCTACATAAAATATTCGAGTGCCTCGGCCTCGTCAGTCATTAATCACCCTTAATACGCCCGCTTTAAGCTTCAAAGCTGCACAGCAGCTTCAGAATAATCTAAGTCATATTCAGAACTAAATACCTACTTGCTATTACGGACATCATTAGGCCGTCAGTCGCTAAGATCATTCACCCTTTGTGAAACAAATATGGTAACAAGTGCATGCATATTAATATGCAGTCAAAACACGAATAAATTTAATAAAACCAAATATTTGTCCTTGCGTCGCGCCGTTCATTTTTTTTTATTTTTCAACTAGATGGTGCCCGCGACTTAGCACGCACAAAAAGAAATTCCGCGGAAACGATCGGATCGGAAACGATCAATTTTGCTGCAATCATAGACGTTTAATATAGACGAGGCATGTTGAGGCAAAAACTGTCCCCACTTAAATGGTGCCGATTTTGGAGTTTTTGGGACCATTTTGGCATTTGAGGTATGGTGGAAACCAAGATGGCGTAACTTTTTCTTGTATGAAGATTTGTTCTGTCAAATGTACGTCATAGCCTATCTTGAGTTTTGAAATCTTTGGCTGCAATGTAGCCTACGTGGTTATCCAGTGTCTAGTCTACTATTATTATCATAGAAATATTAGGGACGTGGCATGTCGAGGCTAAAAGTGTCCGCACTGTCACATTTGATAACATGATGTCTGATGAATTTGACAACTTAAATGAAGGCTGCAAAATTATGACAAACGAGTAAAAAGATAGACGAGAAAGGTTGCAAAAACCCCTAACGCATACTGCGCCTCCTCCCAAGCGTCGGATATACTACAAAGAAGCTCGATTTCTACATCTGTAGTAGACCGACCTTTAGTAAAACCGAATCGTTTAGTATGCAATAAATTATTTGTATTAAAGTGTACTCTTTTATAATATTTTATTAAAAGTCGGTAGTATCGATAACGGTCTATAATTTGATTGGTAAGACTTATTTCCAGCTTTGAAAAGAGGCATAGCCTTACTGTGCTTCATTAAGTCAGGAAATACACCACATTTTATACAATTGTTAAATATTATGGCTAGGTAAGGTAAAAGCTACAATGTCAATTATTAATTTGATAATTCTGGTAGACACACCCCAGAGATCGGTACTATTTTTAATATTTAACAACTTAAATGTGTTAATAAAATATGTGGAATCAATTTCGCTAAATTTAAAATTGACATTACATTCCTTGACGTTATCTCTGAGTACCTTTTCAGCAGCTGCAGGCGAAGAGTTTAGGCATTTCGTAATTGAGACCGGAATGTCAGCAAATAACTTCTCAAAGATTGTCGCAACTTCAAAGTCACAAGTATTCTTATTATTAGGTCCTTACATATGAAATTGGCGTTTTGTCGTACTGGCCACTTTGATCTCAAATATATCTTCTTTGGTTAGGAATTCCAATTTCAAATTTATACCGCTATTTACTCATGCATTTGTGTTTCGAAAACAGTTTTCATTTGTTTTTTCCTCTTTTGCTTTTTTCTTTGCATCACTCTTTGGAAATATTTCAATGAAAAACTTGAAATATCGTATTATTTTCGAGTACGAGTTCCACCGGTGTCGCAAATGAAAACACAGTGCGATTTTGGTTCCAACGTTTTCGTTATGGAAATTTCGACCTGCAGAACAAGCCCCGTGGACGGCCGGAGACCAAAGTTGATAATGAAGAATTGAAGGCTATTGTGGAAGCGGATCCGTCACAAACCACATCCGAGTTAGCTGCAGGCTGCAGTTAGTGATAAAACTGTTTTAATCCACTTGAATAAAATTGTGAAAGTGAAAAAGCTTGAAAGGTGGGCACCTCATGAATTGAATGCAGTAAACCGACAAACGCGCGTCGACTGCTGCGTTACATTACGCAACCAGTACAATAATTAATAGATTTTAAATCGAATCAATACCTGTGATGAAAAGTGGACCCTGTACGATAATCGGAAACGCTCATCGCAATGGCTGAACCCTGGCGAACCAGCCAAAGCCTGCCCCAAGCGAAAATTTACTTAAAAAAATATACTTGTGAACGTTTGGTGGACTAGTGCCGGTGTCGTTCACTACAACTTTCTTAAATCTGGCCAGACGATTACGGCAGATGTCTATTGCCAGCAACTGCAAATAATGATGGAAAAGCTAGCTGCTAAACAACCGAGGTTGGTCATTCGCTCTAGGCCACTGCTACTTCAGGACAACGCTAGACCACACACTGAACAACAGACGGCTACCAAATTGGAGGAGCTTCAATTGGAATGTCTAAGACATCCACCGTACTCCCCGGACCTTGCTCCAACAGGTTACTATTTTTTCGAAATTTGGATAACTTCCTGCAAGGGAAAAAATTCAACTCCGATGGGGCAGTCCAAAGCGCCTTCAAAGATTTCAATTATTCCTGTGCAAATAGTTTTTTTTTAGTAAAGGAATCAATGAACTACCTAGGAGATGGCAAAAGTGCATAGATACCAATGTTATATACTTTGATTAAATAAAATATAATTTAAAAAAAAATCGACTTTATGTTCCTCCTTTACAAAGCGCCAATTTCATATGTAATTACCTAATATTAACATTAAGACACATTTCAATGACAGAGCTACGACAGGCGACTTGTCCAGTCTCACTAGCAATTATTTTCCAAGTGGGTTATATTTTGTTATTAGAATTTCTGAAACAAAAGTGGTAACTGTAACGTCACGATTAGGCAAAAGTATATGAAATTTATGGTCGCAGGAACAAATTTGTAATTGATATCTCCGAAATTTGTGCTTTCAAATTTATTTAATATAAATAATGTTTTTGTATAATATTATGATTTAATTAAACTTATAATGTAATGATGAAGGCTTTTTTACTAATTAAGCAAATTTTTTACATTTTTAGATGTATCTAGTTACTAAACTACACATAAAATATTATATTTTTACGTTTATCGAGTTATACTTAGTAATATCTGAATATTTTGGAGTATATAAATTAAACTAAATATTTAACATTATGTACTAGTCGTCTCCCCCTATTGGATCAATTGGGTCTGACCGTATATTGTTATTACGGGGTGTGGATTGGCATGACAGTTATACGTAATAATATGAACGAACTCCAGATTGGATCAAGGTTGCAGGTGGCTGCTGGACGATAGACAGTATGGTGTGTGGCTCCTGCAACAGGCAATATTGATTGCCTGTGATTTGTTTAGCGTTACATACACTGTCACACTATCTCAGTTCGGGCATCTGTCGTCCAACGCAACTACATGTTATGTGGTTCTCAAGTAACATGGCTGTCCTTGTCATTCTGTCAAACAGATAAATAGCCTGTGATTTAAGAAGCCTTTAAATTTAAGAAGAGTTTGAGAATTCGGCCGTATGAATACGTAGAGTGCAGACTAAACCTTTTATGAAGAACTAGACGTTGCCCACGACTTCTTGTGCGCAAAAGGAAATCACGCAGTAACCGTGCCTTTTGCCGCGATAAAAAGTAGCCTATGTCCCTCCTTGTGGGCTACTCTATATATGTGTCAAATAACATCAAAACTGGTCCAGTGGTTTAGGAGCCTATTCGATGCAAACAAACAAACACATAATTCCTCTTTATAATATTATAAGCATAAACTACAGCTAAATAACTGCTTAAACTACGAGTATCATCCAAGACAAGGCAAATTAGTGTAGAATACTTTTAGATTCAAACATGTTATCATAAAGGCGAAGTAGCCTTCACGTTTATCAATTCAGTACAATTCCCAAGTAAATTTTAACCTACTTGTAGTGTAGTTATCTGATTTGAAGATACCTCGGCTGGAAAGCGAAGTTTCACTGGGAGAAACTTGAGTTTGGGCACGTTGAGTTCGTTTTGAAGACCGGAACCTCAATTCTCGTATTTAACGTAGTTTCATTTTATTTTGATTGTATTATAAGTGAAGCGACTTGTTACCATAAACTGATTTTGTGAAGTTTGGACCAATCAAAACGCGTTTGACGCTGGTTTAACGTTTACGAGAATGCCTTTAGCGTATCGGGACTTGATTGTAATTGTCTTATTGCAGGTTTTATTTAGCAGAATTGACCCTCAGATTAAAGGTTGACCAACAGTTGTAGTTGTAGCACGTGTAGCCACCGATTGTTCTTGAGTGGTTGCCAAATGTTTAAGTCTCCCTTAACTGTTTTTGTTTTACACTGCTTAGGAATATCACTAGTTGATTTAGTTAATACTTCACTTTCACACGTAGGATTACTGTTTGTCAACTGGAATCTTGCATAGAAATAACTCAGAATTAGCCGTCTTACATAATTTTAGATTATCCAATATACAGTAATTAATTTTATCATATGATATAGCAATATACTTATTATCAGGCTGTATCATACTAAATGCATCCGAATTATTCACACCATGGGGTGTAGGTAAAGCTAAACACTATGATATAAAATGAAATCATCATCTAAAACAAGTGGAATTTGTAAAATAAATACAAGTTTATTATTATAATAATATGTCTTTACCTATGAAATTGCCGTTCTGCAGTACTGGCCATTTCAAATCAAAATAATTTTTGTTTGGCTAAGAATTATAATTTCAAATTAATTTTATTTTAAAAACAAATTCTTTTTACAAAATAAGTCATTTGTTTATTGATTAGTGTTACATTTTCATCGCATTTCAATCTTTTTCGTCAACATGTATACGTTAAAAATTCGAGTAATTATTGAATATGAGTACCGTCGTGGCAGCAACGCGGCACAAGCGGCACGCAACATCAACAACCTTTACGGAGCTAACAATACAAACCAACGCACCACCTGTTATTGGTTTGCTCGCTTCCGTTCTGGAAATTTCGACCTGAAAAATGAACCTCGCGGTCGTCCGAAGACTTTGGTCGATAATGACGAATTCAAGGCGATTATGGAAGCTGATGATACACAATCTACGGCTGAATTAGCAGCAGCTTACGACGTTAGCGTCAAAACAATATTGGTCCATTTGCGTCAAATTGGTAAGGTAAAAGAGCTTGACAAATGGGTGCCCTACGAACTCAATGATCGCCAGCGCTAAGTACGCATCGAGACGTGCCTTGCACTGCTCAACAGACACACAAATGAAGGAATTTTAAACCGCATTTTACCTGCGATGAAAAATGGATTCTGTTTGATAACCGCAAGCGCTCAGCAAGTTGGTTGGATCCTGGTTCAGCACCTAAACAATGCCCTAAACGAAAACTTACCCCTAGAAAAGTGATGGTCACTGTTGGTGGTCTAGCGCCGGTGTGATTCATCACAGCTTCTTAACAAACGGGGAGAGCAATAGCTGCAGATGTGTACTGTGAAGAACTGAACACAATGATGGAGAAGCTGGCACATCTCCAACCAGCATTGGTCAATCGCTCGTCTCCGCTGCTCCTGCACGACAACGCGCGACCTCATACTGCACAGCAGACGGTCTTCAAGTTGCAAGAACTGGGGTTGGAAGCTCTCCGTCATCCGCCCTACTCACCAGACCTTGCGCCTACAGACTACTACTTTTTCCACAATTTGGATAACTTCTTGGGGGGAAAAAAATTCAATACCCGAGAGGCAGTACATAATGCATTTGAAGAATTTGTTGCCTCCCGTCCAGCTGATTTCTTT
Organism: Phengaris alcon alcon; assembly: GCA_037179445.1. Classification (NCBI taxonomy): domain Eukaryota; kingdom Metazoa; phylum Arthropoda; class Insecta; order Lepidoptera; family Lycaenidae; genus Phengaris; species Phengaris alcon. Next base: position 349,217 of record JAYRCH010000617.1, on the reverse strand, counting down.
AAGAAGGGCATCAATAAACTGCCACTGCGTTGGCAAAGATGCATTGATTGCATGGGTGATTACTTCGATTAATACAAATAAAAAATACATGAAAAAAATTCGTTTAAATTTTTTCATACAAAACGGCAATTCCATAGGTAAAGACCTAATAGGAGTAATAACATACGACATCAGATATGCTTAAGATTAAATTAATGTTATCTTGGCTCATAATAGTCAGAATTCTTGAGTGTTTTGGTAAGTATCTATCATTACTAATTAGTTCATTAAAAAGTTGCATTGGTGTAACTGTAGGATGAAGAATATTTTGCCTAGTTAATATGACGGCTTCGGTTAAGTCTTCCAGTTGGAAGTCATGAGTGCGCTTTCGAAGTAAGCATAAGTTAGTATGGAGAGAACCTTGGAGTCGAGTTTCAATGCTTCCGAATTACTATAGATACGGTTAATTATATTCAATATATTGTTAATTTTATCGTTAACAATTTTTTCATTTTCATTCAACTTAGCAATGGAGTATTTAAATTTCTCTAATGAAGAGTTTGTAATTAGAATATTTTTTTACTAATTATGCAATAGTTTTTTTATCATCTTGAAGTTCATTAATTGCGGAATTATACATTATCGCATCGACTTCATCTAGTGTACCAAAAATGTGTTTGAATACGGTCCCTACTGCACTGAACCATGCGGACCTTTTGTTGCATTTAGATATAAGATGAGATATGGATTCATATTCTTGTGTTAAATCTTTATATCGGACCGCTAAAGGAGATAGTGTAGACATTGTTGAAGTAGCGATTGTTTACAGGTAAAGCTAATTGTATTTATGATTTCGTTTAAGTTTACAAGATGCGGATGTATATAAGATATATCTACATAATTTATAACATTCAATTGTCCATTAATGGCTTTTAGTTTTCCTAGCCCATCAAAGAAGATACCGGTAGTGTGGTTGAATGGCTGTTTAACATCCGGCTGCGCATCGATTAGGATGCTGAAATAGGATAAGTTAACATCAGTTACCTTATTTTACTATTTATATGTTCTATACTGCTTATTAGGTACTTTATAATGGCTATCCTAACTATTACTTAATATACTTAATCTAACATTTTATACGAATTTTAATATACTAATCTTTCCTTTTTCTCTTTTCTTTCAGGTTACAGTCATCGTGTGTCAGCTGGTTTAAGCTGATCGAAATGGTGTGTTACATGCCGTCTATTAATCAACAAACTAGCCGTGTGATTGTTGTTGACTTTAATAATCTTATATGGTCCCTTCCAGATCGGAGATAGTACCTCAGATGGATTTGAGGTAAACATAGTCACCTATTTTATATTTTGGCGGAGGTTTGGTTCGGGGATCGTAATGTTTTTGATATTTCTTTGGATTTTAAAATGTTCTCTAATGCTTTTTCTCTTGTATATTTAAGTTTGTTTTGTAGTTTTCTAATATAATCGGTATATGTTGTACCTAATTCACGTTCATAAAGTGAATTTGGGATATAAGGTTTATTGCCAAATACTAGTTCGTAAGGAGCGAATTTAGTGGTTGAATGTATTGTTGTATTGTATGTGAGTATACGAGTACCTGTGTAAACGTATGTTGCTCAGTTGTCCTGGTTCTCATTGACAAATGATTTCAAGTACTCTTTAAGTGTGGAGTAGCTCCGTTCTGACGCGCCCTGAGTTTGTACGTGATATGGTGAGGACCACATTTGTTTAATTTTTAGGAATTGGCATGTTGTTTTAAAAAGGTCGGAGGTGAAATTAGTTTCTTGGTCAGTAAGAATAGATTTCGGTATGTCGAATAGTTGTACTTCTTATGGGATATGCTATTGAGAATTCAGTAAGGTCATCCTGTAGAGTTAAAATGTATTTAAGTTTGGCTGATCCCGATTCTGGTAAAGGTCTAACGCTACACGTTGGAAGGGAGGTGTCGACGTAGTAGTAATTCCCATGGGAGTTTTGTTGATTTTTCTCAATGCTTTGTTTTCTTGGCATAGTTTACATTTCTTTAAACTCTGAGCTCCGCAACCGTTGTTGAGACCGGATTTCTTGTAAATACAGCTCTTTTTAGGTTGTCCCACACGTGTTCTATCGGATTGAGGTCCGGGCTACGTGCTGGCCAATCCATGGAGCGAATCTCAACCTGAGTAAAGTATTGCTCAACTTGTCTCGATGCGGACGAGCATTATCTTGCATCAGAATGAAGTTTTCGCCTATAAATCCGCTAAAAGTTACTATATGAGGGTCCAATATCTCCGTTATATAGCGATGTTAAACTACGGTTACCACGGACATGTGTGTCTGCGTCAATAATCACAAGTTCAGTTCGAGCATCCATCGATATGCCGCCCCAAACCATACAAGACCCGCCTCCGAATGGAACCCTCTTCGCAATGCAATTTTTAGTATATCGCTCTCCTCGTCTACGGTAGACTAGTCGGCGACCATCAGCACCGTACAAACAAGTCTTACACTCATCAGTGAATAATACGGAAGCCCATTGCTCCTCAGTCCAATTTAAGTGTTCCGAGCAATTCTTAGTCGAGCTTGCCTGTGAGCTGCAGACAATTTTGGTCCATTTGCGGGTCTGAAATGTGTGATATCACGCTCTTTTATCTTTCTTATTATGGTTCGTGCACTAACTGCTACATCACGTACCTGGTGGAGCTCATTTTTAATGCTTATAGACGTTAAAAACCGATTTCGCAAGGAAGTTGTCATAATAAACCTGTCGTCACGAGACGTCACCCGAGTTCTGCCAGTTCCACGTCTTCTTTTGAATGAACCTGTCTCCATAAACCTTCTGTAAACTCGGGAAACCGTAGACTGGTTTACATTTAAATCTGCAGCAATTGTTCTTTGGTCTAGGCCTTGCTGCACTAGAGCAACAATTTGTTCGGATTTTTCGGACGATACGTCCATATTCGTGAGAGAAAAACGTGTTTAAAATGAAAACAGACTAGCAATTAAACAATTAGTAACGATAATTCGACATGTAACAAAACAAAAAAAAAACAGCAATCACAACATTAACGTAACAACGAGTTAATCTTTTGTAAATTGACAAGATTTCTTCTATAGAATATTTTCTTACTTTTGTGACAGTCCCAAATTTAAATTTAATTTTGTTTTTGTGTTTATAAACCAGCCTTTATTTTCCAATACCAATAAATGTAAAAAGTTCTCATATTTCGTAATAAAATTTGATTGAATGTGTCCTTGCACTATGATGCAGTTTATGTGTCCGCCAGTGTAGATTATTGTTATATTGGCGTTTTCTACAGGATTCTATAGAGTGACCAATGTTCTTACAGTATCGGCATATTAGTTCATTTTTATTGACTGGTCTGAACTGATTTGTATTTTGGTTGGAAAATCGCGGAGGTTGTAACGAAAAGTCGCGACGAGGTTGAATTCTCGGTGCTAAACTGTGGGAATCGTCTCGTCGTATTTGACATTATTTTCTCTTCAGCGATAGCGATATTAATGCCGAGTTAAGAGATGGTTACGACGTCTAACCATTTGGGAAATTCGTGGATGTAACCCCATGATAAATGTGTGTGCGGCTAAATCTTGTATAGTAGCAATTCGTCCGGATAGATCGGTTTTCCTCTTGGTCGGGTTAGATATATTTATTTCTGTTACTAATTTAGAAAGAAGTGTTTCTATATTTAAGGTGAACTGATTAACAGATTCCTATGAACTTTGTTAGCATTCTTGGAGTTCAGAAAGGTGGTGAGAGTGATGTTTTTTCTCTCCGAACTGATTTTTGATAAATTGGGTAAATTGACCAAAGGATTCGAACTCCCTTATGCCACACGTAAAATTGGCTTCACCTTCAAGCTGGCTAAGAATATATTTGAATATTATTGGTTTCTGTGTAATATCCACTAAGTTATATGCTCTTTGATAATTAGATATAAAAGAATTAAATTTTTCGCGACTACCATCAAATGGCTTAATGAATTTTAAGAAGACGCCTAATTCGATTCTTTCTGGAACCTTAATTTCAATATCTGTTTCAGGTTTTGTTGATAATCTGGATGTGCTCGAGCTCCTCGATTTACTAGACATTGATTTATCTACTGTGTTGATTAATAATAAAATAGAATGAAGTTGAATATAATTATTAAAATAAATCGATAGACTCGATGTATGCCTTGCCTTATTGAACGGACAAGGAATTCCTAATGTAATCCGGTCACTGCGTAGACCTCTTATCTTAGAATTACAATGTAACAACTCTGTATATGTTTCATGCTATGAAAGAACGTGAAAAATAAAATCTAGAAATAATTAATGACGGATTCTGAGTTAATGGCAAGAATTAAAGTTCACTCACAGGAATGTCAGGATCACAGGAATTACTGCTGGGACCATCGTCGACATTCTAGGACTCCTCGTAGTGTATGTTGTTGCTGCTGATGACGACAGGATGATGAAATTTTGTGGTTTTCGATATTCACGTTATATACAGTTTTGTCAAACTCACTGATTGATCTGTATAATATGCTTTAGGATAGTTCACACATTCGCCAACTTGCAAATCACTTCATTTGCGCGGTATTTAGTCAAATCGGGGCGAATTTGGGTTTTACGTTTTACGGGAATTTTCCAACCCCACCGCGAACACCAAATATTATACGGGATCCGGTGAGTCTTATTAAAAAAAATGTTTTACTGCTAAACTTATTTATTAGAAAATAGAAAAATTTGATTAGACTTATTACGACCGACCGCGTTTGAGACTGAACTGGTCGTCTCTAGCGCTCAACAAACGTCCTGCTATCTGCTGCTGACATAGTCAAAGCGATAATGTCAATTAAGCATTCTTGCTAACAGTGTAGGGTTATGACAGTACGCACAATTCTCGTCAAATTGTACTAGAAATTATCGCTTCACGTATTAGTATATTGATGATAATGTAGTATTTCTAGTAAGAGTAAGTTTAGGAACTAGATGAGGAGGTATTAAACCACGTTGCTAATGACCCTTGGCAATCTTCGTTTTTCTATGGAAATGACAGACGATGTATAAAAAACGACGATTACCGAAAGAGATTGAGGTACTCTACTGATTACATTTTTTGCTGGTTTTTACCATTGATTAATAAATTGTGGAAGTTGATTAATTTTTTCCCATCAGAAAGTTCACAATTTTTAAGCGCATCAATTAAATCGAAAGCGAATTTATCCCGCCCTTCATTTTGGTATTGACATGTAATGAATGTAAAATGTAAATAAACGTTCGAAAAATATTCAACATTAAACATGCATACTGGAAATTAAATGAAAATTCCCGACAGTGTAAAAGGTCGATCAAAACTAATTGAACGAAACACGTTACGTGTAGTCAATTTAAATCATTTTTTTATAAACACTTTCACCGGCGGACAGGGGGAAAATTAAATTTGGCTCTACGTTGAAAAATATGGCGTTCATACCGTGAAATAAGATGTAATGTAAATTATAATATTTTCAATCAAAATCACACAAACTTTGAACAAAGATTTTCATAGGACTTAAGGAGAAATTTATACACATAAAACATGTGGTCTACGAATAAAATCAATTTGCCGCTTTGTAATAATATCTTAACGCAAACATATGCCGTAATAGGGTTTAAAAACTTGTCAGCTGTGCCGCTGTCGTGCCGCTGCCGTGCCGCTCGCCGCTGTGTTCATGGCAGCATATCATCCAGGTTCCAGAAGTATAAAGAGTTTTTTTCAAACTAAACACACCGGCATATTTAGCGGAACACAAAAAAAGGGTCCATAATTAAAAAAATATGGTTTTATTTTAAAATCTACTTACTACACTTCTTTTGTTATTTAAAGTTTCATTTGTTTTACTTAAAATGAGATCACATTAAGAACAGATTTTGCGAGTAAATAGCTTTTATATTCGTGAAAAATATAAAAGCTTTTGGCTATTTGTGAAAAATGGAACATTTTTGAACTTTTCATGTAACCGGGAAAAGTGAAAATTAATATTAAAATAACAATTAATTAAATTAGAAAAATGATGATTAATATCGCGTATTTCCTCCACGTGCTCTTATTAAAGTTTCTACCCGTCTAGGCATACTGAGAATGAGGTTATCGATGCATTATCCTGCATTAAAACAAAATCGTCACCTATATATGGGGCAAACGGTACGACATTTTCTTCTAAAACTTCTCTGATATAACGGTCTGCAGTCAGACTCCCTCTGTCAATCACTACCAAGTCTGTGCGAGCTCCCAAACAAATGCCCGCCCAAACCATTATTAATCCACCACCGTATACAACTGTAGTTTCAAAATTTGTCTCAATGTATCGTTCTCCTTTGCGTCTGTATATTCTTTACCTGCCGTCAATTTGATTTAAGAGAATTCTGCACTCGTCACTAAACCAATACCTTACTCCATTGGTCCGCGTTCCAATGTCGATGTTCCTGAGCAAAAGTTAACCTGTTTCTACGATGATTTACCTCGAGCCTTGGAGCCTTGGCGGACACAAATGAACCCAAACCAGCTTCTTCGAACCTTCTTTGTACCGTACGCTCACTTACGGTTACACCCCGTACTGCTTCTAACTCATGTCGGGCTTGGACGGCCGTCAAACGGGGGTTCCTACGTACACGAAGCCGAATGAAACGATCATCCCTACTCGAAGTGCGTCTTTTTCTGCCTTGTCCAGCTCTTCTCACATAAGTACCGGTCTCCGTGAACCGTTGGATACTGCGATGGATCGTTGAAACTGGTCGACGAAGATCTCTGGATATCACTCTGTAGGTTTGACCATTTCTTCGCATTTCAAGTGCCCTGGCAATCTCCGTTGGGGCTAAGTCAGGCATAATTCAGTCCTCAACTCCAAAAAGATACGCCATTAAAAAAAACTAACCAAAAACAGTATTTCAATGAAATTTTAAATCAAACTCAGAAGGAAGAAATACTCGAAGTTCGCTCCAGATAAGGTGTATTTGAATAAAATTAAAACAATTGCATAAAATGATCATGTTCAGTTGTTTTCTTAATTTGAAAATATTTCTTTTTAAATTAAATGACGTATAAACCAGCCAGCAACCTTATATGATACTGATATCAAACCTTTATTTTATGTTCCGCTAAATATGCCGGTGTGTGTATTAGGTCCTTACATATGAAATCAGCGTTTTGTCGTACTGGACACTTTGATCCCAAATATTATGTCTTCTTTGGCTAGGAATTCCAATATAAAATTTATAGCGCTATTTACTTATGCATTTGTGTTTCGAAAACCGTAATTCATTTGTTTTTTCCTCTTTTGTTTTTTTCTTTGCGTCACTCGTGTTTACAAAATGGAAAACTTGAAATATCGTATTATTTTCGAGTACGAGTTCCACCGTGGCACCAGTGCTGCAGAAACGGCTCGAAGGATTAATGATGTGTATGGCGGCGGTGTCGCAAAAGAAAACATAGTGCGTTTTTGGTTCCTACGTTTTCGTTCTGGAAATTTTGACCTGCAGAACAAGCCCCGTGGACGGCCGGAGATCGAAGTTGATAATGAAGAATTAAAGACTATTGTGGAAGCGGATCCATCGCAAACCACGTCCGAGGTAGCTGCCAGGCTGCGGTGTTAGTAATAAAACTGTTTTAATCCACTTGAAGCAAATTGGTAAGGTGAAAAAAGCTTGAAAGGTACTTCATGAATTAAGTGCAGCAAACCGACAAACCCGCGTCGACTGGTGCGTTACATTACTCAACCGGCACAATAATTAAGGGATTTTAAATCGAATCATTTTTACCTGTGATGAAAAGTGGATCCTGTACGATAATCGAAAACGCTCATCGCTATGGCTGAACCCTGGCGAACCAGCCAAAGCCTGCCCCAAGCGAAAATTGACTCAAAAAAAGTTACTTGTAAGCGTTTGGTGGACTAGTGCCGGTGTCGTTCACCACTACTTTCTTAAATCTGGCCAGACGATTACGGCAGATGTCTATTGCTAGCAACTACAAATCATGATGGAAAAGCTAGCTGCTAAACAACCGAGGTTGGTCATTCGCTCTAGGCCACTGCTGCTTCAGGACAACACTAGACCACACACTGCACAACAGACTAGGCTACCAAATTAGAGAAGCTTCAATTGGAATGTCTAAGACATCCACCGTACTCCCCGGACCTTGCTCCAACAGATTACCATTTTTTCGAAATTTGGATAACTTCTTGCAAGGGAAAAAACTCAACTCCGATGGGGCAGTCCAAAGCGCCTTCAAAGATTTTATTGATTCCTGTCCGAATGGTTTTTTTAGTAAAGGAATCATGAACATGAACTACCTATGAGATGGCTAAAGTGCATAGATAGCAATGGTATATACTTTGGTTAAATAAATATATTATGTTTAAAAAAACTACTTTATGTTCCTCCTTTACAAAACGCCAATTTCATATGTAATGACCTAATATTCCATAAATATGCTCAAGGTAGTTTTCACACCCTTTTCTCCTCACAGCCAAATTCTTTTCAATGATTCATGACAATTTTATGTTCATAGAATATATCAAGGACAGTAAGGAGTATTAAATAACGGCAAGATTTGTTTCTGTTTTCCAAAAATATACTAGATAACTAGATTTCATGTCCGCTTCGTACGCGAAACAAAACCCGCGACACCGTCCATTTTTCTGCACTGAAAAGTAGCCTATGTGTTAGATCAGAGTCCAAATGTACTATCATACCAAATTTCATCCAAATCCATTCAAAAGTTATTCCGTGAAAGAGTAACTCACATCCATACATACAATCGTTCGCGTTTATAATATTAGTAAGGATTGAATCCTTGTTCGTCAGTTAAGGGAAGTAAACTCTTTTGTACTCAAACATCGAGAGGTTGATTTTCAACAGTGGAGCAAAACATATTAAGTGTTAGTTAGCCAACTTCTGAGAATCTAAAGCTCTATAGACGACCAATATAGTAGTAAACAAGATTTCCAAGTAGCAATACATAAACAGAAAAGCAATCTACACAAGATAGTTCGTGTATCGGAGCACTAATAAGGTCCTATGCAGTGGGATTAGGTTGGACGTTCTAGAACAAACATTCATTTTCATGGCACAAATGTTTGAACACGCCGACGGTTTGAGTGAGCTCATAATATAATCTAGTTACTAGCTGAATAATCACTCACAAAATTAATTTACCTCCGATTTGACCTTTATGCCGACGACATAAGGATCTTAGTTTATCATGTTTTTCTTTCGTCATGTACTTAATACAAATAAGATATGAGTAATTTCGAAAACTAATGTCAGATACGCGTAACGCAGTTACCTAGGCGCTTGGATTGTGCGTTATTGATCAATTAGTCTCAGGATCGAATCTCGGTCAGACAAAATATTTTTATTTTTTTATTTATTTTCCTTTTATAATTTTCATTTTCATTTTTCACTTCTATCGGCAATATTTTTTTATTTTGTGGTAAGTCAGTGACATTTAAATTGGTAGTATGTGTCGTTTTGTTTACGTTTAGAATAAATTGGACCAGAGTGGAGTATATAATTTTGTATTTGACGTCATTATGAAACGTAAATTTTACTTAAAATTCCTCTGTCTATAGTCCGTTCAGAGATATTTTTCCATAGAGTTTTTATAGGAGTCGTCGGCATTGAGGTCTTGTTAGAGATAAAATAAATCTGAACGGAATGCAGAGAATTAGGTAGAAAGTGCTGGAAAATACTCCAGAAATTTTCACTTTATACTTTTAACGGATAATAATTTTTATAAAAATTAAACTTATCGATTTTTATTTCGCCTTACTTTTTAAAGAAAACATAAAGAAGAAGTAACAAATGCTTTAATTGACCAAATGTTGTTACGCTCATGCATAAATTGCTTTAGAAGCTGACAAAACAGAGAAAATTCCAAGTATATTTTACAGTAACTCCATTATGCAGCATAAGCGTTGGTCAAAGTGATAAGCGACAAGGGGAAATCTAGTTTTTATTAGTCCTCTCATTTATAGCTAAACGAATAAAAGACAGCTTTTGTTGGAACGTAGACGAATTAAGAACAGAAACGATGGCTGCCTCCATTGTAACATTGCATTAGCTTATTTTTACCAGGGATTTTATGGAGCGCTGTAACCGTAACCGAAATAATCGTTTATCCGATATAAAAACATTCGTAACCGCAACCGAAACCAATATGAAAGCTTTGCATAATTTCGGATATAGACGGACTATAATATGACATGTTTATCTAATTTGCTAGCCGTGCCGACTTACCAGCATTTTAGGCCAAATGATTACCTAAACTTGTTATATGCCATTAAGTATTTGGATTTTACTTACATTCGTCACAAGCCTGTATCCGTAATACGTAACCGAAATTTCGGATTATCCGTTAAAATCCGAAATTATCCAAAAGTAACGACTTTCGGTTAGTTATCCGTTGATAATCCGAAATGTATGCGTGTAATCTATATGTAAATGAAAGTTTAAGTTATTGGGGGGATTTATATTAATCCTCATACTTTGGCTAAGGTGCAGGTAGTCGAGGTACATACCTGGAATTAGTAAAGTTAGTTTAGCAGTCAGTTCTACTCTACGTGAGTCGATTTACGGTCCGGTTGATTCTGCTAATTAAATCCTGCAATAATGCAGTTCCGATATTAAGTTAAAACTGCAAAATGGTATACTCATAAACGTCAAACCAACGTCAAACCTATTTTGATTTTTCCAAACTCCAAAATCAGTTTATGATATGAAGACGATACATTTATAATTTAATAAAAGTAAAATGTAAGTTTAATATAAGTGTTGGCGACTAAATGGACTATCCAATACAAAAATATTTTTTCAATTCGAACCAGTAGTTCCATAAGGCTGGGACTATATGCTCCGGAATCCGGAAGGCCGTAGAAAATAGAGCTGAAGATTGTGTACAGCTGTCAAATCTGACATTTGACACTCGAAACTATAATTTTCAGCTTTCAACAGCTCAGAACTCTGGGTCAATACTACAGCGCTGGAAATCGAAGTGTCAAATGTCAGATTTGACAGTTGTAGATGATTTTGAGCTCACAGATCAATTTACAGTGCAGTTTTTTCTGTAGCAACCACTAATAAGCGCTCGTGGGAACGTATCCTTATAGTTTAAACGCATAAGCTTTATAATATTAATATAAATATTATAAAGCTTATACGTTTATTTTTAGTTAAAATATTAATTATATCTAAAATTAATGAATCATAGATGATATCACAAGTTACAACCCTAATGTTCGTTCCAACCGCGCCTGTGCATAATTTCAGATTGTACACTCGACACTAGATGGCGCATGCGGACTAGGCGTCATACAATTTTAGACTTCATTTCAATAGTGACACGTGTCATTCTTAATTTTCACTAATATTTAAAATGGATAGAGGATTGTCAAACAGATTATTTATAAAATAAAAATTAAATAACGACTTACAGATGATAAGAAACACCTGATCGTAGTAGGTTCTTAGTACTACTATTGTTTTTGTACTCAAGGATAGAACATCGAGTCATTATTAAGAGCTTTTTAATAAAACACGCGTATGAAAATCACCGGCTGTATACGTCACAATACGTGAGCAACCACAAAGCAAGTTAAGACTCGCTGTCCTTAACTATGGCACGCGGGCCACGCCCACGTGTCCGTTCCTCCTGGGTTTTATATTACTTGCTTAAACCCGATGTCTGGTGCCTTTGTACAATCGAACAAGTTGCCGCTCGACCAGGCATAAGATCAAAATCTCTTAACAGCGCCGATGTATCGTGTGCACGCACACATACTTACGTGTAAATACAGACTTCAACCACATCTGCAGTCGTTGCTGCCACTTCCTTGTATTTAAATATTTTGAGGTGTCCTAGTGCAATAGAAAATGTTTAGAAACTGGTCGAGCAGGAACTTTGCCGATATTGTACTCTTTAATTAACCCGTGAATATAGTCCACCTACTGGATTGACGGCCAGTATAATGCTAAAGCCAGACAGACCGAGTGAGCTTACACACAATTTGCATTAACGGCTGCAATAATAGCAACACACGCACAAAAAGCCGGCCAAGTGAGAGTCGGACTCACGCACGAAGGGTTCCGTACAAAACGACAAAAAAAAGGTGAACATTTCAAGTGTCTAGCTATCACGGTTAGGCGATACAGCTTGGTAAGAATCAGACTGACAGACGGACAGACAGCGAAGTCTCAGTCTCGGGGCCCCGCTTTTACCCTTTTGGTATGGAACCCATAGGGAGGATTTTAAATAGTTGCCCGCGATTTCGTACGCCTCAAAATAAATCCTACCGAAACCGTACATCTTGCCGCGTTAAAAGGTAGTGTTGTTATTTCTACCTGAAAAGTTTTGAAGAAGTTTCGAAAGTTGGTAATATAAAAGATTTTGATGGGTGTTATTACTTTCATGTGCCTGTCTGTCCGTGCCATTGTAACTCTCAAACGGATGAAACAAATGGGTCAAATACTAACGATCTCCCATGTCCCTGCATTAAGTATGTAAAAACACTTAGCGCCATGTTTGCGGAACTAGTACGCCGAAACTATTAATTAAAAAAAAAAATCTTGAATTGTAGGGTATTTATCTAGTTAAATTTTGTAGTAGGTACATAATTTTATTGTAAAATGAGTCGGAAAGGAAATAGAATCAAACTACTTTTATTAGACTCAATTTTTTCATGATAGCGTGGCGTTAGCGGCAAAGGTGGTAAAGTTGAAATACGAAAAGAGAATCTTGAAACCTCGTAAAATTTATAAAATTACCAATTTTGAAAACTACCACAAACTTTTCAGGTACCCTTTTTCCCGACCAAATGACTAGGCAATTTTTGCGTGAGAGAATCACAAACATCCATCCATACATCCTCACTGACAGTAGGATAATTTGATATATAACTCAGGATGTTACATCGACATCGAGAAAAATATTCGATTTAAGTGTAGGAGCTACCAACACTGTGCACCCCAGAAATTAAAACAACTAAAAACCTTAACATTTTTAAAGTTTGAAATAAATTTTATATAATTTACTTTCTTTTATTTATTAACGGACTTCAAAAAGAGGTTCTGATTACCATTGCGATTTGTGACTGATAAAAACTGACGACCAAACGACTACCATTCTGATAAGTTTAAAAACACATCCACTTTAACAATTTAATACAATGAATATAAATAAAAGCTTAAGCAAACAGAGAATATTTGTTACGAACAGAATGGCTCCGGATTATTAAATATTTATAATTTTCTACGGAGATGTGTAAAATATACAAATTGTATTCGAAAAGCGCGATGTAGCTCAGCTCATCTGATAATAGCGCAGTTCTGATAAGTTTTCATGACCCGGAGAAACAATTCGCATTGAGATTCGCAATCTAACGCAATCTAAAACTGTATAAGTACCATCGGTATATAGTTTTAGATTGCGTTGCAAATGTTTTGTATCTCATATGAGTATTTTCAGGGATAACAAATTGTAATAATAGCTGGTCTTACTACGTACATTAAAAAACATAGGTCTTACTACGTACAGAGTACACGTGGCAAGTGTGAACTTAATTAATTATTTAAAATAAAAAAATACTCTCATCGGCCTAAATACTTTAAAACACACTTTAAAAAAGAATAGAAAAATTAAAATGTTGTACACTTAGCGCCAACTCGAGTTAAGTTATTATGTAAGACCACTTTAGAAAGTTAAGTTATTACATTGTAAGAAGTATAAGTAGCTTCCGACAGATGGCATTATATCCAAAATCATGTCGTGACAATTCACGTGATATTTTACTCACAACGCCGTTTGAGCAGTTCCACAAAAGATAAAATACACAAGGACTTTACCTAATGCAATTTTTACCTATGGAATGATTGTAATATAAGATTATATTAACACTGGCAGGCATAAGCTGCTATATTCTTGAAATATTTTTCCTTCGTTACACGATCGAGCCAAATTAAAGGAAGACTTAAAATTTTCGGCTATGTATGTATATTCTTTTTGGGATATTCTTTGAGGAGAAATTGATAGGACATATTATTGACAGCGAGAGGCTAGCCCGCCAATATAACTCGTCCAACAAAGCATTTTACGTTATGATGAGTCTGGATTCATTAGTATAATCAAGTCTCTATTGTTTCCATGTCTTTTTCTTTTTTGATGAAATAATAACAATGAAGAATAAGTGAATAACTCAAAGCCGAGCATAAATTTGTTTACTGGGGTAGTTCAAGATATGAGAAATTGTTGTTGTAGACCAGTGTATGCGGAGCAGACACGAGCATATTTTTTCCTATTCATTTCTATCCCGGCTACGGCGAAGCAAAAAGGAAGGGTAATGATTTTGGCAGTCTATGTATGTATGTACCACCGTAGCGCTTAAACTACTGGTCCGATTTTAATGAATTAGGTTTCAACAGATTCGTAATAATATCACGGGTAACATAGACTATATAATTTACGTAGTCGGGTTATAGTTTTTTATAAAAATTGTAGTTGTGTCCACGTGATGTTGTGTACAGACTGTGATCTAATGGCTTTTAATACTCTAGAACCTAGAATCCAGATCGAGCTAATACTGGTTACCGAGAAGTTACTATTGCCAATCCTCTTGTGACGAGGGCGACAGGACAATTTATAGAACAATTATAGTGGAATTAATAAGCCTGTGACCACAACGTGACTCATAATTACACAGAATATTGGGATGTCTTGGCCAGGAGTCTGGACACCGAAGCGCTATCTAAACAACTAGTAATACAGTAAAACTGAGTTCCTAATGTAACTCGGCAATCATGGCCATAGAAAATATGAAAATGACAGACGATGTATGAAAAACGACTATTGCCGCGAGCCATTAAGAACTTGACTGTAATGTACGTTTGGCAAATAAATTTTAGCCTGAGGATTTGAAATTTGATATAGCTAATAAAATGTGTTCTCGACACGTTCTGTCTAGTGACATTTCAAAATTATCTAACCAACAGCCTTCGAGGTCCAGTGGTTAAGAGTTTGGCTCTAGACTCGGAGGTCGCGGGTTCGATTCCGCGTTAGAACAACAATAAATATTGTTTTCATGTTTGGCTAGGACAATGCAGGCTAATCACCTGATTGTCTGACAAGAAAGATGATCCATGCGTCGGATGGGCATGTAAAAAGTCGAAAAGTAAAAAGCCTGATCTCCTGCCAATCGTGTCGGTCATCCGTTCCACTGGGCTACGAGAGTAAAGAAAGAGAGAGTGCTCTTGTACATTGCGCACACACCCGGTCACTATAAAAATAACTCCTGGATAGCTAGCTGCAATTCAAGGAAAGCGGCCACCGATAGAAAAATATTGATTAGCTAATCAGTCATTTATATAGTTTTACGAACAAGTGGATTAATGAAACATTGTCCAATGCGGGGATCTCTAAATCTCTTCTTATTTTTTATGATTCGTGTTACAGCTTTCTTACTTTCGCCTTTAGGAGAATCGATAAAAAATGCAAAATTCTTTTCATTCGAACACTGTATTGAATCGTAGGTGGGACGGAAAACTTGCCTCAAAGCTGTCAACTCTTCAAGTGCCTTATTATGAATGCAATATTTTTGTGAAAAATAGTTTTGTACTTGTCTGAAATACCTCTTATGAAGACTATATAAGAATACAATTAGAATATTCTTTTAAATGAGTCGTTCGTCTGTTCGTCACACAAAGTTTCGTCCTAATGGGACGAAAAGACGAAATTAATTTTTTCTAACAAAAACATGTGAGGTAATAATATCAGCAAAAAAATATAATCAATTGTAACATGTAGTTCAATAATCACTATCACTACATAGTACAAAACAAAGTCGCCTTTTTTGTCTGTCCCTATGTATGCTTAGATCTATAAAACTACGCAACGGATTTTGATGCGGGTTAAAATAATAGGTAACATGCATAATTTAGTAGAAATACTGATAATTTTAGTGGTTTCAAAGTCGTAAATAAACACATTTTTTTGCCCTTACATTGGAAACGCTGACTGTACCCTACGAAATAGATCAAAATAATCTACTACAGTATTGTACACCTTAAAAAGGTCTACAAAAAAGTACGCGATGGTATATGTCTATCTCATAGAGATAACCCACAATAACCATTTTTTATCCTTTACTTTTTACGATAAATAATTGCTTATTTACGAAGCGATTTTGAGCAATACAGCATTGATCCTTATCCGATCAAGAACTTTAAATACATTGTGGATTTAATATAGATCAATATGGACAGCATGTAATTTAAATTAATATTTTCGAAGATATTACAGATTTAAAATGCAGGGAAATAGCGGTTGAACCGGCCGGGATCAAGGTGATAGGGTCCCGTTTTTATCCATTGAGTACGAAAACCTAAAACCATTTGCAATATTGTATACAGAAGTATATTGCAGTGAGTAGAGTTATTTGCTGAAGAAGTTTTTTCTCCAAGAACACTATTCCACGCGGGCGAAGCCGCGGACAAAAGTTTGGATTATATTTTTTATACTTGTCACTTTTTTAAACTTTGTGCACACGTTTATCTTTTCTGTTTTAGTCGAATCCGTAAATTACAAAGTCATTTATTCTAATCGTATAACTATTCACATACTAAATACGTAACTCGTTATTTTTTTAGGTACTCAATTCATACAATATGCATGATATTCATGCAAATATGTCCAAGGAATAAAAAGTTTCATACAAACTTCTATCACCTATTTTACTCCCTTGAGGGTTGAATTGAAAAAAAAATCCTTTCTTAGTGAATGCCTACGACCTACGTCATATGAAAAATACGTCAGCAAAATTTCTATTTTCTAGCCATAAGGGTTTGGCCTGTGCGTTCAGAGTCATTCAGATTTGCCTTTTATATATTACTAGCTGTCCCGACACACATTGCTTTATCTTAATTATGAACTGGAATGAATAAATAACTAACCTACAATGCAACCTACGTCGTAGTCCTAGAACTACATCTACTCCTACAACCTACAGCTTTTCCAATATTTCTCATCGTTCAAACCTTCCCTGAACTTACAAAATTATTTCAAGACCAAAATTAGTCAAATCGGTCCAGCCGTTCTCGAGTTTCAGCTGCAGCATTGGAATTGCTATACATTTTTACGTCCCTCGGGAACGTGATAAAAAGTATCCTATGTCTCTCTCCTGGTTCTAAGCTACATCCCCACCAATTTTTAACCAAATGGGTTTAGCCATTCTTGAGTTATAAATAGTGTAGCTAACACGACTTTCTTTTATATATATACCTAGTCTTGCCATAAATACTGAAACAAAGAAAAAACAATTTTATATTGCAAATAACATTTCTTACTCTGACAGTGTGTTAGTTTAATACATAAATATAAAACAATTTAAAATATAAAAAGCTTATTCGAAGTGGTCTCCATTGGCTGCAATACAGTCCTTTACACGTTGAGGCCAGTTATCAATAGAAGCACGCACTCTTTCTATGGGAAAATTCTTCACTGCCAATCGTACGGATTCTTTTAGTGACTCCAAATTATCATGGCGTTTAGAGCAAGCCGTACTCACTAAAACTGACCATAAATCATAATTCAGCTGATTAAGATCGGGACTAGACGACGGCCAGTCTTCAGCTCTGATGAAGTCCGAAACGTTTGTTTCCAACCAAGACTGCGTAGACCGAGCTTTATGACCCGGCGCCGAGTCTTGCTGGAAGGACAATTCTTGGTTATTGAACATGGTGTTGTTAGGGGCTTCACTACCTTCTCGAGAATGATAACTTGATACACTTGTGCCGATGTTTTGATACCTTTTTCATAAAAGTATGGCTCAGTCACTCCTTCATAGCCAATACCCCACTAAACTATCACTGAAGTCGGATAGTGCTCACGTTGCACTCCTAATTGGGAAGCTTCCTTAGAGCTTTGAGCATAAAAACAGTCATTTTGTTTGTTAAAATGTTGCTCAATTGTAAAAAATTCTCATCCGCAAACATAATTTTTTCTGTGACCTCCCTTTGCGCACCGCTTCAGTAGTTGTTTCGATTTTACCACCCTATTCTTTTTTTTTATCAGTTAAGAAATGACCAGTACGTCTCTTATAGGCTGCAAAATGACTTAGTCATCTTATAAAATACGCGACATGGTTCTAGGTGCTATCTTCATCTCCCGAGATAAAATCTTTTGCTTTCGGACAGGATTTCTTCGAATTCTTTCCCTTACTGCTTTGACCAACCTTTTTACGTACGAACACTACGTGGACGGCCAGAAATTTTTCTGTCACAAACAGAGGAGGTGTCAATTGTACCTATTAATATCCCGGTACACAAACATTTTACTAATACCAAGCGTATGGAGAATTTTAAAAATTGCATTTGGTCCGTACCTACTTTGTGTAATGCATCACAGCGATTTGGTTCTCTTTATCACCCCCTCCCCATTTTAATATTGCAAAATATTGTACAATGTATTGTTGTAATATTTTCATCTATATATATATATATATATATATATATATATATATATATATATATATATACACATAGATGAAAATATTGTACATCAAACTGTTGATATTTTATCACAATTTTGTTATAAAATATAAAACAATAAAGGCGTGGCGTCCAAGCCATCTTTTTCATGTCCCCTTACCCTATTACCTAGTTATAGTATAATTACGAAGTGGAGAAAGAATCCAAAGTCCTATAGGAATAGTAATTCAAGGCATATGATTGTTTTTGATTTTGTATAAAGATATATTGACTATTATATGCTTGATTTAGAGACAGCAACGATTTGCAAGTTAATATTTTTATTTACTGAACGTCAAATTGAAATGAGACTGATTTTAGTCAATTATTGTAAGTTTTTTTTCAGTAAAATACCTTATCGTATGTTTTATATCTACAGTAATATTAAAAGGAGGAAATATTTGTTTGTTTTTTATGTTTGTTTCTTTGCATTGAATAGACTCCGAAACGAATGGACCGATTTAGTAGACCACGAGAGAGGACTAATTATTATTGAGGAAAAATGTACCTAAGTTTCCGCAGGTTGCATGTCGTCGCAATATCAAAGTCGCAGGAAACTATCTAGTTTAAGATAAAGTTGATTTAGTGAAACCTACTTACTTTATTTTTTGTCATATAATAATATATGGTTACATTTAATTTTGTTATATTTGCGATTGATTGTAATAATTGTTACTTTATACAGGGTGTCAGAAGACCGCTTCAATTAACTTTGGAATATGATTATACTACCTTTTCCCATTACAAAAAAGTTATTTTTATTTATTTTATTTTCAAAAAATGTAATTTTATTTTTTTACATTTTATACCTTTTAATCATGAGAACAAGCTGTCTAGAAGTAGAGTTTTCATTCAAATCTAAAATTTTATTATTTTTACTTCATTACGCAATGTAATTTACTTCATTACGCTCGCCAGCCAATGACCCGTCAGCTGACGCACCGGGCCGGCCGCCGCGCCGTGCCTCTGCCTCAGTACACGCGTTCAGCGATGTTTAATGTATGCAGATTGCAGTGACTTACAACCGTACACACACAAAAGAGACGGATGTTTAGAATTCATAATTTCAAATAATTTTGGCGGAACCTTGAAGACTATCCCACGGAACCCACTTTAGGTATCCCTGCTCTACATCGCCTGCAGTGTGGTGCGTAAAGAAAATTAGTAAATCACGCACGAAATGTTGCTTGACAAATAACGAACGATGTGTACAGTGTGCAACTAAATTCTTAATGTCCAACGGCAATCATCGCTTTTCTATCTAAAGTACAGACGGTGTGTGAAAAACGACAATAACCGAAAGATGTAACGTGGTTGAACTGTAGGTAACAATGAAACTTAAGTAGGTGTATAAAAGGGTGCCCGAAGTCATATTAGTAAATTATTATTAATGATAGTTACGTACGTAATTACACCGATCATAATAACGAAAAACTATGGCTAATAGCTATTTACTTACGTGAAAGAAGTATTGAGTGCTGAATGACTGCTAGTAGTTAGTAGGTACTAAGTCTACTCCTAGTACTAAGTTCGCAGGAATCCATCGACCATCAGGCAACTGCGGCAAGGTGTCGCGTTAAAAGTTAGTAAAAAGCTGAAATTCGTTTCTAGCACCATAAGTCATTACACGTATCACTTAACTTTTAACAAAACACTACGTTTTTCAACACGACCTAATATTAAAAACTCAAATCAGACGACAACCTTTTACCACGAGAGAAAAACCGCAACTAAATTCGAAAATCTATTTTAAAACAAAACAGTTCTTTTATCGACTTTCAGCAAAATTCAAAAGATGCCGTTTAATAATTCTTTAAAAAATAACGTTTTCTGCTTTCGGCAAAATTCAAAACAATTTTTCGACAACAAGTGCTCGTGCAATGTACGGTCAGACCGTGCGTAATTATTTAAACTTAAGCAGTTGACTTTCAATGGTTTTGGAAAAGTATATCGAATTTATTGCAAGCTTTTGTTTGTTAGTCCTCCCGTGGGCCGTGACCACGTTTGCTGTAAAGTAACCGAAATGTCGAGATGACAAATGAAAATAAACCATGAAAAAAATCAGTAACTCTTTCTCAATGTCCGTCTTACTCCTAAACGAAGTTTTTCGAAAGGCATTAATAATTTAGTGTTACTGCAAACATAATCTTTGTATGAACATTACATTCAATATTAAAGGAGAATCATCTTATACTATGTCGTATGTACGTTAAATGTCGTTAGCTAATTATTGCGTTGTAGACCGTACCTACAATGCGGTGGCGGCGGCGGGATGCGCGGCCCGAGGCGAGTTGTAGCTACTAGCCGGCGCGAGCGCGGAAGGCGGGGCTGCGCGCGCGGCCATTTTCGCGACAAATATCAAAAGCGTGCCGCTGACTACCTAGGTCCTAGGCTAAGTGATGTGACCTATGAAAATTGAAACATTTACTTGTACGTATAACGTAGTCGATATTTAAATTAGTTATTTTCCTTTGTGTTTGTAATAAATAATTTACTGTTTTTATATTAAGGCAGCTGAGTTTATATGATTTATGGCTGACAAACGAGCTAACAGATCGCCTGGTCCGGTTGCCGGTACCTCACATGTGTGTTGCTGATCTTTTACGCGCCTTGAGCCTCCAGTAGTTTTATAACTTCATACAAATCAATGCGTATGCAAAATAAAAAGTAATTGATTGATATGAAAAACTATCGATACAAATATTTTTGGATTCGGGACTCATGCCTATGTTTTTTACATAAAATCATTTTCTCAGTTTTGGCTAGCCAACTGGGCTGAAAACCCGAGTTTTCGAGTGATGTTCGGCGTTCCGTGTTAATTTTTCAATTATCTACTTATCTTCGTTTTAATTTTCGTTTGTTTATTTTAACTTTCGTTTGTTTTATAACTGTTTTATTTGTAATTTTATATTAACTAATTTGTTTGTTTTAACATGTTTTGCGTGTTTGTGACTTGTGATTTTTTATCCTAAAATGTCATCGCCATACGCGTATACCACGCGTGAATATGGTATGATGATAATTTGCTTAGGAGAAGCATTTGGGAATGTCGCAGAGGCATTGAGGATTTACCGGAGGCGATATCCTCATGCCCGCCATTTTTCAGATTCCCGTACCATTACACAGGCATGCGAGTGTTAGAAAATAGGCCCATTGAGCCAGCGTATGGCGGTGGGCGGCACCTGGACGTAATATTTACGTTTTGCTAGGAGCATAGTTTAGACGGTGCGCCGGGATTCTCGTCTTGGAACCCGCAGTGCGGCTAAAATGCTTAGACGTCGACACGGTAGGCCAGTTGCTAGTTGATGTTCGATTTAACTGTGATTTAACCTCATCTCATTTTATTTTCATTTATTTTTCTTAATCAGAACAAAAAATTTAAAGTAATTAAAAGTTAACTTAAAAAAAGTTAGTAAATAGATACTTGAATGTTATTAGAACTTTAAATAAGTTTGTTCATAATCTATGCAATTTTCGTGGTTTATTTGCTACATACGGTACGGTACAGCTGCTAGAAAACGGTCAGCAAATTTTCTCTATTCGCATATTCGCACCTGTGTGGGCGCGGGGGACGTGTCTGCTCGGCCTCTCTTCGCGCCTCGCCCATGTCGTTATGTACGTTGTACATTGCAAATTTTTACTTTTACAAAAACAAACGATTAAAAGCAAATGACTAGTACCAATGGATCTATCTCATGGCCTTATATAAGCCCACGAAGTTATCGGGACTGGTCAAATATACCCTGTATAAGACTGATGTTTAGCATTTTTATACTAGTCTAGTTGTCCCGACACACGCTGTTCTGTCTTAACATTTCACCGTTAATACCTTCCCTGAACTTCCACAATTATTATAAGACCAAAAATTAGCCAAATCGGTCAACCTGTCCGGTCCAGTTCTTGAGTTTTAGCGAGACATTGTAATTGTAATCCATTTTCATATACAAGATTTAATTTTTTTAATAACTAAATATATCAAAAATTAAAACATGCTATAGATTAAATATTACTCTGTTATTGATTAAATACTAATTTATTTTTGTTGGGTTTGCGTAGTATTACTTTTTAATTTTGTGATAATAAGTATGATTGTAACAAAGAAGTAATAAGTAAACTGTGTACAAAGAAATATGTCATACTTAATAAACCTTATCAAACATTAAACATACGCATTGCATCATGGATGTTTTAAATAAATAATATTATCAACAAAATCACCTATTTCCTTTTCTTTTGAAAACTACCAATAATTTGCAAACCGTACTCACAAACATTTTAAAGTCATAAAAATTAATTACATTGGACGAACTAACGAATGCAAAAAGCAATAAAAATTGAAAATCGCGTTTACTTCCTATTAGGACGAAACTTGTGGGACGAACTCAGGCAACGTAGCCTTTTAAATTACATTTGATTTCAACCTACACTTGCTTTTCTCAAAACATTTTCTTTTTATTTAATCGTTTATTGCACACAAAACGAAATACTTTACCAATTTCAGGAAAGGAGTTCCTATATGGATGGATGGTTTGTAACTCTTTCACGCAAAAACTACTGAACGGATTTCAATGAAATTTGGTATGGTAGCAGTTTAGACTCTGGATTAAATACTAGTCCACTTTTTATCCCGAAAAAGTACAGTGTTCCCTTGGGATGCTGTATTTACGCGGGCGGAGCCGCGGGCAACAGCTAGTACACTATAAAACCCTCAGCATACGATAATCACACATTGGACATGCCCATCCGTCATACATTTGACATGTTTAGATTGGAAATTATATGAACTGATTTAGCAATTAGAGGGATTTTGTAAATAATTAATTACACGGCCACAACTAATTAATATCGCGGCGGTTTAGGAATCAATTGAACGTGCGCCCGTAATGGCCGGGACACGATTAGCTGACCAAAACTGATCTATTGCACCTATCATTGGTTCCTCGGAAACCATCCTATCACTCCTATCTAAATAGACACAAGTACCTGGGTAACGGAGTTCTGATAAATTTTAATAAATAAAAGGAATTACAAAAATATTTATCAGACCAGTATTCGAACCCGAAATGTGGTATTTCGTATTTTCGACCAAAGCAAAAGTTATACATACGCATACATGCCATTCGGACTGACATGATAGAGTCGAAATTATTGATATTTTATTGCACGACGATCTAATTTTACATTTACATTTACACTCTGTTCAGATCTAATTTAATACTTGAAATGTTAATTATGTTGTAATTCGACCAAAATAATGTGTCATTGTATTTTTATGTTACACTAGCTGTTGCCCGCGGCTCCGCCCGCGTAAATACAGTATACCACGGAAACACTATACTTTTTCGAGACAAAAAGTAGGCTATGTGTACATAGCCTACTTTAGGATTTAGGAACTAGGATTACCTAATCCTAGCTTAAACTACTACCATACCAAATTTCATCGAAATCATCAAGTTTTTGCGTGAAAGAGTAAAAAACATCGGATGGATGTTCCGGATGGATCCATGCATCCATCCTCACTAACTTTTACTTTTATAATATTATTAGGATCTCATTAATTTCCAGGCCGAAAATAACGTTAGATTGATTTACCGGATATATTATTGCACCAGACATATTTGGATATTCAGACCTCGGCGACTTCGTGAATATTTAAACAGTCTAGACCCTGGTCGTTCCCACTCAAAGCTAATATTCAGAGTGGTTAAGATTCCTCTAGAGTTGTCAACTTCAAGAGGTTTTTACATTGCGTTTATTTTGTGGGTTTATTTCCAAATACACATGTTACGAAGCAACAAGACACCGACTAGAAATCGTTTCGACTATTAACCAAACTATTATTTTTGGGTAACGAATTGTGGTAAACCTAAATGTCTGCAGGAATTAAATGTTACATAGCCATGTGTAACATTTGATGTGTAATTAGGAACATTATTTACATAAGATTATCAAGCAATCGGTCTACAGAGATTAGAACATATCTACATACAGGTAGTTAGGTATAAAGTTGTTCAAAATCAATGACGGATATTTTAGGCATATGATCTACTGCTTATGTCAAGTCGTTTAGGCTGAAAATAAAAACAAAATTAAAAATAAATACTAAATAAAATTACTTTAAGCTCTTTACGGCACTGTTAAGATCATTGACCTCACACAGCCGATTGTATTGTTATTTAAGCAGTATTTGCTTCCTCTTTAAATCACCTTTTTCTGTGAGGTTAATTACCTCACAGAAACGGGTGATTTAAAGTACTTTGTACTCCTTTTGGTAAAAAGGAGTAAAAAAGTTTTAACTTCACGTAATATATAGGTATGATACCCCCTTTGGGAATCAACTTTGGCCGAAATATTGACTGAAGAGACAAGAAAAAAACATGGCGCTAGTCTTTAACACACAAAACTGTCATTTACTATTTGTCTATTAAAATTCATATTTCATTTTGCTCTTGTATACAGAGCTGTCTATTAAAATCCACAAACAAAAGCTACTTTAAAACGCAACTTCATGGTACAAAACCGAAGCTATTGTAAAATTCTATTAAGTTTAGTTAGGATCACGAGTTCCGTAGTTTAACTAATATTATCACTTTACATTTTTGACGTGATAACGTCTTATAATTTGATGGAGCCGGCTGCACGCACGAACGCACGGGGGCGCTTGATGTTATTACTCAGTTCGGCGCCGGACTTCGCGGCGGCAACAGGCGTTGACAGTTCTGGCTAGTTTAGACAAAACGCACAATAGATTGCAATAGCAAGATGAGTCCGCCGATAAAAAGACAATCTAAGGAAATAATATTTAAAGTGCATACGTTTTTTAAAAAAACGGAAAGCCGATGTCAATAGTTTAGAATATAAACCTTATGCATCTTTAATTTATTCTTTTCAATAATTGAATAATTATTGTTCACACGATATCTCGAGATTGGTCGTCACTGTCTAATCTCATGTTAATTAGTTCCGCGCGCAATATAAACATGACGTTGCCACGTTGAACTATCGTCAGTAAACCGACTTGACAGAGAACCGAACTAAAGAACTAAACTACCAGCATACTAAATTTCATCAAAATCAGTTTCGTATTGCATGAAAGGGTAACAAACATCCACATATTCATACATGCAAACTTTTGCGTTTATAATATTAGTAAGTAAGTGGTTGTTACAATGAGTTTGATCATGATCATCATCACTGACCACTAAGTCTTTTGGAAGTTGAAGAAAGTAAATAAAACACAAAAACACACAGGACATAGAATAACTTACTTCTTTTAGTTGGTTTTAAAATATCAACCAGACTTTGAGCTTATCAATAAATAAATATTAGGAAATCTAATGTTAATATAATAAAAAATCTTCTTTATAATAATATTATATAACACTTGATTCGACGAATTTGAAAAACAGGATATTCAATAAAAGCTACTACGGAAGAGTTAACAAAATTTTTATCGAAAGCATGCATTCGAGCTCTTAGTTCCGTTGGTATACAAACATCGAAACAATGTTTTTTTGTCGAAAATTTGATAATGATCAAAATCGATGTTGTTCGAATTAATATTCGTTTTGCTGTTGGTAAACATGAAAAGTACGAAATATTTTATATTTATTAATTTATAAGCGCTTTGCCGTATGTGCGTTTAAAATGCAGTACCCCATATACGAGGATGAACACACAATTGTATTCTACCTGTAACGTAGTTACATTTCCATTCCGTAAAATCACCGTCATCTATGATTTGTATGCTTAATTATTAGTCATTTTCAGAGGCTAAAGCGCCATCTATCGGCGCACGTCCTTACTAAAACGGCGTTAGCCTTGCTTTAATATTTGGTTCATAGATCGATTTTACTTCCGTCTTTAATCTTAAAAAATAATAATTTAATTTTGATTAATAATGAAAATACAGTAGATTTGTATTATTATATTAAATAATATATTAATTATGAATATAATATACTTTATTTTGATTTGTGGACTTTTTCTCTTTACGCTTTAGTTTCATAATTGTCAAAAGTTTAAAAAATACGACGGAGAAGGGGTATATATGATATGGCACTTCTTCGAATGACGTTTCCTTTTTGAATAAAATTTTCTATAGACTCAAGATGTAGTCGTTATATTTCTTAATCCCGTGTTCACGGTGAGTTTTCTTTTATATCTGTGTTGTGAATATTTGGAAAATCACGCTTGTAATTAAAACACATTATTCTTTCCTGTAAATTAGCACCATTGTAAAATTAGTTATCAACAATTTGATTGGCCACGTGCTCATTTATAGTTTCATTTTTCCGATCTTGCATTGTTAGAATATTAGGATGTTTGTATCATACTAATAATTGTCTTTAATATCATCTTATCTTTTTATTTTTGCCTACCCTTTATTGATGGTCACACAGCCCGTGATTTTGATTGTTTGGGGTTAAGATCACGCTGTGTCACGGGACTCCTACCCACACGTTTATCATGAATTTTCCAGGGATCTATACACCGGGTTAAAGGCACCGTTATACAAGGACTATTGGCTTTTTTCCCACAACCGGACTTCTGAGGCCGCTAGATATTCCGGACTGAACTACTGGTTTTGGAATCAGTCTGCACCGCCGATTCGACAATATACGTCGCGGTGACCAGCGGGAAACTACCCGAAGTTGGAACCCCAGTTCGCTCTCGCCACGTGCCACACTCCTGGACCCAGCTAAGTTCCCACGTGGTTTAAGGCCCCTTCGATACCTACAGACACCAAGAGGCTAAACCAGATCCTTCGGCCTTCTGCCCACGCCCCTTATTTTTCTTAATATATATTGTCACGGGAAATACATATTTTATTTTAATATCACCCGTAACATACCGTTATAACGTCACTAATATACTTAGATATTTTTTGACATATTCATGTAAATGCTGCGTAAAAAAACTTATCTTGGCGTTGGCATCACTTTTTTTCATATGTCTTTCAACAGGATTAAGGTACCTATACTGTAAAGCTCTTTGGGTATTTTACGTGCATCCAAAAGGATTATAGTGTGCCCTTTGTGTAGGTACTAGTAGTTATTAATCTGCATGCAGAATAATTCTATATACGGGGGTTAAGTCGATGGTGATCCTATAAAGCAGGGATGGCGAACCTATAACACGCGTGCCATCAATGGCACGCGTGACAATAATGGACGTTATTTGTCATCTATTTTGCAATATCAGAAATTACAAAATGATCCTATTTTCACAGTATTTTAGGGTATAAAGTTTTATACTTTATACAGAATTAACTTGTTAAATAGGAAAAAAGTTTTCTCGCTTGCTTCGCTCGCTGGCGTTTAATATAAACAACATATTATATTATTTAGTATCGATGTTCTGTTCGGCTAAACCGGTTGTTTTTACGGACTTCGCTGTTTTTCAGTGTTTTAGTTTGAACAGATTTTAACTGAAAAAATGAGAAACATTTTTGCTCGCTCGCTCCGCTCACTCGTGTTTGACTTAAAGAAGATATTATAATATTTAGTACTGACGTTCAGTTTTAAGCTATAGATATAATTGTATTTTTTTCTGAAGTACGCAATCTTTTAGAGTTTATAGTTTAAAAAGGTAAAACAGAAAAAAATTTGCTCGCTCACTCGCGCTAACATATTTAATTAATTAGTGTCGATAGTGCCTAATCTTGGAATACGTCTCTAAATTACAAGGAAAAATTAATTGAAAAGTTTGATGGCACGTCTGTGACCTCAGTAAGCATTTTTTTACAAAAATGACACGTTAATACAAAAAGGTTCGCCATCCCTGCTATAAGGGGTTGTAGCTCCCATCATTTCCAATATTTTATTCAATGAAACGCATATTCCAAAATTAATATTAATCTTCAGGAGAGTTCAGACTTTGAATCTACATATACAGGGTTTAACATATCGTAGTGATAAAAATTTACTGGCATAATTCTTCATTTAGGTATTATCCGAAAAGCAGTAGCAAAACTTTGTAAACCATAAAATCTTTGAGAAAAAACAATTTGAAATATCGCAAAAAATATTTAAATTTATTTCGTATTTTTCCGTTTCCCAATCGAACATATGGAACTTATGGTTACCATTGGTATGACGATCAAAATTCTACATCGTCATATTTTATTATAACAACTGAAAATCGCAGCCATTTGTGTTTAAATTATTATAAAGTTGAAGTAATTGTCAAATCAAAATATATTAATTTAAAACTCACTCGTAACTTCTTTTTATTCGACTACGGCGAAGCCAAATGTATGTATGTATGTGTATTTGTCCCACTGTGGCGCCTAAACTACTGAATAAACTAATGAATTATAATTAATGATGTGATAATATATTCATAATTATGGCCCGGTAACATTGGCTAATATATAATAATCTATGCTATAATTTGCGTAGTCGATTGATAGTTTTTACTCCATCTTGCTGAAAACGCAAAATGTTCAGTAACTTTTGTTGTTGTGTGCAACCTTATTGTCATAGTAAGAGGGTATCGAAATGTTTTGTGGGCTTATCGGCTATTGTACAATGTGCAAGGGTCTATTGAGTGCTAGATTTAAAGAGCGTTAATAATAATATTATAATAATTAAAAAACGGGATTGAGATCATTCAACAGTCAACAGCAATTCACATATTTACCGTATAAAAAATGTAGTCTATAATATAATATTATCCTACACAACGATACTACGATTCAGAAATATGTAAGAACCGTATAGTGACATCTATCGAACGAATAAGTAATAAAAGTGCTAATAATTTATTTCATCTGTATTTTGTAATTAAAAACGCATGAACCAATTAACCGATTTTAATCTAGGTTTTTTTTTATTTGAAAGCTGATATGATCGAAAGTGTTCTTAGCTATAATTCATCATCATCAGCTCGTTCACTGCTTGACAATTCAGGGGCTATTTGAATGTTTTATTTTGTTATGTATTGTCTATAATCTATACTAATATTATAAGAAGGTAAAGTTTGTGACGGGGGTTGATAGGGGGTAATCTCTGGATCTGCTGAACTGACTTTGAAAATTCTTTTAACCAATAGACAGCTACGTTATTTGTGAGTGACATAGGCTATAAATCTCTCTATGATCATCGATGATTATACTTGAAGAGCAGTTGTCTCCTTTTGTGACACCGTTATGGGGCAAAAGAGACGGCTGAGCGGGTCCGAGAGAAATCTAATCCCTTGCGATGAGCTAGAAGACGTCATAACCTCCCCTCGTAACTAGATTACTAGTTTTTTTTTTATTATGGTCATGGTTTTTATAGAGTAGGTAGTCTATGTAACCGGTACGACCCGAGAGGCATGGTGTTTCGTACCATTATACCATTTGAAGCGGTGCGGACTTCGGACTTGTCCCGATCATGAGCTTAAAAGCACGATGCAAGGGGTCTGCGGATGTGTTCATTGAGTTCCCGTAGCCCCTATATTGCGTCGAAGTAGGCCGCCCCAGGGGTTTTAGTGGGTAAAAATCACACATAACCTATTCTTGTCAATGTCCCCAAGGCTAGCCTAGGTATGTTCCGAAGATTTCCCTTGCGAAAACAAAAAAAAGGCTATATATTAACGCGAAAAATGAAAAGACTTTTTCATGATAGCCGGATTTGCAAAACACGACCGGAGATAAAACGGTCGAACGAACACGTTTCTTACGAACGCTGCCTTACCGATGGGAGATATATTATTTAAGTCTAAAAAGTAGTTTATATATTTAAAAAAAAAAAAAAATTGTTAAGCCATGCTATCATATTGACCAATATATTATCAATAATTATGAATTATTATGAAAATAAGTGAATTTATAGTCTCAAGTGTTTAAAACAAAATATTTTTTCCTTTTACTGCATATAATTTGCACGAATGGTTAAGAGATAATACGACATAGGTATGGAACCGCGATCATGCCGTAATCTATTGAATGTTATTTCTATTAGATGTTATTATGTCATATACAACAAGTCAATCTATTTGGAAATAAATTGCTTTATCAGCAAGGAAATTCTATTTAGATTAAATATTACCTTATCTCGGGTTGGAACTCCTGAAAGACAATATACCTATTTTGGTACCAAATAATAGCATTACTTATATACACACACCGGCATATTTAGCGGAACATAAAATAAAGGTTTGATATCAGTATCATATAAGGTTGCTGGCTGGTTTATACGTCATTTAATTTAAAAAGAAATATTTACAAATTAAGAAAACAACTGAACATCACATTTTATGCAATTGTTTTAATTTTATTCAAATACACCTTATCTGGAACGAACTTCGAGTATTTCTTCCTTCTGAGTTTGATTTAAAATTTCATTGAAATACTGTTTTTTGTTAGTTTTTTTTTTAATCGCGTATCTTTTTGGAGTTGAGGAATCAATTATGTCTGACTTAGCCCCAACGGAGATTGCCAGTGCACTCGAAATGCGAAGAAATGGTCAAACCTACAGAGTGATATCCAGAGATCTTCGTCGACCAGTTTCAACGATTCATCGCAGTATCCAACGGTTCAGGGAGACCGGTACTTATGTGAGAAGAGCAGGACAAGGCAGAAAAAGACGCACTTCGAGTAGGGATGATCGTTTCATTCGGCTTCGTGTACGTAGGAACCCCCGTTTGACGGCCGTCCAAGCCTGAAATGAGTTAGAAGCAGTGCGGGGTGTAACCGTAAGTGAGCGTACGGTACGAAGAAGGTTCGAAGAAGCTGGTTTGGGTTCATTTGTTCCCGCCGAGGCTCCAAGGCTCGAGGTAAATCATCGTAGAAACAGGTTAACTTTTGCTCAGGAACATCGACTTTGGAACGCGGACCAATGGAGTAAGGTATTGTTTAGTGATGAGTGCAGAATTCACTTAAATCAAATTGACGGCAGGCAAAGAATATACAGACGCAAAGGAGAACGATACATTCAGACAAATTTTGAAACTACAGTTGCATACGGTGGTGGATCAATAATGGTTTGGGCGGGCTTGTTTGGGAGCTCGCACAGACTTGGTAGTGATTGACAGAGGGAGTCTGACTGCAGACCGTTATATCAGAGAAGTTTTAGAAGAAAATGTCGTACCGTTTGCCCCATATATCGGTGACGGTTTTGTTTTTATGCAGGATAATGCTCGGCCGCATACCGCTCGGGTAACTCAAGCTTATCTTAATAATATGAATATCACTGTTATGGAGTGTCCGGCGAGATCACCGGATATGAACCCAATAGAGCACGTTTGGGACTTGCTGAAAAGAAAAGAAAAGTCCAGAATTCCAGCTCCTGCCAACGTGGGTGAACTGCGAATCGCCGTAGTTGAGGAATGGCGAAGACTATCCCAGGAGACCATCGATAACACCATTCTCAGTATGCCTAGACGGGTAGAAACTTTAATAAGAGCACGTGGAGGAAATACGCGATATTAATCACCATTTTTCTAATTTAATTAATTGTTATTTTAATATTCATTTTCACTTTTCCCGGTTACATGAAAAGTTCAAAAATGTACCATTTTTCAAAAATAGCCTTTACTCGCAAACTCTGTTCTTAATGTGATCTCATTTTAAGTAAAACAAATGAAACTTTAAATAACAAAAGAAGTGTAGTAAGTAGATTTTAAAATAAAACCATATTTTCTTAATTATGGACCTTTTTTTGTGTTCCGCTAAATATGCCGGTGTGTTTAGTATAAATAGAAGTATTGAACAATTAAAATAAACAATTTATTATATTTTAATGATTTAACTATCTCATTTGAAACCCGTCAATATAGCCACATTGGCATTAAAATACAGACATAAATAAGCAGTTAAAATATAACCCTCCTTTGGCAGTCAGGTAATAAACTATATCGCTCAGTATTAACCGAACCACAATCATAATATCATCACAAGTAAAAATGTTTACCGCTCAACGAAGTAGGCACGGGTCAGCCAGTAAATTATATTTATGAAATAAAATATATTTTATGAAGGTACAATAGTATATTTAATATATAAATTATACATTTATAGTCTTATGGTCCGAAAGTTCGAAAATTGGACAACTGGGTTACTTAGTACGAATTATACGATCGTATTTTAAACGTGTATTTTGACTTAAAAATATGATATAATAATAGGTCTCTATATATTACAATTATATGTTAGGTCTTTACCTATGAAATTGCCGTTCTGCAGTACTGGCCATTTCAAATCAAAATAATTTTTGTTTAGCTAAGAATTCTAATTTCAAATTAATTTTATTTTAAAAACATGGAATTCTTTTTCCAAAAGTAGTCATTTGTTTATTGATTAGTGTTACATTTTCATCGCATTTCAATCATTTTTGTCATCATGGATACGTTAAAAATTCGAGTAATTATGGAATATGAGTACCGTCGTGGCAGCAACGCGGCACAAGCGGCACGCAACATCAACGACGTTTACGGAGCTAACACTACAAACCAACGCACCACCTGTTATTGGTTTGCTCGCTTCCGTTCTGGAAATTTCGACCTGAAAAATGAACCTCGCGGTCGTCCGAAGACTTTGGTCAACAAAGACGAATTAAAGGCGATTGTGAAAGCTGATGATACACAATCTACGACTGAATTAGCAGCAGCTTTCGACTTTAGCGTCAAAACAATATTAGTCCATTTGCGTCAAATTGGTAAGGTAAAAAAGCTTGACAAATGGGTGCCCCACGAACTCAATGATCGCCAGCGCGAAGTAAGCGTCGAGACGTGCCTTGCACTGCTCAACAGACACACAAATGAAGGAATTTTGAACCGCATTGTTACCTGCGATGAAAAATGGATTCTGATTGATAACCGCAAGCGCTCGGCAAGTTGGTTGGATCCTGGTTCAGCACCTAAGCAATACCCTAAACGAAAACTTACCCCTAGAAAAGTGATGGTCACTGTTTGGTGGTCTAGCGCCGGTGTGATTCATCACAGCTTCTTACCAAACGGGGTGAGCATTACTGCAGATGTGTACTGTGAAGAACTGAACACAATGATGGAGAAGCTTGCACATCTCCAACCAGCATTGGTCAATCACTCGTCTCCGCTGCTCCTGCACGACAACGCGCGACCTCATACTGCACAGCAGACGCTCTCCAAGTTGCAAGAACTGGGGTTGGAAGCTCTCCGTCATCCGCCCTACTCACCAGACCTTGCGCCTACAGACTACTACTTTTTCCACAATTTGGATAACTTCTTGGCGGGAAAAAAATCAATACCCGAGAGGCAGTACAAAATGCCTTTGAAGAATTTGTTGCCTCCCGTCCAGCTGATTTTTTTAAGAAGGGCATCAATAAACTGCCACTGCGTTGGCAAAGATGCATTGATTGCATGGGTTATTACTTCGATTAAAACAAATAAAAAATACATGAAAAAAAAATCGTTTAAATTTTTTCATACAAAACGGCAATTTCATAGGTTACCTAATATGTAATTGTAATATGTTATATTATTGTTATGTTACATATTTGTGATGTGTTTTCCAAGACCTTTCTTTTGATACTAAATACGTAATGATCATCTCGGTTAAATTTTTTTAGATGTTAGAATCTGAGGTTCAATTTTCGAAATACAAAATTCGAAATATAAAAATTATATAGCCTATGTTACGTTATGTGGTTACGTGAAAAGCATGCTAAAGTCAATAAATTAATGTATTCGCTAAAACGTCGATACTCTATAGCTATGTTTGACCATTTTAATGAGTTCATTTGTCTGTTTGTCCCACAAAGTTTCGTCGTAATGGGACGAAAAGACGAATTTATTTTTTTGGGTTTTTTTTTCATTCGTCAGTTCGTCCCACTTTTATTTTCTATTGTTTTCTAACAAAAACATGAGGTAATATTAGCATAAAAATATAATCAGTTATAACGTAGTTCAATATATAAAATCATGTAGTATAAAACAAAGTAGCTTTTTGTGTCTGTCTCTATGTATGCTTAGGTCTTTAAAACTACGCAACGGATTTTAACGCGGGTTTTTTTTATAGATAGAGTGTAAATGAATAGTTATAAAAATAAATGAATATTTTCGAAGACATTACAGAGGTGATAGGGTCCCGTTTATACCAATTGAGTACGAAACCCTAAAATAATTTTCAATAATATATACAGAAGTATATTGCAGTGATCGAGTTATTTGCTGAAGAAGTTTTTTCTCCAAGAACAATATTCCTCGCGGGCGAAGCTGCGGGCTTTTATTATATTTTTTATACTGGTTACTTTTTTAAACTTTGTGCACAAACGACGTTTATCTATACTGTTTTAGTCGAATACGTATCTTGCAAAGCCATTTATTTTAATCGTTCATACTAAATACGCAACTCGTTATTTTTTCCGTACTTAAGTTATACTAAATATCATGCAAATATGTCTAAGGAATAAAAAGTTTCATATAAACTTTATAACCTATTTTTCCCCCTTGTAGGTTGAATTTAAAAAAATCTTTTCTTAGTGGATGCCTAAGTCATATGAAAAATAGGTGAGCAAAATTTCAATTTTCTAGCCACAAGGGTTTGGCTTGTGCGTTGATACTTCGGTCAATCAGCTTTGCCTTTTATATATTATGTAGATATAGATAGATGAAAATATTGTACAACAAACTGTTGATATTTTATCACAATTTTGTTATAAAATATAAAAAAAAATAATAATAAAGGCGTCGCGTCCAAGCCATCTTTGTCATGTCCCCTTATCCTATTACCTAGTTAGAGTATAATTACGAAGTGGAAAGAAAATCCAAAGTCCTATAGGACTAGTAATTCAAGGCATATGATTGTTTTTTTAAGAATAAGGATAATATATTGATTATTAATTTATTTAGAGATAGCAATGATTTACAAGTCAATATTTTTATTTACTGAACGTCAAACTGTTA
Source organism: Phengaris alcon alcon (assembly GCA_037179445.1). NCBI lineage: Eukaryota > Metazoa > Arthropoda > Insecta > Lepidoptera > Lycaenidae > Phengaris > Phengaris alcon. Next base: position 313,818 of record JAYRCH010000617.1, on the reverse strand, counting down.
AATGAGGCTGATTTTAGACAATTATTTTATTTTTTCAACTAAATACATTATTGTATGTTTTATATCTACAGTAATATTATAAAGAGGAAATATTTCTTTGTTTTTGTATGTTTGTTTCTTTGAATAGGTTCCGAAAGTAATGGACCGATGTAGTAGACCGCGGGAGAGGACTAATTTTTATTGAGGAAAAATGTACCTACGGTCCCGTAGGTTGTGTGTACAAAGTTGCGGGAAACATCTAGTTTAAGATAAAGTTGATTTAGTGAAACGTACTTACTTAAACGTACGTACTTTAGTTTTAGTCATATAATATAAGGTTACATTTAATTTTGTTATATTTACGATTGATTTTAATAATTGTTACATTATAATATAAGACTGATGTTTAGCATTTTTATACCTGTCTAGTTGTCTCGACACACGTTATTCTGTCTTAATATCTCACCGTTTAAACCATCCCTGAACTTTCACAATTATTAAAAGACCAAAATTGGCCAAATCGGTCCAGCCTGTCCAGTCCAGTTCTCGTGTTTAGCAGGACAGTGTAATTGTTATCCATTTTCATATATAATATTTAAAAAATTTAATAACTAAATATAGAAAAATTTTAAACATGCTATAGAAGAAATATTGTTCTGTTATTAATTAAATACTATTTTATTTTTGTTGGGTTTGTGTAGTATTACTTTTTAATTTTGTGATAATAAGTATGATTTGAACATAGAAGTAATAATTAAAATGTGTACAAAGAAATATATCATACCTAATAAACCTAATCAAACATTAAACATACGTATTGCATCATGGATGTTTTTAAATAAATAATATTACTAATAAAACTACCTATTTTCTATTATTTTGAAAACTACTCTAAATTTGCAAACCGTACTCACAAAAATTTTAGTCATAAAAATTAATTACCTACATTGGACGAACTGCAAAAAGTAATAGAAATTTTAAATCACCGTTTCGTCCTATTAGGACGAAACTTGTGGGACGGACAGGCGAAGTACCTATTTTAATGCCCGCTAAACACCTAACATTTTATCGCAACGATTTAACGGTGTAAGCCGAACTGTGCAGCTTTATAGATCGTGTGTATGGCAAATCGTCAACAATTCGCTACGATTTGCCATACACACGATCGATAAAACTGCACAGTTCGGCTGTACACCGTTAAATCGTTGCGATACCGTTAGGTGTGTAGCTGGATTAACTACTTAGTAAATTCTGAATTATATTTTCTATGAGTCAAGGATAGATCATTAGAGTTACGAGAAAGATATTGGAGGCTCTATTTCAGGAGGCCTGTGTTAATGACTATATTTATGTAAGAACATAGACGCCGAAACGTTAAAGGAAATCATCTTGCGTTTTTGAAAATATGTACAAAACTAGCTGTTGCCCGCGGCTCCGTCCGCACGTACACACATAAATATAGTATTCTACGGAAACACTGTACTATTTCCGGATAAAACGTAGTCTATGTGGTAATCCAGAGCCTAAACTACTACCATGCAAAATTCATCAAAATCCATTCAGTACTTTTTACGTTAAAGAGTCACAAACATCCATTAATCCATTCATCCAGCCGTCCATCCACATAAACTTTCACATTTATAATAGTAATAGCTTTTCCCGCGGCTCCGCCCGCGTATCTATAGTATAGTTGGATATCCCACGGGAACACTGCAATTTTTCCTGATAAAATGATATGTTTTAATCTGGAGCATAAACTACTACCATACCAAATTTTATTCAATTCCGTCCAGTAGTTTTTTGCGTGAAAGAGTAACAAACATCCATCCATTCATCCTCACAAAATTTTACATTTATACCAATAATAGTAGGATAGTAGGCTAGGGAGATGGACTAAACTCCTCACGTTGAAAAACACTTACCCCAGTAGAGAAAAAGTAAGGGTGGTACTCGAAGATGATAATAAAAATACCCAAGACCTGAGTGCTTTCGCCAATTTAGTAATATAGTCGCCAACATATTAATTAGCTGCCAAAATCCGTAATACAGTATGCTCATGTGCAGTCGCCAACTTATTTTTTGCCAGATTAATTATTAGGTCTTTACATATGAAATTAGCGTTTTGTCGTACTGGCCATTTTGATCTCAAATATATAATCTTTGGTTAGGAATTCTAATTTCAAATTTATACATCAATTGACTCAGCATTTGTGTTTTGAAAACCGTAATTCATTTGTATTTTCATCTTTTGGTTTTTTCTTTGCGTCACTCTGTTTACAAAATGGAAAACTTGAAATATCGTATTATCTTCGAGTACGAGTTCCACCTTGGCACCAGTGCTGCAGAAACGGCTCAAAGTGATGTGTATGGCGGCGGTGTCGCAAAAGAAAACACAGCGCGTTTTTGGTTCCAACGTTTTTGTTCTGGAAATTTCGACCTGCAGAATAAGCCACGTTGGACGGCCTGAGACCAAAGTTGATAATGAAGAATTGAAGGCTATTGTGGAAGCGGATCAATCGCAAACCACGTCCGAGTTAGCTGCAGGCTGCGGTGTTAGTGATAAAACTGTTTTAATCCACTTGAAGCAAATTGGGAAGCTGAAAAAGCTTGAAAGGTGGGTACCTCATGAATTGAGTGCAGCAAACCGACAAATGTGCATCGACTGCTGCGTTACATTACTCAACCGGCACAATAATGAAGAGATTTTAAATCGAATCATTACCTGTGATGAAAAGTGGATCCTGTGCGATAATCGGAAACGCTCATAGCAATGGTTAAACCCTGGAGAACAAGCTTTCTTAAATCTGGCCAGACGACTACAGCAGGTGTCTATTGCAAGCAACTGCAAATCATGATGGAAAAGCTAGCTGCTAAACAACCGAGGTTTGTCATTCGCTTCAGGCCACTGCTGCTTCAGGACAACGCTAGACCACACATTGCACAACAGACGGCTACCAAATTAGAAGAGCTTCAATTGGCATGTCTAAGACATCCACCGTACTCCCCGTACCTTGCTCAGATTACCATTTTATTCGAAATTTGGATAACTTCTTGCAAGGAAAAAAATTCAACTCCGATAGGGCAGTGCAAAGCGCCTTCAAAGATTTTATTTATTCCTGTCCGAATGGTTCGTTTAGTAGAGGAATCAATGAACTACCTATGAGATGGCAAAAGTGCATAGATAGCAATAGTATATACTAATATATACTTTGAATTATAAATAATACTTTGATTAAATAACAATATTATGTTTAAAAAAAAAATTACTTTATGTTCCTCCTTTACAAAACGTCAATTTCATATGTAATGACCTAATATATCCCTTTAAATTTTTACCCGACTGCGCAACGCAAAGGAGGATAATGAGTATCAGTCTATGTATGTATTTATGTATGTTTGTAACTTTGTGGCACTATTTAGACCAAACGCGTGGGCGGATTTTGTTAAATGATATACGTCGTTTGATTCGTCATCACGGCGCGAATGTCAAACTTGAAAAAATCAAAATGGCCCATTTTGACACCATAATACGAAAAAGAAATAATGAAATCGACGTACTATGTCAAGTGTTATATCGTTGAATAGGTATTTAAAAATCATTTTTAGGTTTCTCATATCGGTTTTCAATCAAAATTACCGTTTAGGATCTATAATGATTTAAAGTTGATTAGTAACGATTCTCACATATAGACTTGCCAGACCTGATCTTGCTACGGGTCTGTTGACTGGAAATGGTCTTGAGGTAAAAGAAATATAAACTAAAGACAGTAAAATAAAGTTATTTAATAAAATAATCGAAAAGACCCGACTGCGTAAAAACTGAAAATAACCAAAACAAGTGCGTTTTTAACAGTAAAATAAAAAAAAAAAATGAAAAAAAAATCATAAAATCTGTCTTCCTAATAATAATAATGGATCCCGAGTTCCGACTGTTAAAAACCCACTTGTTTTTTTATTCTTTTCAGTTTTTACGCAGTCGGGTTTTTTGATTTTTAATTATGTACGGTTTTCAGATTATAAAAATTATCAAGTGCGTAATAAGTTGATAAGAAACTTTGACAGAGTATGCCTCTCACTGCAGTGGCACCCACTGGCGAGCATGGAAACGGTGGCCCTCACTGTCAAATCTTTCTTTCACATTCCATAGACAAATTTGACATATTTTTTATTGCGTATCTAAAAGGCAAAAGATCCCTAAGAAAGTAAAAAAAAAACGAATTATGGTCGAATTTCAACCACAGGGGCGATCTCTAGTTTTACTAAAATTACAATCCGAATAAAAAGCAATTCTTGAAAAGTCTAACTAACTATCACAACATAATATTTGTAAAGATTAATTGGGATCATGAAAGCTAACTAAAAATAGCACTACTGAAAACGGGATTTGATAAATATTGAGTCAACTCAATACCGGATTTAACCGCAATTTTCTGGTTCCGAACACAGGAACCAATGATGAAAAATACAAATATTTGCTTTGGATTTGTTAGCAAAATAGTGATTTAAATCTATTTTAAATATTTTTTCGTTTTGTATAGCACACAAGATGTATATATTATTCATGTTTTGATAGGTTTAATGTATCATTTACTACTTTAACATTGGTTAAACTTATCGAAGACCATTTTTTAGGGTTCCGTCTCACTCAAGGAACCCTTATAGTTTCGCTCTGTCCATCCGTCTGTCTGTATGTCTGTCTGTCCGCTCTTCTAGCTTCTGTAATTATGAATAAAATATATGAATAAAGTGAAATTTGAGTTATGTACTGTGTATAGGTCTCGGTTTTGGTGTCATAAAATAATTATTATTATATATTTTAGGGGTGACTCGACATGTCCTGACATGATCTTGGCATTTACTATGATTTTACCATAAACAGTAGTAAATACTCAGACAATATTAATAAATAAAGAGACAATATTGTTCGACTGCAACTTTAAATTCTGCAACAGACGTATGTGTAGGGATCTCCTACATCTTATTTTTACATTTTAAATTTACATATTATTTCACACACAATTTTATTTATACGCCTATTTACAAACTTAAAAATTAAATATATTTACTTCATTTAAAAGAATAAAAATATTTACATCATTATTTATAACTAAAAAGTATAAAACTCTTGACAAGGTGTGTCATCAGGTGCCCAGTCAGCTCATTTAAAGAATTATAGTTAAAGCATGACCGGAAAAATAAAAAATCTCGCCATGTTGCGGGAAATCACGGCACTAAAACGAAATGTCAAATGTTTGAGATTCAACCAATCACATCCCAGCCATTCTTAGTGTTGCTGCAATTAAAAAATGAAGCGCCTCCAGTGCAGGTTTTTTATTTTTTTGGTCAGGCTTTAAATAACAGTTTACGCAAAACTGCATGGGAGACTCGCGCGCCGACCGGTTTCTATTGTATGGCAAGTACCTACGCGGTATGAATTTATAGCTGTGCGCCGCGCGGCCGCTCGCCAGTTGGATTTCTTTATTGATACGCGAAACTAGTGACGCTCGTGAGCCGAAATTTAAGTTCGCGACCTTGATATTGCGGTCAGCTGTTTTGTGTTTTATGTACTTTCGTTACTGTGGACTCTCACACTCTCCTTCTATTTAAATATAGGTTTTGTGGTGTTAATTGTGTAATACTATTGTGACCCGTGAATATAAACTTCATACTTGATTTTTGTGGTTATCATTACTAACTTTATATTACACTCACCACCTACCAATCATACCCTATTATATCTAGTAGATATGTGGATTAGTTTGTAGAATTGTGGAATTAAAAAATAAACAGAAACAGGAAAGGAAGTAAGAATGGATAAAGAGAAAACGAGCAATGTACAACATGTAATTTAAAAATAAATATGAGATGTAGAAGTAAAATAGCACAATAAATATAACAACAAATACGAATGAAATAATAAATGTAGATGTTAACGACAAAGAACATGTATAGATAGAGTAGATAAGATTCTATAGATAAGTAAGTAAAGTGAAATGTAAAGTAGGAACTGTTACTGAAAATAAGGAAATGAGTGTAATAATGGTAAGAAAATGGTAATGGTGGTGTAACAGTAGATATGTAGATTAGAGTGTAGAATTGTGGAATTAAAGGAAGTAGAAGGATATTGGGATTGAATATAAATTTAATGTAAAGTATCAAAATGTAAAATTGTTTAGTAAATAATAATAAAAAACGAATGTAAAACAGGACAAGTAGGAAACAAAATATAGTAGAAAACATAAAGAATTGTAGTTAGAAAATAAACAAAATATACAAGTAATAAGTAGATGAAAGTAAGAATTCTTGACCTCGCTGTTGGGGGAACAAGTAGGCCCAGAAATGGGCCCTATAAAAAAAAAACCCAGGGGATTGACACAAAGGGACAGAATATTAATGTATATACCTATTGTATAGGTTTCCAAATAGCGCAAAAAATTGGATTACAGTTATCGTTAATTTGGTAGGTACAGCTTATGGTCAATTTAACTATGTGCAATTTTTAAAACACAACTTAAGATACTAAGACAAAGAGAATACAAACTGGAAGATGAAGTTAGTTTAGGATAATTATACTTTTATATGTCACTAACCATCTTTAACGATCTAATCATCTTGCTGAACAATTTTGTCAATTAACACGAACGAAACTTACGAATATTTAGTAAAATATCTTGAGATTCGGACATTGCAAACTGTGCATAATGGCCACTTGTGATAACAACGCATCTGACGACGCACTTAGCACAAACTAGATCAATCGGATCAATCGATTTGACTCGATATTATTCGGTGCTCGGTCATCTATTGTCGTATAATTAATGTTTGCTGGTACCTATTCGAAAAAATTACAGTGTAACAGTGGATCAATAGTTCTTACTTCTTAGGCTCGTGTTCACCGACATTTAATCAACCGTTTAAATAAATAATCGGCCGTTTTTGTAAAAAATCCTGTTCACCACGTCCTAAGCACTGGTTATAGAAGTTAACCGGCCGAATATCTTAACCAAGTCCGAGACCCTTGTTTAACCGTCGATTATAGTGAATTGACAGAACTTTTGTAGCTGTAAATTTAATAGTTTTATCAAAGAGTAAAGACATATTATTTATTTGAGACAAAATGATGCCTTTTAATGTTATAATGGAAGGAGATCACAATCTCAACATGGTTGAGTATTTGAACGAGTTAGAAGCGATGACGAGAAGACCTCGGATTTTTCAAAGTCGCCGTAATTTCTGTGAAGTATACGATGAAGTTTGATTCAAGACCCGTTTTTGCTTATCCAAATCGAGTTTGGATAAGCAAAATCGAATTCATATTCTTGGATTCATTGAAGATAAATTAGAATTTGAGTTAAATTCTTCAGCGAGTCGTATCCAACCTGCTACTTTCTGAGAATTTGTATAGGCGTCAGTCCGTTTATTCTCAATTATATTCTTGTATTTCATTACAAGTTCAGATAACACTCTGTTCATTGTTGCTAAAGTTAGTTGTTCGCTTTTTCTTCCCATCCATATTTATTACAAGAAAAAAACAAAATTTGGTTCACTACACGATACTATATTGACATAAGGTTTACGTAAATATACGTCCTAGTTAAAATGAATTACTCTTTAAACAAAAGAAACAATAAACAACAACTTTCAAATTTTGTAGCGTTAAATTTTACGTAACTAAATCAAAATGTCAGAAACATAAATGTCATTTTATGTTGTAGCCTTATATTTTTATTTAGTTTGTATTACATTTCTCACTAATTTATTCATAAACGGCCAGTTTTGTCTCGATTTACTAATCAGAGAAAGAGAAGCGATGGTGAACAGGAAAAAATTACTCCTTGTTTAAAGTCATGTTTAAAATTTAAACGACCGGTTACAAAATCTATGGTGAAGTTACTTTTGGTGAACTCGAGCCTAAGTATGTCTTTAGGAATAATTGGTATTATATTCTCGTGTCCAAGGGTCAGTTCACATCATGAAGATATTTTCTTTTGTAATGAATTAATTTCAATTTTTAATAACTATCTTAAAAATGCGCGTTGCCGCGTCATGCTATTCATGGTACAGCAACGTCGCCGCAGAACGGCGCAGAACGTACGGGAATTTTATAAGGCACGGCGCGGTGATCAGGCGTCGTGACGTGCATTTTTACGGCGACGTGAATTTGCACGTTATCGGTTATGTCAAAGCACCGTGCCGTGACACCGCCCCGAATCTTCTCGTTGACGACATCGTTACGTAGTAATGTGGACAGGCCCTAACACTTCACTCAACTCAGGGGATTCGGCAAATTGATGTCATGCACCTTAACAATTTACTATATATATATATAGATACGACTTAACTATGAAAATTGTAATAACTACAATTTTCTATAATAAAAACTATAACCCGTATACCTAAATTATATACCCTATGTTACCCGGGCTATTATTACGATTCTGTTGACACCTCATTAAGTAAATCTTATCAGTTGTTTAGGCACCACGGTCAAACGAACAAACATACATACTTAGACTGCCAAAATTTTACCCTTCCTTTTGGCTTCGCCGTAGTCGGGTAAAAAGTGGAAGAGTAGCTGGCAGAAAAGAGGATATAAATAAAAACTTATCGCATAAACACGGACACTCAGAAAATGTACGGTGCCTTTTCCTTAGCAGAAATGAGCTATACAATTACGTGCTATGAAGAAATCGTTACAATACATTCATGCTACACGAAATTCGCCACCCTTTTGCATTGGAAAATATAATTAATGTGCACCAGATAAAAAGTTTTATAAAGTTAATTATCACTTGCACTGTGTGTAACGTCTGTACTCAAAAGCGTAAATATCAAAGCATTCCCGCACCTCCTGGATACAATGAAAAACATGTTAACGACGATCTAAGAGTTTGTGATGTCAGCTGGAAAATTTAAAATTTTCAACTCAGTCACAACAAAAGTTTAAGCATTTTGATGGACTATGAGACTTCTAACTATGCAAAAATGCATATGGTCGAATAACACCTAAGGTAGATAATGAAATTGTAGCATTCAGAGTTTACAGGATTGAATACTATGTAGCTTGAAAACGTTAGATATTATATGACATTCAGGATTTACAATTTCACATTATTGAATGTATCTTGCAAAACCTTAGTAAATATGTGAGACATTTTATTTTCTATTGGTTTTATTTACTAAGCTTTCTATGTTCGTGGTCGACAAAAAACAACGACCACAAGAGCGATCAGGTAGCGCAAGAAGGTCGTTTAAAAATAAGTATTAAATTGTATCAGGCGGTGCAAGGACAAAATATGTTATAGCTTCATTTCATTAGCTCTCGGCGCACTTGTTAAATTTCAAAGAAACCCAGGAAATTCGAAACTCACACAAAAGAAGGAAAAAAACACGGACAAATATTGTAAAGGAAGAAATACAACACTCAAACGGATTTTCATTAAAGAAAATAAAATTACATTACAAATTGCAATCTTCATAAATTGCAATCAAGAAAAGCAAAGAAATTCCTTATAATTAAAGGGCTTATTATTAATTAAACATCTTCAAGATTTATGTGAAGTTCTATTACGTTTATGCGTACCTTTAGAGTTTCGACACCTTTTAGATAGGTTTACGTATGTATAAAATACTTTGAATTTTGTCTTCACACTTTTAGGGCTTTTAAAGGCTGATAAAAAATATTTCATAATGGACACACGAATATAATTTCAATTTCCATTTCACGCAACTGACAAATTAAACTGCACGTAATTTTCAGCGAGTGTCAGATGGCTGACGATACGGATTAGTTAAATATTGAAATAGCCGAATTATTTAGCCGGGTGACCGAAACGCGCGTGCCAATGGTTCGCCATTCCTGTGACGCGAATGTTAGCAAATACGCAATTCAATTGTCCTTATTAAAAAAAAAACGTTCCTATTTTTTTAAATTCATTATGGCCAGCAACAATATTAAGAACCACTTCAATCTAACAGTCTTACACTATAAATCTAACAGTCTTAAAACAAATCAATAAAGAACTCTATTCAAGAATATTACGAGGAATTCAATTTTATACGACTTTAACTAAGCGTTTGCGATAAAGAGAATTTTAGATACGATACGATAAGCAAAAACGGTGCGGCAAAAACGCCGCCGCCGTTACCTACCTAAACCTATATAAGACTTACTTCTTTCATGTTTTAAACGATGACAAAGTGGTTAATCTCCACATAAGGGACACCTATCTCGTCGAAAGTGTTCTGCATGAAAGACAACAGACGTATCAAAAAGGCAGATCTACTGAAACGGCGTTGATAAAGCTAGTTAATCGCATTGATAGAGCCATTGAGGACAAGGACAAGGAGTTTACGCTATGCGCCTTCCTAGATATTGAAGGCGCGTTCGATAATACCTTAACCTGCCCTATTACGGATAGCCTGGCTTCAAGAAATATAGATCCAACTACTACAAAGCCACGCTTAACAACAGAAAAGCGTCATCTACTACCATGGGCTCGACGCTCAGGAGCAGGCTGACCCAAGGATGCCCAAAGGGACCCCTCCCGACTGTCGCCGCTGGAGTGGTCCCCCTGGTAGTGAATATGTTGCTAAAAGAACTGAACTATAGAAGTTTCTACGCTCAAGGATACGCTGACGACCTAGCGTACTAGTGATGGGAAAATGCGCATCAGTGGTCGCTGGGCTAATGCAATTAGCACTGAGAGTCATCGAAAATTGGTGCAAAAGGGTCAAGCTGCTGTCAGCTTCTATAGGTTATCAACGCTAATAACACCAAAAAGAGGAAGTTGGAGAGACTAAACCCCCAATACTCTTCGGGAAAACTATCACGTTTGCAAGCGAGGTCAAATATCTAAGAGTGATCCTAGATAAGGGACTTACTTGGAATAAGCACATCCAGCACATTATGAAGAAGACCAGATGTGCTCTGGGGTCCTGCTGGAGACTTGTCAGATCTAAATGGGGCCTAAGGCCGAAGGCAATGATTATACACAGCTATAGTGAGGCCTATTGGCCACATATGGTTACGCAGCCAAAAATCTGAACAGGTCAACTGCATTAAAACATTAAATAGTGTGCTGGTCTGTCTGATAATCACGGGTGCGTCGGCACCCACCACTTCATTTGAAGCCCTGGTTGACCTGACTCCGCTTCCTCTGCTTGTTCATATAAAACCCGGCGGGGCTGGCTTCTACGAGGGCATGGCACCTACAGGCAGATATGTCATAATATGCTTGTTTGGGATATTTTTCAATCGTTTTCCAGGCTGAGATCTTCGGTATTAATGGTTGTTCAAGAGCCTACGCAGTCAGTTATAAAATTGCTTTGATGTCGGTTATTGAAAATTTGGACGTTTATAAAACACAAATATAAAAAAATTACGGTACGCTCTCTGGAATCAAAGCATTTTTGGAATTGTATAACGTTGTTTTTTTTTTTGCGTACAAAAAAGTACCATAAATTGTATTGCATTATAATTATGTGTAACCCAATATATAACAATATTTTATAGCTATGAACTATACGTTTTTTTTTTTATTGCTAACTACAAACTTCAAAAAAACCCTTTGGAGGTCATGCCGCCGATGACGCCGCCGACTCCAAAAAGTCGGCGTGCCGCCGCCGACCTACCGCGGCGCTCATATCTATCTAGGCGATATCTTAAAATTAAAAAGTACGTGTGAAAATTTACTATAAAGTATATAGTTTTACTCTGTGCTATTACTATATTGCAGGTATATTTGCTAAAGGAACTTTCTAGAACTTTTTGTATCATGAGCACAGCGAAGCGAAACAAACTTGTAATTAATCAAAAAGAAAATAATTTTAATTCTTTCAGTAATCATACAATTTTATATACTTAACTTAGGTCTTCGTGTAATGCACACTACGAAAAGTAATGTTATCTAGCAAGTTTGTTCATTTTCTGCCTAGAGTGCCTAGACTCTCACTCCCAAAAGACTTGAAAGTTGGAGAACTCATTTATAGTTTGTATGAAGCATGAGTCCTTGTGTTGGAATTGTTGTTAAAGCATCTGAGTAACGAACTCGGCAGTCGGTTGAAACACCGATACTATAGCATGGCATCATAGAGGCGAGGAAAATATTCGCCACTAATCATAATATTGCCTATTCGTATATGTAGCAGAGTCAACGTATATTATTGGTTAGAGCTTATATTATGGTATCTATACTATAATAGGCTCTAATATAAAAATATATAATTTCTATGAAGCTTTAAACCAAGTCAAACTTGCCCCGTGCTAGGTATACGAAGAACTTGTGTTACGGGGACCAGACAACGGGAAGTATATTTAATAGTTTAAAACTATACACATATTTAAGATTTTTATTATATTACACACGATTTTAATATACATCCATGACCCAGGAACCATGAAAACTTTTTGTTCCCTCAGCCTTAATTGCACTCAGAATTCTCCTCAGCCGACCGAAATGCAACATAATCGATAAATATTCTGTCTAATATATGATATGTTAAAACGTTGCCCTTAAGCTGGGTTTAGTACGCGAGATACTTTACCATGCAAAGCATCCTAAATTCTGCGAAGCGTCCTTTGACTAAAACGGGCATTAGTTAATCTAACTTCGGACACTCGACCGCAAATAATCCCGATCTACAAGATACCGTGTCAAAAATAAACCGTTCGCAAAATGAACTGCTAGCCAATCAATAACGGCACGCCTGGTTTATTTCAGCTACTTTCATAGTAGAATGTCTTATGGTATACTTTTATGGGGAAATAGGAGATATTTGTGCTGCAGAAGCGAGCTATTCGTGTTATTTATAAAATGTCCCCTTTTGAATCTCTGAGAGAAAAGTTTAAAGAAATAGGTGTGACTGTAACTGACCGTAGCTATACTGAAGTATATATTGAATAATTTATTAAACGTTAGAAAAAACTTAAGAAATTTCAAGAAGAAAAGTGATAATCATTGTATCAACACTAGAAATACGCATAAGCTAGATGAGCTAGATGAGCTAGATAAGCATAAGCCAGTGATAAGACAGCAAAGTAAGTAAATCTTTTAAAGGCCAATGTATACGCCTATACAATAGGATCCCAGAAAACGTTCAAAACCTTTATATTAATAAATTTAAAAAAGTAGTAAAGAACGTTTGTGTGCTAAAGCTTATTGTAAAGTAAATGATTTTGTTAACGATTGCACACCTTAGGAACAAGATGATTCCCTGCAAAGCTGTATCTATGTACTTGTGACTTTTTTTTTCTTTAAATTTAATAGATTTAAGTTTACAATGTAAAGTATATTTCTTTCAAAAGAACAATTTTCCATCATTTTGCTAAAAGATGGAAAATCTTCTCGGCGGGTTAGGGTTGAACCGGTGGTAGATTTTACTGTTTGACTTTCCGAAAAAAGCTTGTTAAGTTTCATTAGGAAAAAAAAAGTCATTACATTTCATAAAAGAGCTATATTTTAGGTAGGATTTAAGATACAATATTGCATAAAGCCCACAGACTAGTAGAATGTTGACTCCCAATCTGTGTTCGAAGCCGTGGTAAAAAAAATGTCTGGCTAGGGACATATACGGTGTTCGCTTGATTCTGACAAGAAATACTATTATATAAACTAATCTGTATCTCAGTCATCCGTTCCCTCTTTCTCTATTCTCAGTCATCCAATCCCGCTAGGTTATAAAATATGTTGTGAATATATAGTAATATTGGAGAATGTTACTAGGTATGTGAAATCATTTTAAAATTTGTTAAAGTAAAACTATTATGTATACAGATGCAATAGCCTTTGTTTTATTCAAAAGTATTAAGTGATTATGATTTAACACGCGTTCATAGTTCTGTCAATTTTCGAATCCCGCTAACAGTAGCGTGACGTCACGCTACGCTTCGGCCGTATAGCCCGGAGTTAGCGCTGTACTACGCAGTGCGCGTTACGCGCAGTTGCGGTAACTTTAAAGGGCCACTTTAAAGTTAAATATCTTGAAAACTAATTGACGTATCGAAATAATTATTTTACAAGAACTTTTTATTTCCATGTAGAATACAGAAAGCACATTACATTTGAATTAGTGAACATTATCCGCTAACGAAATCGGTGTGAGGAAGTATTTTTACCCGACTACGGCGAAGCCAAAAGGAAGGCTAATGATTTTGTCAGTCTATGTAATTCGTATACATACATATGTATGTTTGTTCCCTCGTAGCGTCTAAACTAATGGTCCGATTTTAATAAATGAGGTGTCAATAGATTCGTAATGATACATAGTGCTATTTTTTTTTTTTTTTCAAAATGTAGTTTTTCGAAAATTTAACCTTAGATTCTAACATCTAAAAAAGTTGATCCGAGATAAATAAAATCACGTGTTTGGTATCAAAAGAAAGGTCGTGGCGAGCACACCACAAGTATGTATATATAATATACATATTTGTTATGTCAAAATGCACGTTTAAAACACGGACTTACAATTCGTACTAACGGTAATCCAGTTGTCCAATTTTCGATCATGACGTAATATAAAGCTATAAATATATATAACTAGCTTTTCCAAATCCCAAAGGAACACAGTACTTTTTCGGGACAAAAAGCAGCCTATGTTTTAAACATTAAGAATATTAGTAGGATATATATATTATTTTAACTTCATAAAAATATTTTATTCTTATTGTATTATTTATAATACAATTTATTATAGACAATACATAAAAATTAACAAAATAAAATATTTATATAACACCTGAATTGTCAAGCAGTAAAAGAGCTGAGGCTATGAATTATAGCTAAGAACACTCTCGATCATGTCATCTTTCGAACAAAAAAAAACTAGATTAAAATCGGTTAATCGGTTCATCCGTTTTCATTAATTAGATAATGCACATGAAATAAATTATTAGCATTTTTATTACTCATTCGTTCGATAGATGATATATACGGGTCTTACTCTTCTGAATCGCAGTATCGCGATCGTTGTGTTTTGATGTGTAGGATATATACTACTACATTTAAAAGACTGTTGAATAATCTCAATTGCGTTTTCTGATTATCATATTATAATATTATAATCGTTCTTTAGATCTAGAAAAAGATTATATTATAAGAGAAGAAAAGATAGCGCTCGTGATGAAGATATTTTTAATTTCAAGTGTTTTGATTAGGTACTTATTAATATTATTCTAAAAATATGTTCGATTGGGAAACGAAAACATACGAAATAAAAAAAAAATTAAAAAAAGTATAGCCCGACTACGTAAAAAGGAGTCTAACGAGATAATAATTCAGATAGAAATCCCGAAATGCATAGGTAAAAAAATAGTCAAGGTAGAGCCGTGGTCGCACCTTCTTTATAAGGTTCGGAACAGTCGATGTCAAATTCTAGAAACTTCTCTAGGCTCTAGACGCATCTCGGTGTGAACTGACGCTTAGATGTCATTAGTGGGTGCGACCACGGCTTTAACTTGACCATTTTTGTACCTACGCATTTCTGGATTTCTACCTGAATCATTTTCTTGTTTCGGCCTTTTTAGACCCCTTTTTTACGTAGTCGGGTTATAGTTTTTTAATTACTAATATTGGTCCCACCATAAATAGAATAGAGAATTTCATCACTGCAACTTAGGTAGGTATACAATATTGTCTCTCTTCTTGTCTATAAAAAAGGATGTATATAATAAATATACCGTGTATTTATCCAGTCAGTATACAAACTTTCAGGAATTAATATACTCTTGAATATAAGCAACTTTTACTATGGGATCAACTTTCCTACTCGAAAAAATAAATCTGCTGTTTCATACAAAAGGGCTACGGCATAGATAGCATTTTGTAGGAAACAGCTGATTTTATTTTTCAAATAGGAAAGTTGATCCCATAGTAAAAGTTGCTTATATTCAAGAGTATATTCACTCCTCAAAGTTTGGACACTGAATAAAAAACATCAGGTATATCTCTTACCTGCACATATGCTGCAGACTCTGCACCCGTTTGAACCTCGACACCGGGTATAGTAGCTGGACTCGCACTGGCCCGAGCACTGGACGCAGGTTCAGAAAGAACAGATACCGTCCGCTTCTAGAAGTTTCTACAGCATTCTCGATGAACTCCACTATCGTTTGCGCTTTGAACATCGTGCATCCGCCGAAACAGAAGTTACCTGTGGACAATATTTCGATAAATATTCATTAAAAGAATCTAAAGATTCATCTTTTTAACCGACTTCTTATTATTCAAACATTTGGGTGAAGCACGAGAAATATTAGTTCGGTAAATGTCGCGTTTGCTTAGCATGAAAGTTCTTTTTTATATTTTATTTAATTTTAGTTTTAAAACTAATTAGCTCAAACTCAGTGAGAACCTAATCTACTTTATGCGTTATAGCACTATTTTTAGTTGAGACATGGATTGGTTAGGCCATGTTTTCATCTGCTTCACAAATCGCAACATCTCTGCGACTAGATTACTTGTAAGTATTATTATATAGCGTAATTAAAAATCATCATTAAAGGGATAGACTGTAATTGATATATCCGCAGCTAAAAAAATTTATTCTCAAATAATACAAAATATTCCCAGCTACATACATTTTAAGCCATTAAAAACCTCAAAATATCTGAATTTCTACAGACAATGCATGGCATGTTTGTATCGAATTTGGACGCAGACAACCAAAGCCAATGTATTTACACATCCAGCCTGTTCGGATAACGGCTCGGTTAAATTATCGAAAATGATCCCAGCCGCGGGCACTGTTTAGCGTAAACCCTTTGAGTAATCACTAATATTCAAGTAAAATATTTAACTAATGCACTAGGTTTCCGGTTAAATCGAAATTTGATCTCCGAAAATGGGATATTATTTACATAAAATGATGTAACAACCACTATTATTGTCACCGACCCCTAACCATTACCTACTCAGGTTTGTCTCTCAGAGAAGAATTAGATTGTAGTTCATCACGTTAGCCTACTACAGGATAACTCCCGTTGATGTTAAAAGAAAGAAATAAATTTTTAAGAAAAGTAACCAAACCTACTTTTGAGAAGTACCTACTTGCGTTTTTTTTCCTGTAGGTAAGTACATAAGGAAACTAAAAAACCAAACCTATATCAAATCATTCCTAATATCAAAGACACCAATTAATATCTCCCGGGGAGTTAGTAACGACATTGTAAGTCGGTCAACGTTGTAATTACGGACTAATTGTTGGTGTAAATAAATCGCAGTAACTCATTACGCCGAGATAACTGGAACAGAATATAACACATTTTATTTACATTGTAATGTTTGAACCTAGAATAATATAAGCTTTAAGTTTTCTGCGTTTCCGCAGAAGGAAAATCTGTCGCTATATCACTATAAATAAAGTAAATTCTGCAAAGTATCTGTACGAGGTCGAATTCTATTTAAATCCGTTTTACTGGTTTTTGGCGTAAATTACAGTCACACAAATTGTTACAAAACTTTCGAATTCATAATTAAGATGCTTTAAAAGGTAAAAAAAAAACTTGAGAGGTGTCAAGGGACACCCGGATGGAACGAAGTTCCTTTCGATTAATTAGTGAAGGAAATGTAATAAAATTTTATTTTTTTTAAGTTATAATAATATTTTTTTTATTATTAACAAATAGAATGTAATATAAACTTAATCAGTAGGCTCAATTTTATTAATAATTGAGAGAGAGAGAGAGAGACAGACAGAGAAACACGCGCACGCCGCACGGCTTACAACTATAGCAAAAAGTGTCCTTACAACTTTTAGTCTTAATTTTTTCCGTCTAGCCCCCTTTCGCAACGCGCGGTAAGGAACTTTGTTCCAATAAACTTAACATCGACAAATAGAAGCTAATAAAAGTTGAATCTTATACTTTAATCGAGCAATTCTTATATTATTTATATATGTATCAGAATGTCGGAAACGGCTGCTAGTATTTCCATTTTTGAGATTTAATATTCAGGGGGTTTTGGGGGAGAAAAATCGATCTAGGTCTTATCCGCATTATAAAGTATATTTTTGACGCAATTAATATATTTTAATATCAGTCGAAAGAGCAGTTTGGTATGCATATGTATACATTTTTGCGTATTTGGCAAATTGATGTCTCGGGTTCGAATCCCAATGCGACGAATACTAAACATTAAATACAAACTAATTAGTTTAAACATACAAATATACGAAGAACGTAACATGCGTGGAGTGCCGGGCGGCTGATAAGGTTTGAGCTGGAAGGCTATACTTTTCGACGCAACCGGGTCGCGCGATCGTGGAGTTTGTTTAGTACTCCATATGAATTCATACTAAGCAGTGGGTTCCGCGACCCTATTGCGGTCGAAACGGATCGTGATTTTCGTCGCGTACAACGCAAGGTAAGGCCACAGGGGCGACACAGTCCACAAACGACAGTTCGAGCCACAGCGTAGAAAATTTATATGCTTACGTACAGATAAACAGCTTTCATAGAACGATCCAATACGACCCGATCGCGGTGGTATGGGATGACTTATGTCAAATCCCATACACGACATCCGAACTGGTTACGCGAATCGGAACGAGTTACGGCGTTGTTTAATAGCTTTTCGGTTCCGAAATTAAGTTTTTCCAAATTTTTAACTAATTTCTAAACAGAGTTCCTTAGATTGATTGCATTTTAGGGTATCGTAGTACTACAAGGAATACTTATAGATTCGCTCTATCCATCCGTCTGTTCTTCTGTCTGTCTGTCTGTGTGTCTGTCTGTAGGTCTGTCAGTCAGTCCGTCTGTCTGTCTCAGTCCTCGTAAAGTCGTAACTAATGTAATAATTAATATAGATGGATGAAAATTGGTACACTTATAGTTTGCGTATAAATTAGATAGATTTAATAGACTTTGGCATCATAAAATATTATATTAATACGTGAACAAAAAGCATTCAGTACCTACAGCTTGACGTGAATTGTGCAAACGGAGGAGTATGAAATTTGGCCGGTAAATTAAAGTTTATGTGGAAGGTGTGCAAAAATCTATTTTTTAATAATGCTTAGAAAATACATGAAATTCATAAAAATATCAGCAACACAAACTCTGTAACATTAAAACACACACGCGTTTAATGGATACAATTTTGTAACAAGCGTTTGGCAATCTGTCAAAATATTTACTTTATTTTTTTATTCTTGGGGTTCCGTAGTATCTACAAGAAACCCTTATAGTTTCGCTATGTATGTCGAGACGTACTCCCTTAATAACTACAGTAATTAACAATTGTGAATATAGATAGACGTAATTTTGTATTGTTATAGATTGTACTTAGTGTGGCCATAAATACTGTTACAATTAAAAATAAAGAAAATATTACATTGGAATTTGGAATCTGTCATTTTTATATGATTGTTCATTGGGTTTTCTCATTTTGGCGCCAATACATTGTACAATATTTTGCGATATTAAAATGGAGTGGGGTGATAAAGAGAACCGAATCGCTGTGATTGCATTACACTAAAAAGGTATGGAGCCAAATGCAATTTTCAAAACTCTCCATACGCTTGGTATTAGTAATATGTTTGTGTACCGGGCTATTAATAGGTAAAATGAGACCTCCTCTGTTTGTGACAGAAAAAGATCTGGCCGTCCACGTAGTGTTCGTACGAAAAAGGTGGTCAAAGTAGTAAGGGAAAGAATTCGATGAAATCCTGTCCGAAAGCAAAAGATTTTATCACGGGAGATGATGATAGCACCTAGAACCATTTCGCGTATTTTAAAAGATGACTTAGGACTTGCAGCCTATAAGAGACGTACTGGTCATTTCTTAACTGATAATTTAAAAAAGAATAGGGTGGTAAAATCGAAACAACTACTGAAGCGGTAAGCAAAGGGAGGTCAGAGAAAAAATTTGTTTACGGATGAGATTTTTTTTACAATTTAACAACATTTTAACAAACAAAATGACCGTATTTATGCTCAAAGCTCTAAGGAAGCTTCCCAATTAGTCGACAGAGTGCAACGTGGGCACTATCCAACTTCAGTGATGGTTTGGTGGGGTATTAGCTATGAAGGAGCGACTGAGCCATACTTTTGTGAAAAAGGTATCAAAACATCGGCACAAGTGTATCAAGATACCATTCTTGAGAAGGTAGTGAAGCCCCTTAACAACACCAGGTTCAATAACCAAGAATGGTCCTTCCAGCAAGACTTGGCGCCGGGTCATAAAGCTCGGTCTACGCAGTCTTGGTTGGAAACGAACATTTCGGACTTCATCAGAGCTGAAGACTGGCCGTCGTCTAGTCCCGATCTAATTCCGCTGGATTATGAAATATGGTTAGTTTTATAGTGTACAGGCTTGCTATAAACGCCATTTTTGTAAATAAATGCTTAATGAGGTCATAGACGTGCCATCAAATTTTTCATTTAATTTTTCTTTGTAATTTAGAGCCGTATTCCAAGATTTGGCGCTATCGATACTAATAAATTAAATATGTTAGCGCGAATGAGCGACCAAATTTTTTTATGTTTTTCCTGTTTAAACTTTAAACTCTAAAAGACTTCAAACTGCAGAAAAAATACAATTATATCAATAGCCTAAAACTGAACGTCAGTACTAAATATTTATAATATCTTCTATAAGTCAAACACGAGTGAGGGGAGCGAGCAAGCAAAAATTTTTCCCATTTTTCTGTTAAAATCTATTCAAACTAAAACACTGAAAAACGGTGAAGTTCGGAAAAAACCGGCTAAAACATAACATCGGTACTAAATAATATAATATGTTGTTTATATTAAACGCGAGCGAGCGCAGCGAGCGAGCAAACTTTTTTCCTATTTAACAAGTTAAATCTGTTCAAACTTTAAACCCTAAAAGACTGTGGACATAGGATCATTTGGTAATTTCTGATGTTGCAAAATAGATGACAAATAACGTCCATTATATTAGGTTAGTCCATACAATACCTACTTCACACTTTTTTCGCAGTACCCAAAATATTGACTCGTGTGCCATGGCATGGCAGGGGCGGAGCCGCAGGAAAAAGTTAGTTCTTAAATAAAGGTGAGGTTTACACGACTTTTTAATAAACTGAACCATTTTCGAGTAATCGACCTCCAAAGTAGTTTAAAAGTTGGTCTACCTCCTTGAATTTCTAAACTATAAAAGCTAGAAACTTGCAATTTTCCATGTGCTGGTAGGTCATGCTAAATACTTAAGGAAGATTATTTTTAGTGAAATGTACTAGCTTTTGAAGTAATTTAAAAAACCTATTGCGAGTTGTATGTATGCAAAGGTCCATTTAATTGTATGCAAACAAACTCGCCTCTACCACCGCACCACCACCTCTGTGATTCGAACCACATATTAAAGAAGGAGGAACAGATAAACAGCTACATATGTAGTTAGGTTTCGATTTTATTGCATTACTATAAGCATACGGCGTGTCCACGATTCTGTGGAAAAATTGAAGGGAACGTCAAAATTTTCAACATGACAGCGACATGTCACTTAGCGATGACTTATATCAAATCCCATACATTTTTTATTAGAACTTCGCCGTCGAAATAATCGAATGCATCTTGACTCTAGGCCCAGTTCGGATGTCGCGTAACGTACGTAACGTAAGTTAAAAAAAATTTTAAAAAAACTCACCATCCCGCACAAAACATTACAATCGGGATAAAAAGTAATTACTACTTTGAGTCGCGCAGGTTAAGGTGCCATTGCACTTGGCAACTAATGAAATTGTGTGAAAGTTTAAATAAAAGTTTGTGTACCAAAGAAATGGGATATATTGTGCCGCTAGGCGCTAGGGCTGCTTCATTTATTTTAATGAATCTTACTACTATTATAAATGTGAAAGTTTGTGAAGATGAATGGATAGATGGATGGATTTGTTAATCTTTCACGCAAAAACTACGGGGAAAAGCTAGTTGTAAAGATTGCTGAAAAATTAGGCACCTTATGCCGGTGGTGTTCGGTGGGGGAAATTAGCACCGGTGCATACGTTATGTTATGATTATTATAAGTGCGTACTTTGGATTTTTTTTCTCTAAAGGGGTGAAATGGGGGATTGCGTAGAATTTTGGCACGCAGATTATTATTATGGCGTAGAAATCCGTTAAAGAAAGTTTTTGCTTCACATATCAGGACATGTCTAGGGAGGGTTCCGTAACTAACAACGCGCAATAGGTTTTATTTGAATTATTTCACAAGTTATTGTCCGATTTCACTCAAATAATTCTCCCTAAAGAGTTTTTTTGGCAGGATATATCAAACAAAAATTGAAATCATTTATTTCATCACATTAAATCATATTTTACAAAAGTTGTTAAATTGGTTCCTGCACTAGGCTAGGCCTGTCCTGTAGGCCACCAACATTTTTGTTAAACACATTACACAATATTCAATATGTTTCATAATAAGTTCTTGAAATTAAAAATTACTTGTCCATAATAAGTACTTAAAATTGACAATCGCTGTTAAAGATTAATACTGTGTCATCAGCGTAACATATTACGTCAGTGTTTTTAAAATTTAAGTCCAGTATGTCATTAATATATGTATAATATAAAAAGCGTATGACTCAATAGGATGCCTTGTGGGATGCCAAAGTCAAGTTTTTTGATGATTGCTTAGTTATTGATTGAGTTTTACACATTGTGTGCGATTCGTAAGATAACTACGGAACCAAGTATTGCCTCTTATACCCCAACAATTCCAACTTACGCAGTAATATCGGTAAGAAGGTTGTGTCAAAGGCCTTAGCCAAATCTTTTAATGCACCAATACACGCCCTTTTACTTTCTAGGTAACTACTGGAAACAAGATCTGTCAGCAGTTTTACAGCATCTTCTGTCGATTGTTTGAACCCAAACAAATTATCTGCTAGATAATATATTATTTAGATCAAAAAAACTGACAAGGCGTTTGTGATAAATTTTTTCGAGGACTTTAGAAAGCCAGCAAAGGTGTGGTATTGGCCGGTAGTTGCTGGGATCCGATCTACTACTAGACTTGTATTCCGGCGTTACAGCAGCTCTTTTCCAGATCGATGGAAATATTCCTTCGGTTAAACTGAGATTGCATATAAAGGTAAGTGGAGCAACAATGCATTTTTTATCGCTTTAAGCAATCTACCATTTATTCCGTTTAGACCGGGGGGCACTATAATGTTTTAAATTCATTATGATAGATTGAACTTCAGATTCATCAGTTGGTTGGAAGAAGAGAGCCTGCGTAGGCGAGTTTTTAATTTTAACTCTAGATGCGAGAGCTTCTACATTTTGTCTATTAACCGCAAGTACTTTGTTTGCGAAGTTTTTACTAACACTAGAAAAGAAATTATTGCAGTAGTAGAGTGAATCTATGATGTTAGGTTTGGTCACGGTTAGTTAAGCTGGGTGTCTGTTGGTATTGTTCGATAAGGTTATATTCTTAAGAGTATTCCAAAGTTTTTTCTGGTTTCATCTCTTCGTGTTTTTGTTTTAGTGTTCTTATAAGGTTAAAGTAAAACATTCCTGTAGCGTGTGTATATTAATTTCGTAGTGATGTCACCTGGATTAAGACAAACTTTAGCGTGTAGAGCATCTAATTGAGCCTAGAGTCATCCAGGGTTTGAATGTGGACTTAGATCAGCTAACTGGAAACGTTATAGGAATGCTTAATAATTATGGTTGAGAGTTCACTATTAAATTCTGCAAATGCGTCATCGACTGTAGTTAAATAAGTGACATCGCTCCAGTCCAGGTTTTCAATCGGAATCGATTTTTAATCGGAACGGTTTCTTCGCGTTCCAACAATATCATGGTCAGTCACGTCTGTTTTAAGGATAAGTGACTCAGCTTGAAATTTTGAGGTAATATTTATGTGATCCAAGCAAGATTTAGCGCGTGTTGGTTTTGTGACAGTAGGAATTAGGTTTAGCTCAGCTAGTAAGCAGAGGTATCGAGTGCTGCCATCCTCGGGCTGGGTACTTTGGTCCCCGTTGATATTTATATTTATGTCGCCCAGTCAATAGTTAATATACCGTGTATGGTTGTAGCACCATACACGGTATATTAACTATTGACTGGGCTGTCGAAGCAAGTGACTTAAAAAAGGGATCTACACTAGTAAAAGAGGGAGATCTGTAGATTGCAAACACAGAAGATTGATTTTTTACCGTTATACATAGACAGTCAGCTTCATCTATTTTAGGCTCACTTACTTCAGGGCTCCATTTATTTTTAACGTAGGTGACGACGCCACCGGTTAACGCACGCACTCGAAAATGGTTGACTTTGTAAAAATGTCATGTATAAAACCTTGCTTTTATTTCTACTCCATGGAGTAGAATGAAAAATATTTTTCATCCCCACTTCCTATGCATGGAGAACCACCCCTAAAATATAAAATTATTATTGTTGTTATATTTTATGATGCCAAAACCGAGATATGTACACAATTTATAACAGTACCAAATTTCATCCATTTATATTCATAATTACAGAAACTAGAAGTGCAGACAGACGGACAGACAAACAGACGGACGGACAGGGCAAAACCATAAGGGTTCCTTGAGTATTACGGAACCCTAAAAAGGATTTTTCGTAATTCATACCCCCCGGGGGTGCAATTGGGTTCCACGCAGAAAAGTCAAAAGTCCAAGCAAAAGTTATAATAATAATAATAATATAATAATAATATTCTTTATTTCCGAGAATTTGGTGTACAGTGTTCTTAAGTTTAATTAGTTTCACAATTTCTACCTCTTAGAGGTGTGGAAATATTCAGATTATTGATTTCTTTTAATGCATATATAAATTATTTTAAATCATTTAAAAGTAACACATTAGAATTCAGAGTAACTTATATTGATAATAGGCATTTAAAGTTAGTACTACATACACCTAAATTCATAACACTGTTTACAAGTTTTCGTAATCGACGACGCCATGTTTGTACAACCACGTACAACGGTACGTCGTCGATTTTTCACGCGTGTCGAAACGCAGTGTTTGGCTTCGCCCCAAGTAATTGGAAATAGTATTTATAAGTGGATGTTATAGTACCTACACAAAAAAAAAGTTGCCAATATAAATGAACCAACAAATCGTTGCTTCGTTCGTTTCAGCCTGGTGACGTCTACTGCAGGACATAAGCCTCCCCCATAAATTTCCAGTGCAACCGGTCGTTCACGGCCTGTATCCACCGATTCCCTGCGACTTTTCTCAGGTCGTCTGTCCACCTGGGAGGCCGTCCTACGCTTCGATGTCCAGTTCGCGTGGTCTCCACTCGAGAATCATTAGGCCTCAGCGGGATTCGGTTCTACGAGCTACATTATGTCCAGCCCATTGCCACTTTAATTTGCTAACGGGATGAGCTATGTCGCTTTTAATTGTGGCATTTTTCGTTTTAAATAAAAGCTTGTGCTTACTACTTAACTTGTACTTCAACTTAATATTTCAACCATTAGACCCCTATTTTTAGGGTTCCGTTGTACTCAAGAAACCCTGATAGTATCGACCGTTCCGTCTGTCTGTGTGTCTGTCAAGACCCTTTATTTTGGGAACGCGTGGCGGTATTGAATTGAAATTGAAACCTTATAGGCACAATACACATAGAACCCTAATTATGGCTACTAATTATCGAAAAAATATTGAGCATCACGTTAATGATAGTGAGTGTGGCCGTATAACTGCAATACTGTATCATCAGAACCTACGAGTGCTGTATTGTTAAAATTATATATTATTTTCCTTGCTTCAGATTCCTTGCTTTCATTATGATGTAAGTTCTTACGAGGGCGGCACTGAAAATTTCGGGAATCAAGGAAGTGACACAACATTACTATTTAAAAATGTATTTATTGCTTTTCGAAGTATTCTCCGCGAAATTTGACACATTTTTCCATACGATGGAACCAATCATTGAAGCAACCATTCCATTCGGAAGTTGGGGTCTCCAAAATGGCCGTTTTGTAGGCGTCCACAGCTTCTTCAGGTGATGAAAATCTCTGACCACGCAATTTATTCTTTATTTTAGGGAAAGTATAGAAATCATTAGGGCTTAGGTCGGGGCTGTACGGCGGATGGTCTAATAATTCTATGATTTCTTGCTCTAAAAACTCTTTTGTTCTGTGCGCGGTGTGAGAACTCGCATTGTCGTGATGGAGGATGATGCGGCGGTTGCAGTTCTCTTTACCGAGTTCAGAAACGACCTGTGGCAAACAAATGTTAGCATACCATTCTGCATTAACCGTTCTTTGTCCCCCAAGAGGAATAGTCGCAACATGGCCGGTTTTGGAGACAAACGTGGCCACCATTTTTTTTGCAACACTCCGTGAACGAACAATTTTTGTTGGCTTTAACTCATTTTCGAACACCCAAACTCGTGACTGGTTTTTTGTTTCGGGTTCGTACGCGTATATCCAGGATTCGTCACCTGATACGATGTTGTATACAGCATTTGAGGATCCTGCGTGGAATCTTACGAGAGTTCTGACGCACCAAGTAACGCGAGCCGCTTTTTGCTCTTCACAGAGCAAATACGGTATCCATCGGGAAAACAACTTTTTTACACCTAATTGTTCATGCAAGATTATTTGTATTTGACTCATGCCAATGTCTAAAGTTGCCTGAATTTCGCGGTATGTCACATGTCGATCTTCCTCAATCAGCTTACGCACAGCATCAACGTTTTCTTGGGTGACTGCAATTTTTGGACTATCTTGACGGGGATCATCACTGAGCTTGACACGTCCACGTTGAAATTCAGCAAACCAGCGATAAATTGTGGTTTTGGATGGGGCTTCATCACCAAATGCAGAAATCATCCGGTCAACACACTGTTTTTGTGTTAAACCACTTCGAAAGTCATAATAAATTATCGCTCTAGAATTTTCTCGAGTCAATTCCATTTTCTCAACGACTAAACAAGTTTGACAAGACCTTGTGACAAGACCGAGAATCTTTTTTTAAATAAATAAACGGTATTCGATTTTTAAAACCAAGGAGTTTTAAATTAAAAAGATTTTAATATGACAGGAACAGTGGAAATATTCCATTCCCGATACTTTTAGTGCAGCCCTCGTAGCAGGCCGTTTTGCATATTATGATTACTGTCTGGCTATTTTCTACAAAACCACTACTAACAACTAAATTCCTAACTAAATAGGGAATAAAATATTAGTATTTAATTTTATTTATTTAGTAGTAAAACTATAAAACACCTAAGTTGGCAACATTAATTCTGACCTGAACGGATGGACTGAACAGTAATAAAATTGGACCGAACGGTAATAAAATTCGAGTGTAAAATAAAACCGGTCAAGTGCGAGTCGGCAAGAGGGCTTCCGTACAAAACGGAAAAATCACGTTTGTTGTATGTGAGCCTCAAACTTTTATTTTATTCTGTTTTTAGTATTTGTTGTTATAACGGCAATAGAAATACAAACATCATTTGTGAAAATTTCAACTGTCGAGCTATCACCGGTATAAGAAGGTTAAGATACAGTCTGGCGACAGACGAAAGAACAGCAAAGTCACAGTAATAGGGTCCCGTTTTTACCCTTTGGGTACCGAACCCTAAAAATGGCACGTAGACTAAAGAATATTTATTAGAGTTCATTGAAGTATTTAAAACTCTAGAGCCACTATGGTTGATAAAATCTAAATACTATTACTATAAAATAAAGAAAAATGATTTGTATAACATATTACTGGAATAATATATGACACAATAATTCGGTTTCGTCGATAGCGTGACTACAGTTGCAGCAAAATACAATTAATAAATAAAAAAGCCTAAACTAATCAAGAGCATGTAACTAATCACGACATGTGTAAGGAGGGTTCCGTAACTATCATTTAGTCATAAAATTATTACAGAAGCTATGAGAGCGGCGGACAGACAGACAGACAGACGTCGGGCAGAGCAAAATTATAAGGGTTCCTTAAGTATTACGGAACCCTAAAAACACGACCGAAGCTCGTGGCAATTTTCCTTAGATTAGATTTCCTTAGATAGAACCTTAGATTAAAATGCCTAAAAACCGGGTACACGCATGAAAAGTGAAGCAAATCATACTGAGCCATATCGGCTGGCTCAGTTTGTTCGAACGACACGTCAGTTGTCAAAGTCAAGCGCTAGTGCAAACATCTCCGACTATTAAAAACATTATGACGGTTTGTGTCATTATTGGGTGTCACAATGCATCGTAAAAGAATTAAAAAAGCTTCAGACATAGCATTTCATATGTAAGTATGGTTTTAGCATATTCTATTATCTACTATAGTTTAGAAATGCCATGGGGTGGGGGGGCAATAACTCTATGGAGGCTGATTTCTCGAAATTGGTTGGTTGACTTTGTAAAAAAAGTCCTAAATTAAACTTTTTTTAAAAGACCTAACGATACCCCACAGGATGGGGACCAAGGAAAAAATGTTTTTCATTCCCACTTCACATGTATGGAGAGCCCTAACCCTAAAATATAAAATTATTATTTTGAATCGTTATTGTCATTGATTTGGAACGCAATCTCAGATGCGCGGTTCGAACTGTACCGTGTGTAGAGCGCAATTGTTTTGGCGAAGTTCTTATGCGTATCTTCAGCGTACTGTGTTTAGACACTAAATAAAAAAATGATGAGAGTTTGTACATATTATACAACGTTCATCAGTATGTGATAACACAATTATTTTTAATTGGCCACCTTGCCAAGTCTCTACACAAACAGTGCCAATGCAAAAAGACGTCTTCATAAGAAATCACATTGAAAGTCAAAGTCAATTTTTTTATTCAAAATAGGTATTTTTATACACTTTCTGAACGTCGGTCTACATGATGCCTACCACCGGTTCGGGAACTAGCCCGGCGAGAAGAACCGCCGTAAAAAACTCGCGCGGGGCCATCTTTTATCAAAAAGATGGAAATTGTTCTTTTAAAAATATAAAAAAGGCATATATAAGAATGTTATGACTAAAACTACCTTACAATACTACAATAATATATGTAATTTTGAAGTAGCCTTGCTGCAGGGGGCCATCTCATTCCCAAGGTGTGATATCATTCATAAAATCATTAACTTTATAATAGGCTTTAGCACACAATCGTTCTTTAACTACGTTTTTAAATTTATTGATTGAAAAATTTTGAACGCTTTCTGGGATCTTATTGTATAGGCCTTTAAACGAATTCTTTACTTTACTATGTCTAGTCACTGGTACATCAAGCTTATGCTTATTTCGGGTATTTCTATTGTGGTTGTCACTTTTCTTTTTGAATAGGCTAAATTTTTTTTAACATATAATACATTTGATATAACATACTAAGAAGCTACAGTTAAGATTCCAGTTTCTTTAAACTTCTCTCTTAATGACGTGTTGAGGGCCAGTTTATAGATTGCAAGAACAGCGCGCTTCTGCAGCACACATATAGTATTTATATCGGCAGCATTTCCCCACAGTAGAATGCCATAGGACATTATACTGTGGAAGTAACCAAAATATACAAGTCTTGCTGTGTTTTCGTCTGAAAATTGTCTTATATTACTTACTGCAAATGCTGCTGAACTGAGTCTGTCGGCCAACCCAACAATATGAGGGCGCCACTGTAGTTTTGCGTCTAAAGTTATACCTAAAAAGACAGCAGTATCTACTAGTTCTATACCTTTTCCATTCAATAGTACATTGGTTTCAGTTTGCCTTACATTTGGAAACGTGAACTTTATACATTTAGTTTTTTTGCTATATAACAAAAGATTATTAACACTAAACCAGTGTACTATTTTTGAGAGAGCATTATTTACTTAGTCATAGCCAGAGTTTTGGCGATTAATATTAAAAGTAAGCGATGTGTCATCGGCAAATAAGACTATCCCGTTTTTTCCATTAATAAGGTATGGTAGGTCATTTATATAGACCAGAAAAAGAAAGGGTCCTAAAATGGATACTTGTGGGACCCCTCATCACCCCTATCTCAATTTTGCTACCTGTGGATCTTTTTCCATTTATCTCAACCCTCTAAGTCCTATTTGATTAATAAGATTTTAAGAGGACGAGTTCTGGTCCCCTTACTCCATTGAGTTATTTATTTCCAAATATACCACAATTTCACAACATTCGAAAGATTCCGCTGTACGTTTTATTGTTAAAAGTTCTTTGGCTGGAACAAAATTGACGTAATATTGACAGGTAGCCAGAGGCTAGCCCGCCACTATAACTCTAACAAAGCATTTTACGTTACGATGAGTCTAGATTTATCATCCTTTTCGTTTGTAGGGTTGGAATAGACTTGTGATAGAGTTTTATTAGATGGAACGGTATAATAGCTAGGATTTCCAAATTTATTTACAGACTTATAATTAGGTACACTGAGTCAATAAGGAGTAGAGACATCAATGGTTGGTGTTATTTTAGACTGAGGAATATAACATTATCACATCACTAGTTTTTGCGCGCAACTTTGTCTGCGTGGACGTCCCCAAACGTCATAATAACAATTTGCGTGTCAAAATTCAACGCCATCCTTTCAGTTGTTGATATTTCACAACTCAAACTTTGGTTTGGACACCCATTTCACCCCTTTACGTATACGTATTTCAAAAAACTATAAAATTCGTACTCTATATTTATTTTTTTCCTCGGATATTAAATTTCATGAATGAGAAATCATTTGCTAGTAACAATTTTCCTCTTGTGTATTCAAGTTTTCAATGTTAACGAAACACTTTCCTCGTATAAACAATAATATTTGTAAGATGGACGGTCTTTTCTATAAATATTTAAACAATAATTAAGTTTCTTATCTAAACTTCCTTCCTGGCGCGGTCGCTATGTAATAAATTAATTTCCAGGTTTTTATACACAATGGTCGAAGCAGTGCTTTGTTCGATGCGTTTATTTTAAAATATGTATTAATAACCCAATCGATTGACGATACTTTGCCAACATATTTCACATTCACATTCACATTGAACAAAAAGGGTTCCGTACAAAACATTTTAAAAAATCACGATTTGGAGAGCCCTTGAATATTTTTTTTCTGTTTTTAGTATTTGTCGTTATAGCGGCAACAGAAATACATGATCTGTGAAAATTTCTAGCTATCACGGATAAGGAGATACAGCCTGGTTTCAGACGGACAGACATTCGGACGGACAGCTAAGTCTCAGTAATAGGATCACGTTTTTACCCTTTAGGTACGGAACCCTAAAAATATAGCAAGCTACGCATGATCTGCTAGTAGATACAGTTGTATTGTCACCTGTCATTTTACAAAACAGAGTGTAGCAACCACTTACCCTGATCATGTTCTATCCTGACATGCCGTAGACCATTGAGCTTGAAGGTGAGCGTGAAGATGTAGTGGTCGTCGCTGCTGTCTCTTACTATAAAGGACCCATCCGGCTCGTTGGAGAGTATCTTCTCGGCTGCCTCCACGGAAATCGGCCCCCAGTACCATCCGTACTGAAAATGTAAATATGATGTTAGATAGATAGGAGGAAACTTTAATTGAATACCTATTATACTCCTTGTTTAAGACAAAAACCTAGTGTAATTACTAATCTATACGGTAAACGAGCAAATCTTGTATATTATATAATCGGAATCTCGTAAACGGCTGCAAGTATTTTCATGAAATTTTGTATTCAGGGAGTTTTGGGGAGATAAATCGATATATATGTCTTATTTATCCCTGGGAAAGACCGCATGTTATATTTTTATCTTTCGTCGCATAATAAGATATGAGAGATTTCGATGACTCAATGTCAAATCCGGTTCGCGGCTTGGATACATTGTTTTTTTGAGTTGTTGGGAAATTGGTGTCTCTGGTTTGAATCATCCCGCTCAGACGATTATTTTTGTCAATCTCTTTATATATATAATCTCTTTTTTAATATATATATATATATATATATATATATATATATATATATATATATATATATATATATTATCGTTCTACTAAAACTCCCGAGTTCGGTCTCCCAGATATTTAACGTTAATATGTTGAAGATTTCTTTTATCGTATTATGGATTATGCATATTGTATGTTATATTGTGACTAGTTAGAACACAAGCAATGTCATATCGTTCAACATCATGAGAAAGTAGTATTGGAGATGAAACTTACCTTGCGAAAAACTAGCCCAGTAAAACAATCTACAATATCCATTAGCTTAGCTCAAGAAAATAATTTAGAGACAAAAAATGTCCGCTACTATCTAGCTTCAACCGTTTGGCACATGATAATTAGAATTTAACAATTTTGAGTAAGTAACCCACGTCACGTCATTGTCAAGCAGTAAGCGAGCTGATGATGATGAATAGGCTAGATGACTATTTTTTTTATTGCATAAGTGAATAGTACTCTTAAATATGAGTAACATAAGAAACAGTATATCAAAAGTCAATATTTTTCAAAGGTACAGCGATTTGAATACAAAATTTCGTAGTCAAAGTCCATGCAAAAACGCTCCATACTAAAGTCGTACCTAGCTGTGACGTAACGCCTTGGTTAAAGTGTATGAAGTATACGACCGCTACGACCGCAGGAACATATTTGTAAATATCTCCGATATTTGTGCGTCTAAGTTCATACTTACCATAATGAATGGTTTTGTATATGATGTAAGTAAACTAATGTTATAGGTTTTGTTTACTAATTTAGCAAAAAAAAAAACTTTTTTGTACTTTTTAGATGTATCTAATTACTAAACTACACATAAAATATATATATTTTTAACATTTACCAAGTAGTAATGCCTCAATATATCTGAATATAATAATGAAACTCGTAAACTATTTGTTTAGATGTAGTCATCATGCCCATTATAGCTAAGAACACTCGAACATGAAATAATACTATGAAATGCGGTTTTGTTTTATATTAATAGTATATAATAATTTAAGCTCTTGGTTAAGAGGCCTTATGTAGTTAAAGCGTAAATAGGATGCACCGGTATAAAAGCATAATCAATACTATTGTTCAAAGGAACGTTTACGTTTATATTATTTAAGACCCTTTAGTTATAAATATAATAATAATATCTATGGACGCTCCACACCACGTCGATCTGGTCCCGTGGTAAGTTCTCGAAGAACTTGTGTTACGTGTACCAGACAACGGAAATATATTCAATACTTTTTATACTATACATATATTTAGGATTTTTATTAGATATATTATTATACACATGTTTAATACACATCCATGACCCAGGAACACAGAAAAACTTTTTGTTCCTTCGGCAAGATTCGAACCCGCGACCCCCGGCTTGAGCACCAACGCGCTGAACCACTGAGCCACAGAGGTTATCCAACTTCAGCAGTGGCGTGCACAGGATTATGACACTGGGTATGCGGCGAAGTACTCGGTCACAAAAACTTTTTCGTTTATAGATTTTTAGCATAGCTACAGCCAAGCGACGGATCTCTAAGTCGAAACCATGCCAACAGAGCAAGTCTTAGATGTACTACTATTCATGTACATCTTCTACGGCAACGCAGACAAAACAACGATCGATCGTCGCGGCGGAAGAAATTCTAATAAGTAAAATAATAAGCATATTTTAAAATATTATAACTACTCACCAGTCAGTCAGCTTCAATTTTCACATATTCAAGGTTCCGTGTTACTTGACATTACTACATCCCGATGTAAATTACTAAATAATATGCAAGGAAAACAATATAATTTAATCGTGTGTACACAACCACACAGCCAGTTATACGTTTCATAAATTTTAACATGAAATTTTCGAGTTACATTATTTTTTGCTGGTTTAATTGTTGTAACTCGGGTACACACCTACCTTTAGACAAAATTTGAATCTTTTCACTGAATGACAATTGTCATTTCAACACAAACCTCACAGTCAAATAACATTTAAAAAAAAATCAACTAACTCACTAGTAAACGAAAAAACAAATCACACAAACAAATCACTACAATTATTATAAAAACTCAGTAATAAACTGTTAAATGTACACACTTTCAAATGTTAAAATGAAAAATCTTTGAAGAAAACTATAAATAAACTGGAGCGACTAAATTTTAAACAATGCTTATCACATGAAATATGCAATATGGCCCCCGCGAAACACAAAACGTTTCTTCTATTTAAACAAATAAAACCTTATTAAACAAAAATGCATAATGTGCATACGTGATTTATTAGATTTCCGACTATTATTTTTACTCGGATTATAGGCAACAAATAATTTCCGACAAGCCAGTTCGGCGGTTTTCGGAAGCGATCGGATAGCCGAGGCCCGAGAGCCATCGCCTGCCGCGGGACTTGTCGCTATATAATCATGTCGATATTCATGGGTGTGTGCGTTTGCGAAGTATGAAAATTACACATACATGCGATGATTTGTCCTGCAGAACGCAACGGCATGAGATGAGTTGCTATTTATAAAATATTAGGCGTTTTTAAGTTATTATATTTTTTTAATTAATTTCTATACTATTAATTAATTATTAAAGTCATCTAAAACGCACGAACGTTTTATTAAAATATCTGTGAAAGACAAGTAAAGCACTGCATTTCTGCCTATATGGAGCGCACGCCCCTGTAATTAATATCGCGTATTTCCTCCACGTGCTCTTATTAAAGTTTCTACCCGTCTAGGCATACTGAGAATGATGTTATCAATGGTCCCCTGGGATAGTCTCCGCCATTCCTCAACTACGGCGATTCGCAGTTCACCCACCTTGGCAGGAGCTGGAATTCTGGACTTAACTTTTCAGCAAGTCCCAAACGTGCTCTATTGGGTTCATATCCGGTAATCTCGCCGGCCACTCCATAACAGTAATATTCATATCATTAAGATAAGCTTGAGTTACCCGAGCGGTATGCGGCCGAGCATTATCCTGCATAAAAACAAAATCGTCACCGATATATGGGGCAAACGGTACGACATTTTCTAAAACTCCTCTGATGTAGCGGTCTGCAGTCAGACTCCCTCTGTCAATAACTACCAAGTCTGTGCGAGCTCCCAAACAAATGCCCGCCCAAACCATTATTGATCCACCACCGTATGCAACTGTAGTTTCAAAATTTGTCTGAATGTATCGTTCTCCTTTGCGTCTGTATATTCTTTACCTGCCGTCAATTTGATTTAAGAGAATTCTGCACTCATCACTAAACACTACCTTACTCCATTGGTCCGCGTTCCAAAGTCGATGTTCCTGAGAAAAAGTTAACCTGTTTCTACGATGATTTACCTCGAGCCTTGGAGCCTTGGCGGGCACAAATGAACCCAAACCAGCTTCTTCAAACCTTCTTCGTACCGTACGCTCACTTACGGTTACACCCCGCACTGCTTCTAACTCATGTCGGGCTTGGACGGCCGTCAAACGGGGGTTCCTACGTACACGAAGCCGAATGAAACGATCATCCCTACTCGAAGTGCGTCTTTTTCTGCCTTGTCCTGCTCTTCTCACATAAGTACCGGTCTCCCTGAACCGTTGGATACTGCGATGAATCGTTGAAACTGGTCGACGAAGATCTTTGGATATCACTCTGTAGGTTTGACCATTTCTTCGCATTTCGAGTGCCCTGGCAATCTCCGTTGGAGCTAAGTCAGGCATAATTCAGTCCTCAAGTCCAAAAAGATACGCGATTAAAAAAAAAAACTAACAAAAAACAGTATTTCAATGAAATTTTAAATCAAACTCAGAAGGAAGAAATACTCGAAGTTCGCTCCAGATAAGGTGTATTTGAATAAAATTAAAACAATTGCATAAAATGTGATGTTCAGTTGTTTTCTTAATTTGAAAATATTTCTTTTTAAATTAAATGACGTATAAACCAGCCAGCAACCTTATATGATACTGATATCAAACCTTTATTTTATGTTCCGCTAAATATGCCGGTGTGTGTATTAAAGTTTCAAAGGCCCTTGGTGAAAATGTAATGTTTATCGTAGATTTAAAAAAATAAAAATAAAGCGAGGACTTTATTTTCAGTTTTTGTATAACACCAAACCCAATCGTTGTGAGAATAAAGCATTCCATTAAAATTAGAATTATGTTACACTTATTTGCCTATAAGCTTATAAAAGCTCCCTTGTACTTTTATCTACAATAAGTTAGTGTTTAACGGCCGAAATTAATGTCGTATCTAAAATCTTAGATTGACTCCATCTTAGATTCACAAACAAAAATTGACGTAAATTGACGTGAAGCTAATCCTAGGATCGTTGAAATGTATTGACATCTGATCTCACATACGTTAAAATGAGGTTATGATTGGTTATTCATTTCGTCAGTCAAATAATATAGTGCAATATTAATAAGTTGAATGTATCTCAAAACCTGAAAAGGGCTTGTACTAGCTTTTACGCGGGTATTATTTAAAATCTAGTACAAGTTCGTTTCAGGTTTTACCGCAGGGCTCCGATCGCTAAAACAAAATTCTACAGGAAAACTATACTATTTCGGGATAAAAATAAACTGCGAAACGATACGAAATAAACTTCCTATTTGTTCGTTCGTTGTATATTTTCTATTACGCGTACAATGTATCGCTGAAATGATATGTAAAACTCACACGACAGACTAGATAGAGGCAGCAAAAAAGTTATGAAGTTCTGTCAGTTTTAGGATTCCGTAGTAAATAATGTAATAATATCTATGGATGCTTCTCACCACGTTCATAACGTGCTAAGTACCCGAAGATCTTGTGTTACGAGAACATGACAACGGTATGTATATTTAATATTTTTATTATATTATACAGATATATAACACACACCCATGACCCAGGAACACAGAAAACTTTTTGTTCCTTAGGCGGGATTCGAACCCGGGACCTCCGACTTGTGCGCCAATGCGCTAATGCGCTAACCACTAAGCCACAGAGGTAGTACTACAAGGAACCGCTATAGTTACGCTCTGTCCGACGGCCGACCATCTGTCTGTCTGTCTCCGGCCTTCTAACTTCTGTAATCATTGTCTAAATGTCCAAAATGGCACCGCGTAATATGTAAAGTTAAAAATGTGAATTATTCACATAAATACATAATATTGTATTGCATACTATAATCCCGACGCCTCGATAATTCCGAAAGGCTCTTGTTTTTTCCCTATTTGGACTAGCGAGGCCCTACTGTAGTTTGAAAAAAAAAAACTTTAAACATGTCGTGAGTCCTGACATGCTCTTGATTTTTTCTATCAAAAATCGTTCTCTGCGTTCTGTTTTACTACAAAACTATGAATGTTTAAATTTTAATACTACATTTTATACTTTATAGTTACGTATATAATACTTTTTAATCCTTCCATTGTTCTATTCCATTTCATAGCTGAAAGGTGTTTTTTTTTACAAATATGTTACACCACGGACCGCTATCGGTTTTTCGAATGGACACGTGAAAACAGTACGAATATGAATAACATTTCAATCTACGCAAAATGCAAGCAGAGTTAAGCCTCTTATAGTGGTCACAAAAAGTACGACACCGTTACATGTATGTAAAGCAAACTTTGAACGATTTATGAACCTACGCCTCTTCAAAGGCGTAGGTTCGATTATGTACCACTAAATGGCGAGGTAAGTGTACGGGTACGAAAACATATCATGAAGTACGGCATCTTTATGTATTTAGCATGTCAAGACATTTTTCTGTTTCTATTACTTCCTGAACTTTCGATAAAAATACGTAACCCTAAAAAGGCAATATTGAGTAAATTGTCTTATTTTATACTAATTTTTAAACAGTAGCCTTTAAAATTCCAATAAATTTAAACAATTTTATTAATATTTGTTTCTTCTTCAATGCATTTTGCGCTCTTAAACTTTGCTGGCTTTCCATTGACTATAGGCGTAAATAATCCGCCATATGGATCTGAGATACTATTGAATTTTTAAGTCACAAATTATGAAATAAAATGTTGATTACAGTATATACAATCAGCAAAGAAATTCGAGTGCTTCGAGTGCAAGCTTGAACAACATAATATTATGAACTAACGTGTTAGACAACTATCAGTAATTTACTCGTGAGTTTCCTTGCAAATACTTTGAAGACATAGTTACGGTCGGTATTCCGTTAACGGAAAGGAAACGGAAACGGCGGCGGCGGAAAAAAAATCATAAAATCATAAATCATCATCAATCATCATCATCATCTCGACCATAAAGCATAACAGCGCCGATGAATCGTGCGCACGCACGCATATCTACTCAACGTAAATACGGACTTCAGTCACGTCTGCAGTCGATGTGATTAATTCCATTGTGTTTAAATATTTTGAGCCGTTCTTGTGCAAAGAATTTTTTTTAACTGGTCGAGCAGGAACTGTCGATATTGTGCCTATGGATCATACATGCGACCCGTCCTCTGCGAGAGGACTCACTAGCATCATCAATCATCATCATCAGCAGTTGATCTCGTTCTTATATAACCTAAGTATCAAAAGTTTGCAAGCGCTTTTTTAATAGAATAATTTAACTAAGTACATCAATGTAATGTGTCAATGTGCTCGTATTTCTTTATTTGCGCGGTCGCGGTGAATAAACATTTAAAGTCGCAGCCAATAGCCATATTACACTTAATAGTGTCTGTTTGTTTACGTTTAGATGAAATTGGATCTTAACGGCGTGAGATTTCGAAGCACAAATGAAATTACGAGCATGTTTTGTGAAATATGAAAACCTGAGAATTATGCGTGAGAGGTAGGGTTTACATCGAACTGAAAAAGAACAAGCGCTGAAACATGACCATGCAAGCTGAAATTCACAATAACATCATAATAACTCTTGTATTTTAAACGACTTTAATATTGAGGTTATCCATCCGTTTATTAGGTCCGTTAGTACGTATGTTATACGGTAATGTTTGCAAAGTTTAAAAATATAAATACAAAGTAATATATTTGTTTACAAAAATCGGCAACTATGGTTTAATTTTAACGGACATTGCCCCACCACACGGCTCCATCACTTCAATTCCTTTGTAGCCAGGATCGACAGCGGTAACAAACCGCAAGAACCCTTTGATAGTCTGATCTCAGCGGTGCCCGAGGGACATGCTAATGATGTATTGGTACCAGTAACGAAATGAATCCGCACCAAGCTAACTATGGTTTAATTTTCTTCCATAGTTTTGGTTTCATAAAACTGCATAGATTGTAAGTGATAAAATAATATTTAGTTCTATCCATGATAATAACAATTATTTCCTCTCTCTATTAATTTTCAAAATGTTTAGACCCCTGCAAACTATTTTCATGGGTTAGTACCCATGAAAATAGTTTGCAGGGGTCTAAACATTTTGAACTCCGAGTAGTATTTAGGTACACATACCTCGA
This sequence comes from Phengaris alcon alcon, assembly GCA_037179445.1. Lineage (NCBI taxonomy): Eukaryota > Metazoa > Arthropoda > Insecta > Lepidoptera > Lycaenidae > Phengaris > Phengaris alcon. Next base: position 274,582 of record JAYRCH010000617.1, on the reverse strand, counting down.
ATTATTATTATTGCAATCACGTTCCCAGTAATCATTAAAATTGCACTTTTTGGTCTTATATCCAATTTATCGCTGACTTTTTAAATTAAAAACTACTAAGTTTTTAATTTAAAAAGTCAGCGATAAATTGGATATAAGACCAAAAAGTGCAATTTTAATGATTACTGGGAACGTGATTGCAATAATAATAATTCGAGGTATGTGTACCTAAATACTACTCGGAGTTCATTATTAATTCATTGGCTGCACTCTCTGCAAGCCGGAATCCGTTTATTCTTAGAAAATTTTCCAATTCTATATGTATAACTTACTAACTACACATAGTGTTACTAAAATTACATAACATATCAGTGGGCCGTGCAGAAACATTTGACATCGGAGTAAACGTAACGTTAACGAGCGAGAATAGTATGAAAATGTTGATACTTTCATTCTCGTTTCTCATTACCCTTAGGATAGGTAAAATAAGATATATTTTTATTTATTCTAGTATTGTTCATACACACAGTACAATACATAACCACTTTCTTGTTTGATATTATTTGTATTTAATATTCTAATATTATAAAGTTTTAGCATTCATTGGACTCTTTATATTAAAAATTGTTATTTTTCGTCATGACAACCAACAACATCATCACAATTTTCAATATCACATGACATAAAAACTCAACACGAAATTTGAACATCTAGACGTCCCTTTGACGGCGCACAATCTTGACGGATTTTTTACACTATTGCCGTGTACGCACACGTCGTATGCTTGTAGCAGTTCACTATGTAGAAGTTCACTGAAAATGATGACTGAAGACAGCGCCCATACAAATTTCATTCGATAATGATATTACACCGCTGTCAAATGTTCCTGCTAGGCCTCCAAATTTTTAAGAAGCATTTCGAAATCAGTGCAATTTTGTAAACCATTTTCATCTTACTCGTAAATTAAGAAGGATTTCAGCAACTATTCAAATAGGACTTTCCTAAAAAACCTGTTGCCAAGCGGTTTATTATTTTCATTTGGTAATACAACGACAATTTGTATGTAACAAGGATCACTTTTCACTAGCACTGGTTGTTTCAAATTACAACAAACCATTTTGTAGATGGACGGTGTGAGTTAGTCGTTTTTTAGGTTAAATGACTCTAAGTTTTGTGGGTAAAAATTGTAAAAAATCACCAATGTGCCAGATGCCTTTAAACAATAAGTAGTAACTTTAAACAATAGGCCTTAACCTTGTTTTTATTTATGTCCTAAACGCTTCATATTTGTTTCATTACACAATAAAAATAATATTACATTATTTTAAACCCTAAAAACCAACAAAAAAATTATAACCCTTTTTTTATTATTTATATTTAGATACCCACATTATAGGGTAGAATGAAAAAATACTTTTCATCCCCACTTCACATGTATGGAGAGCCACCCCTAAAATATAAAATTATTATTATTTTATGATGACAAAAGCGAGATCTTTGCACATTATATAACTATACCAAATTTCATCCATGTATATTTATGCTTCTGTAATTACAGAAGCAAGAAGAGCGGACTGTCTGCCCGCTCTTCTTGCTAGAGACAGACAGAGAGAGCGAAACTATAAGGATTCCTTGAGTATTACGGAACCCTAAAATGGATTGCAATTCCAAATGTCTCTGAAACTCGCGAATGGCTGGATCGATTTCGCTAATTTTGATCTTGAAATTATTCTGAAAGTTCAGGGAATTTTAAATGGTAAGAAATATAGGAAAAACTGCGGGAAAAATACAAAAACGACAGTTAAATTTGATATAAAAGTGTAAATGTAGGTGTAGGTTGTAGTTGTAGGTGTATACAATGTTGGTGATGGTTGTAGGTGAAGGGGTAGTTATTTATTTATCCTGTTCATCAAGTCAAGACAGAACGACATTATGTCGGGACAGCTTTTGGAGTTATATATAATATATATAAGTCCAAAAATTCACATCACAAAAAATAAATTTTAACTTTAAACAGTTACGCATTAGCTTCGCGTAATTTCTAAACTAAAATAATAATTACTTTGTTACTCCCCAATTAAGTGTTCGCCTTCAACATTCAACTTTTTAATTAATTTGTATCGTTGGTTTTAGCTTCTATAACTGTTCCTGTGAACTTCACTAAAAATTTTCTACTATTGTTAGTTAGTTTTATTCAATTATAAACTTATACGTTCAAAGGATCGCAAGTAAAACTTAGTACTTTGAAATTTCTTTACTGTATTTATCTTATTAAATTATCATCTTGTTGATAATTACTTATTTACTATTGTTCAACCTTACTAAATACTACAAAGAAATATATTTTTATCTGTGCTCTTTTAAATTGTTAAAATAAATATGTTTATGACAAAAACGTAACGTAAAAACTCAAACCTCAACCCCATGATAGAAAATTAACACGATAAAAATTATTATTTCATTTTATAAGGGACTAGCCCGACTAGCTGACACGTCACACATTGTTCAGTTTTAACTTTGACCTGGAATAAATAAATACCTACACCTCACCAACATCTACACAAACACCTACTAACGGATTACCGACTGGGAAGGTTATACATACACCAATAATTTCTTCACCAAAAACTACACCAACACCAGTAGAATAATGGTGACGAACATCAAATGTTCGACAGGAACAGTCAGTTTGGAAAATTAAATCGTCGTTTTTATTATTTTTCTCGCAATTTTTCTATTATTTCTAAGCATTTAAACCTTCCCACGATTATTTCAAGATCATAATTAGCCAAAGCCGTCTAGCCGTTCTCGAGTTTTAGCCAAACAATGAAATTGCGATCCATTTTTGTATATATGTAGTTACTAAAGTGCGAATGCTGCTCGCTTTCCATGTAGCTAATGCTTGCAGTGTGCCCTATTGTGTACTAAATCTCCTTCATATTCCACAATATTTGCCTATAAAATATTACTTTCCAATTACGCCGATGGCATCAATTTACAAAGACAAGACTACTAATACGATTAAATGCCTATAATGAGACGACTTGAAAGAAAATAAGAACTATAGGATACTAACTCTATATGTGTCTAAGCTTTAGAGTTTAGACAATTAATATTTTACTACGAGCAATAGCGATACCTTACCTGCGCTATCTAGTAGATCATCGGGCAAGAGGTTATCAGGAATGAAAAAAGACAACTTACATCTTTTACTCTCTGAATAGAGGTAGCAAAGTCCAGTATAGTCTCCTCTTCATTGGCAGCTCTTCGAGAGTTAGAGGCGTGTGGCGATTGAGGCAAGGGTGGCAAAGCCCTACGGACAGCCGCGGGCGGGGAGTTACTTCCAATCTTCTCCACACTCTCATTATCACTAGACCTTCGCCAACGAAATAAATTACAAAAGCTCTGCTTCAAATTCATCGATAGCATCCTAACTGGCGATATTTTCACTTTGGAACCCTGGTTACCTTTCTTCCCTTTGGCATCTTTATCCTCAATTATCGAATCCTTCGGTATATTCTCTTTATGTTTCTTGTTTTTTACATTCATGCTAACCGTGTTCTTGTTTGTTTTTCTGTGGTTGTTGTTATTGTTAGTTTCCACAGATTTGGATATTTCGTTGCTGTCCTTCAGGAACACAGCGGTACCCGTATCTTTATTGGGCCTGACGTGGATGCCCACGTTCGTTATTATCGTGTTGTTCTTTTTACTCATCGTATTTCTACACTCTGAATCACTGGAGCTGGAGTACAATGTATGCAAATACTTTCTCATTTCCCTCAGCGTGAGGTGAAGGGAATCCGTATCAGAGTCGGTGACACTTTTCTTGCAGGAGGAACTAGGCAGGCTATGCCTTTTTGTTTTGGAATCTTTATGTCTCGTCTCTTTTTGCTTGTAACTCCTGTCTGACCCCAAATGGTTAGCTCCTATGTTCTGTGGGGTGCTTTTACCTCGTCTTTTACTACTTCTAGGAGGCTTTTTCGCTTTGGCTCTTATATTGCTGTGACTAGGTCGGACCATATCAATAGGAACGGCATAAATATCACTATCAAAGGGGACATTGTACATGTCCGTAATGTCGGACGTTTTTGCGGATAGCGTGTCATGGGAAATAGCTTGCGTTATAAAACTAGAGTCGTCCACTTGAAATTGAGTTACTAATGAATTGTGACTACTGGATAGACGGGAAGATAGGGAGTTCCTAGACGAAGGTCTGTTCGCCCTACAAGGGCTGAGGTGTAAAAGTCTCGGACTAGCGAATCTGTGATTTAGACACTGTCTTCTTTCGTAAAGTGTTTCTGGTTTAAGTTTTCTGGCGTATAATGGCGAAATATGGTTTGCGGTCATCGCAAAATCTAAGCTCGATGTTTTACTACTAACAATATCATTGGTAAAAACAACAGATGGAGGCACACACACAGCCAAACATTTAGTTTGTGACCCAACAAAAGTCGGCACACAGTCCACTATCGTCGGGACCGGGATATCCTGAAACAAATAAAAATAATGAAATTTCCATCAACTGTAAATGGTAATCAATCAATGCAATATTAGTGGGGTGTCTGAAGAGTTTGGATGGATAATGGAATGAATCCATTCCAATCCATCCATCCATGGGAAGGAATCCATCCATCCGAGGCAATTTACTTGGAATGAATGAATATAAAATATTCTGAATTATATTGTATGGATAAAAAAAAAACCTAAATAGTTTACCCATTAATTTTATGATACTTACATTTTGTACAATTTAAGATGACAAAGTATTGTTTTTGGTTTTTTGTTTATAGTTTGTATTTATCTCTCTTATAATTATCCATCTATTTCATATTTAAGAAATTTTGAAAAAATGTTCTCAACGAGCGGGAAATTTACATTAAAAGTATTCCGAAATTCTATCTCCATTATTTGTAACTTTAATTTAACGCTGGAAATAAGTGTCCGTGCGTCATTTTATCCTTTCGCGCCTGGCGTCATAAGTCACTACGTCGCATATCATATTTTTTAAGTAGTAAGTATTTAAAAAACTACGTACTTACGGTCTACTTATTTGAATTTATTTCAATTAGAAATGTATCTTTCAGTTAATGTTAAATAAATTTAAGATAATTATGTACGTGTTATAAATTCTTTAAAGTGTTCAGAATATTTTTTTCAATTTCTTAAATTATTAACGAAAACCCAAAATCTCTTTTTCGTCATCTTTAGTTGTACTTACTAAAATAACAAGCAACTAAAAATGGGTAAAAACATTATTTTTTATCAATAGAACATAATTTAAAAGATTTTGCATTAATTCGTTCTAATTTATTGGATTCCGAGGTTTTTACATAACAGACGCTTGCGGCACTCAACTACATTGCTTTTTACATTATCAAATTAAAACTAATAACTGTAAATAAAACAAAGAACATTGTGCGAAACAGACAATAAAATAATGGATAGGATAAAAAAATTGTATATGTACTTTTTTGTCTTATATATCTTTACGAATCCAAGTATATGAATTTGCAAGTAAAGTTTAAAGTCCGAAAAAATGTAAACTAGTAGAGACTGTTCTGTACCTACCTATTACTTTACATTTAACTGTTTTAGATAAGTTCTGTGGTTACCGGAGCATATAATTGTTTTGATAACGACCGTCAACAACATTGTCAAAACTGTCTACGAAGAACCAAACTTCCTTTACAAAAGTTCCACTATTATTTTCTATTTCTGAACTTCTCTTTTGGATGTTAATTTTTGAACGATACACATTGTTTTAGAAATAGTCAAAATCGGACGTCACTAAGCTAAGCCCATAGGTCGATGGAGTCTTGTATTCCAAACTTAAGGGTAAACCTTCCGTGTGCCCATTCTACTTAATCTTTGAGATAACTAATTTGGAACCGATCTTCCATATTTTTTAAAGTCATCAATTCATAAAAATAATTTATCACATCTATTGCGAGACGTTGTAAACTTGTTATATACTTTGTTCGATACGCCAGTCAGACGCGCCCATCTTGTACTTTATTACGTTTCTACTTGAGTAGTTTTAGAGTAATTAAATTTTTCTCACTTTTGAAACTTTATTTTTTTTCTTCGATACTAAGTTTTTTTTGCATTTGTTTTTTGTACTAAAAAATACTTTGTCATAGCTCCTTTATACAGTACTTTTGTTTTTGTATTTTTCTATTGCCAATTAAATTAGGGACGGGAGAAATAAGCATTCTTTTTTTCTCATTAGCGCCTGAACTATTTTTAAGAGCAAAGTTTCATATACAAAATATTAAGGAATTATTAGGATGAGAGTTTTTCATCTTATCAAAAATGCTTGTCTCATAGATCAATGCACATTGACATGACTACGTGCATAAACTCATTATCATAGTATAAACAATCTAAGGAGATTCCATCATGAATAGCCGGTTTAGCCAAAAGGGCGACTTGCTCGTTACCATCACATCTCGTATACAACACGCCTTTCTGCTCTATACATATCCAACATCAACTGTATAATTTGATAAGAGCAATCGGTAGTCCTCGAAAAGTCGAGGTACAACGTGCTGTATGTTGAAGCGCACTTTTCGAGTCGGACAATATAACTATCTAATTAACGTCTAGAGAATTTACATTTACATTTAAATTATATAACAGTGCTTCATATATTGCGATTAACTCAGCGCGCATAACTTAAATATTATTATTTATTCTAAATCGGCAGTTAATGTTGGCCTGGGGATCAAAAAAAGCGGCGCCGACTAAATTTACATCTTTCGATCCATCAGTAAATATTTTATAATAACTAAGGTATAATTTATGTATAGCCTCCTCGCAATTCTTTTTAAGACATGAAGCTGTATAATAACTTTTGCTTTAATCAACATGCTGTACATGACATCTTATTTCAAGATCCACATTGCTGATGCACGTATCTAAGGAAAAAAGTCCTAACATATTATTATTCTTATGCATATTTAAGCTACTAAATTTTCTATGAATTTCGACTAACAGAGGAACCTTTTTACGACGCCAATATGGGTTATTATGACTAACCTCTGCTAGAACACCAAAAAGCCTAAAACATTTATTATTGTTACACTATAAGAGACTTTACCAGAATACACCAGAATTTAGATGCCAAATAGTTCCTTCTAACAAATAATGGGGCAATACATTATTAATTATCCATTACGTGGATCGGAGTAGATTTTGTAAAATTGCCTACTAATCGCAAGCACTAATTTTGTAAAGATTTGTCTGACACGTCTCAAATGAGTGGGGTGTATCCCCCAATTAGACCCTCTTAAAATTTGTAGACAATTAATTAACTTTTGTACTCTCGATTAAAGTTTCATTTGTTTGGTCCATTTTAAGGAGCTATCTAGACAAATACCTAAATATTTAATTGCTGATTCAACTTTTAAAATATTATTATCTATTTTAATTATTACTACCTTCTCCTTATATCCTCTCTTAAAATACATAATTTAGTTTTAGTAGTTGACAATTCCAAACCAAACTTGTGACAAAAAACAGTTTTTTTGTCACAAGTTTGGTTTAAACTACAGTTAGTTTATCAATAGAAAGTTGTAAATTTCGAGTGATCTCAAACATATTATTACCAGAAATATACAAAACAGTCATCGGCATACTGGGACACAGAAACAGAACGAATATACCTACATATTTTGTATGTAGCTAAATTAAAAAGTAATGGCGATAAAAGATCACCCTGCGCTAAGCCTAAATTTGTGTATCGTGAAAACATTGTATGTACTAACATTATTTTTAAAATTCTGAGACTAAGGGAATTCCATAACTTTTTTTCGCAAAACCACTCGACTCGAACGCTTAAAATAATATGAAATAAATGTAAATTATTCAGCAGGACATCATAAATGTGTTTTAATTAATTATGCAGGTTATGTTTGTCTTTAAGAAATTGATACACGTTTCATTGTGATTTTAATTGTATTTTTAAATGTATTACGTGTAATGAATTGTTGACAAACCTAATAAAATGAAATAAAAGCAACCGTTATTAATTAACGTTATAATTACACAGCAAAGCCTACAAACTCAACGAGGAATCATACCAATTTCAGCATTAATTATTACCAGAATTTGATTTACCGCCGACCGAATTGGTTACATGTAGATATAAATTAAAAAAAAATCCAAATATTTAATTTTTTTTCGAAACTTGTGTTTTTAAAAAGTTCAAGATTTGCTGCAAGTTAACGGTAACTAAACCTCAAAAAACTGTTCTTAGTTTAGACTTTATAATGTCTATTAATAAATTATTTATAGAACTAGAAATAATATAAGTACATTTAATTTATTTAAAAACCCGCTTAGTGGTTGCATTACTCAGTAATTGGATGTAACAATTTTTTTTCATGTAATCAATGTTAGACATCATGATTATAAACAATCTCAAATTCATATCAAATTATTCTTCGCAGTCGGGTAAAAAACGAGTTCCAAAATATTATTTCCGTTTAGAAATTTTACGCCAAAAAATTCAGTTACAAACTTGACGATAGATTTATTTTAACTCTTACCCTTAAGGGCAAAAATAGTGTTATAATCTTGTTACCGGACGAAGCTGTGCGAACTAGCAGACCAATATTTAACGTGTTTGAACGACGTAATATTATTTTTCGATGAAAATAGGAAAAAGTCTGAAAGTTACATAGCTTGTCGTTTCACGTTTCATGCATCGCGTATTCAAAATTCTGTCACAAGTGGTGACAGGCAATATATGTTTATAAAACATAACATTATTAGTTTTTTATGGCAATCGGAGTGTACAGAGTGTAGAATAAATAATAATAATAATAATAATAATGGGGATGAAAAATATTTTTTCATTCTACCCCATCGTGTAGGGTACGTTGAATAGGTATTATACAATAAAGGGAAGTTTCATACATGACATTTTACAAAGTTGACCATTTTCGAGTAATCGGCATCCAAAGTGGTTTGTAAGTTGGTTGGTTAGGTGGGGCCTGGGGTGGGGTTAGCATTGCAGATAGAAACGTGTAAGTTTCCATGCTGATAGATCATGCTAAAAACTCTTTGAGAAAATTATTTTTAACGAAATCGGCTTAACTAACTTTTGAAGTAATTTGAAAAAACCTATTACCTACTCGTTGCTAGTTACGGAACCCTCCGTAGATATGTCCTGACATGCATGGTTAGGTTATATAATATCTGGTACAGTACGATCACAATTTCAAAGTTATTCGGCAATCGTCATTTTTCATATTTCATCTGTCACTTCCATAGACGAAGATTGCGGAGGGTCATTAGCAATATAATTTTACTGTACTCATTTACTCTGTAATTCCACAATTTTAGTACGAAAAATAAACGTTTCGTAATATAATATAAACTTGTAAGTGCTAATTGTTGTTGTTATTAAACTAATTATTGCATCTTCATGGCGCAGTAGCATTGTTTAGGCATAATTATATTAATATTATTAATATTATTACTAATTAACAAACAATGATTTTGTATAAAAACTAACTTTCGAATTAATTTCAACTTATTTATTAAACTTGGATATCTATACAATTATAATAAGACTTGACATTTTACTTTTTTCATTTAATTAATTTAAAAAAAACTATCAAATCCTAAAATTAAATTAACAACTAAAAACAATAAATGCACAGACTTTGTTAAAATTATAAAAAATGATAATATAAAAATTAAAAAAATAATAATAAATCAAATATTTAACGCAACGAATACCTACCTGAAACTCAGGTGGTGGTTCTATAGCAGTGACGAGGACCTTGCCAGGACCCTTTTTCACTGTATTGAAAAAATCACCGCACATACGCTCTGATGGCTCCGTAGATTCGAGCGACAACGACCGCTCGTCGAAGTCGCTCTCTTGCAACTGCACACAGAAAGCGTCGCTTTACATCTACGCCAGTCGAAAACTGATAACAGCCTCCGCCCAGCGCGAGCGGGGCCTGCAAGTTCAGTCTCAACACATGCTGAGTTGCAATTAACAGGTATTAGGGGACATCATATCACAGACGACAAAGATGCATCTTGGTAAAAAAAGAGTATATTTTATCCATTATACATTGGAATGACATATTCAAGTTTCATATATTGAAATATGTAATGAATAAATAAAATAAATGTAATCCCCTGTAAGCTAATAATGATAAAAGAAGATACAGTCGAAAATGATTTTAGTTCCTGCTGTCACCGTATTATACTCTTTTTTGTCAAGCTGTACTTCAATGTTTTATGTTAAGATAAAATATAGCTTGCTATACAGTTTGTATGAACTATCACAGACGGCTAAGATACTAAATATTTTCATATGAAGGCAATTATCCCTGGCATCTTAAGATAAAATATTGTAGCATATTCGCCGTCTGTCATGGCAGTTACGGAAAACATTACTAAATATACATTTATTAATAACTGAATACTTATTACGGATGTACTATTATCACACTAATAACACTTACTATTATTTAAAATTATTAATTAATTATACTAATATGCAATCGCAAAGCCATAACATGTATTTACAAGCGAAGAAATCTACAAAATGTTTAAGCACATTCGCAGCACTTTTTGGGATTAGTTTTCGGATCCATTTGGGATTTTTTTTTATGTCTGCCTGACCTTGCTTGTGAAGCAAGGCAATCGTCAAGCGAGCTTTTTGGGCAAATAAACACGATCAATACAAATTAGTCGTATAGGCAATATTCGGTACAGATCCACAATTTGTAACAGTTAGTAACATTATATTCTATAACCATTGCAAAGGCATAAGGCAGCAAACTTTAAAATTTCTAATTCGCGAAGCTATAACTCTATTGTAAAAGTAACACTATATGATATAGATACACATAAAAATATAGGTAATATAGGGATATAAATTATTACTCGTGTTAGTCTTATACTTCACTGATTTTGAGTCCCTGAATGTAAAATCAGTGTATTTTCTTGGTAACTTACCCAACTATGCAACCAAGATACCACCGATGACCACCACAGAAAAGGTTATTCAGAAAAATGTTTTGACCACTGTGTGGCCGTCGGCCGAACGGTAATTACTAAAGCCGCAATTCGATAGTTCCGATTTCATGTCAGAATTCCCCATTCACGTACCCGATTTATTATTATTATGTTAGCCTATTGTATCCCCCGACTGGGCAAAGGCCTCTCCTCTTTTTCTCCATAAATCACGAGCCTTCGTTGTGGTCGCCCAGCCCTTGCCAAAGGTCCTTTTTTGTGTCTGCCTCTGTTCCACCGACCAGTCGGTAGCCCCTCCGAAATTAAACGTACCTAACTCATATATCTGGGTGCATGCGAGACCATAATTATAAATAGCTCATTCTTTAAGATAAAATTTCGACACGACGTGCTAGAGGGCTACACGTGTATATTGTACAAGTACGTGGGTACGCATTTCTTTATAATAAAAATATAATAATATCTATGGACGCCTTAACACCACGTTAATCTGGCCCCGTGCTAAGTATCCGAAGAACTTGCGTTAGACCAGACAACGGGAAGTGTATTTTGTTGCATATTGACAAAATTTAGTGTCAATGTCATTTTTGACATTGACAGATGTCATGAAGTAAAGCCTATCTAGTTGACCAAAAGGCTATAAATGGTGTAGACGTATATTTTGTGTTAGGCATATCTCATATGTAATACGTATCAGTGTTAAGCACCAATAAAGGAGAATATAAGAATTGTTGCTGTATTATTATCATCACCGCTCAAGCACAAGAAGGACATACAAATCAAGAGGTCGTAGCTCGCTACATATTTAATACTTTTATACTACACATATATTTCAGATTATTATTATATTATAACATACGAGCGTACCCGACAGACGTTGTCCTGCCGGGCTGATTTGTGAATCTAAACCATCCAGGGCGCCACCCAAACGCATACAATAAAATTCATTCAAATCGATCGAGCCGTTTAGGAGGAGTTCAGTGACATACACACGTACAGTAGAATTATATATATAAAGATATTTAATACACATCCATCAACCAGGAACATTGTCAATTTTTTGTTACCTTGGCGGGATTAGAACCTGCGATCTCCGGCTAGATCACTGTGGCGCTCAACCACTGAGCCACAGAGGTTGTCAAATCATACCTAATCGCCATGCAAATCCGCCGTTATGTAGGAACTAGGAAATCGAATATTTTACATATTTTGGATCTTGATAAGGCCGATAGACTTCGACTTAGGGTGGGACTATAATATGCTCCGGAATCCGGAACACCGGGGAAAATATAGAGCACTGAAAATAGAACTCTGCGCTAATACAATAGAGTTGAAAATCTATCGAGTCAAATAGCTATAAATTTACCCCTGTTGCTCAATGTTGCTTTCTTTGTCTGATACGTTGGAAAAGTCACATGGCAGACAAAGGCAGCAACATTGAGAGCTACTCAGTTGTGTAAATATTTTGATTAATATCTGGATTAAGTGGCATGAAATTTATAATCCTTGAACATACAAACAAGATATTTCCACATATTATAACCTCCTTTTTTGTAAGTTGGTTGAAAGTTACCGCTATAGCACCTATATTATAGTATCGATTTGCAAACATGAGCTTATTTTTTATGAAATCGATCAGAAAACGAGCAGACGGATCGCCTGATGGTAAGCGATTACCGCCGCCCATGGACACTATGTATGTACACTTGTAATTCCTCTGGTGTTGCGCACTTGCGTTTCTGGTTCTTAAAATCCCCAACCCCCATTGGGCCTCCGGTAACCTCACTCACTCAGATACGCTTAGAACTCCTCTGCTGTTGTGCACTTGCGTTTCGTAGTCCTTAAAATCCCCAACCCCTCTTGGACCTTCGGTGACCTCACCCACACAGCGAAAAACAACGCATGCGTTATTTCACACCGGTTTTCTATGAGGCCGTGGTATTTATCCGGTCAAGCCGGCCCATTCGTATCGAAGCCATAGCTCTACCGCGTTTCTAAAGGTTTTCAGCACCTACTGGTGCCTTCAAGCACTTATTTCAATTTCAAAGCATCTATCTATACTAATATTATAAAGAGGAAAGGTTTGTTTGTTTACATTGAATATGCTCCGAAACTACTGGGTATTTGATGAAATTTGACACTGATATAGATTAGACTACGGGGATGGACATAAGCTACTTTTTATCGCGGCAAAATGTACGGTTTCCGCAATTAAAATGAAATTCACTTGTAGTTTAACTTTAGCCTTTCACGCCACTATTTAGTTCCCCTCTAGTTTAAGTAATCTACGCCTAATCCGGCTTAGCTTAAACCTCGAAAACAATGTTACCACAACACAGGGTAGGCAGTAAGTTCATGCATTTAATTTTAATAACATGTTCGTGATCTGAACTTTGTGTATATTATACTTTAAACGAGACAATCAAACGAATGTATATATATATATATATATATATATATATATATATATATATATATATATATATATATATATATATATAATCGTAATCTCGGAAACGGCAGTATATCCATTAATTTTAGTATGTAGTGAGTTTTGGGGGAGAAATCTATTAAATGAAATGAAATAAAAATCGATCTGGCTAGGTCTTATTCCTTGGAAACTGCGCATTTTTAAGTTATATATGTTTTATCTTTCGTAGTGAAACAATATATATATATATATATATATATCAAAAAGCCCCATGCAAAAAATCGTCCCCACCCATCAACAGATTTCAAACCTATCTCAGTTGATAGCTCTTGCCACGCTGATTATTATTTAGTGTGGCGATATTCACCTCAGGAGTAGGGTTTTGAACAGTAATTGGAATTTAATTTTTTATTGTTTTATATTAGCGACATCGCACTCCAGCTTCGCACGGGTGCGATGTATTATACATATAAAGCTTCGTCTTGAATCACTCTATCCATTGCTGAAAACTGCATTAAAATCCGATGCTTAGTTTAAAAGGTGTAAGCGAACAGGGAACTGAACGATATAATTTTATGTGTCTAACTAGTCTTCTTTTTCTTTTTTTTAGCATATTTTCACTAATAGTAAACCTACTTTAACACTGAAAATCTTTACACAGTATAAATGCCGTACACGGTTCAACCAATCAGCGCGCGAGTTGCGTTCCGTTTTACAATTTGACGAGTTTCAGTTGGTTAAATTATAATATAACGAAAAATATATTACGAAAAATAATGCTTAAAATTGTAAGCAGAATGTTTATTTCACAATCTGTCGACGTTTTATAATCTCGCGAGTTATAACATATCACATATTGTAGTAGTCATGGAGCCTATTCAATGCAAAGAAACGAAACAAAAAGTCAAATCTTTCCTCTTTATAATATACTTCACGTATTCACAGCTAGATGTTGCCCGCGACTTCGTGCCCGAAAAAGTTAATCTCGCGGGAACCGTGTATTTCGCCGCTATACAAAGTAGCCTATGTCCTTCCCTGTGGCCTACTCTGTCTGTGCCAAATTTCATCAAAATCGGTTCAGTAGATTCGGAGCCTATTCAATGCAAACAAACAAACATACAAAGTTTTCATCTTTATAATATTAGTATAGACTATATACTAGCAATCCGCCCCAGCTTCGCACGGGTGCAATGTATTATGTAACATATAAACCTTCCCCTTGAAAAGCTCCATTAAAATTCGTCGAGCAGTTTAAACGAACAGACAGCGGTAACATAATATTATACTAAGTATGTAAAGAAGTATAGATGTAGAACCCCACTACTGGGGCTCGAGTCTCATCAATGTGAGGACTGAGAAGAATTAGATTGTAGTACACCACGTCACGCCTACTACGGGTTAGCATACTTCCCTGGCTTCGAAGTTAGTATCTTCAGTGGTGTGATCCTTATGAATGATTACATTTTGGTATGAAATGGGCCAGAAAACAAGCAATTGAATCGTCGACTGATGGTAATTTCGAGTGTCTATGGGCGGCGGTAATCTCACTGACTCGGCGAAACACACTGCAAGATTTCACGTCGGTTTTCTGTGAGACCGTGGTTTTTATGCGGTCAAGCTGGCCGAATCGTTCCGATGCATGGCTCTCCCACGCATAAAAATATATCAGTTCACGGACATATTATTTCCGTACCATTTTACACTATTATCCGTAATATCATTGGCGTAACGAGCTTGATTAAACGCATACCTACTTCTATCTATCCAACGTAGATAACATTAATTAACTTTATTTAGTTATGTAGAAATATTAAACTAGATTATGGACTAAAACGGTTTTGGTACTATCCATGTCATGTTAATAATATGAGGGTGGAGTTTCTCTTACTTCAAATTATTATTTTCTTAATTTAATCTTTTATTATCTAGAGCAGTTCTATGTACTAAAATACCTAAAAATAAGGTACACGTTTTGGATACGATAGAAAATTTCAATTTCATATAGGTTTTGCCCTGAATGAATCTTTGTTTTTTCGTATCGGTTCGCTAGCCTTTTCGGCTTTAGACTAGATAAAAGAACAACGAAACAGGACACATCTAAGTAAATTGTATTTTAATCTTCGACTGTTAGTCTAAAAGGTTGAATATTATTTCTAGCCAGTGCAAAGGGAATGTTTTTTTTCTTTTTTGCATCGCGCTGGACTCTGAACGATTTATTTAGTAAGATTTTTTTTTGCTTTCCAAAGGCAGTGATTTAGCAAAATTACGTAATGCTTAATGTTTTAGGTATTACTGTAAAGAGAACAAACATACAGACATTCTCACGGGTAGCCAGGCGAACGGATAGACAAAAGTACATACAGACATACACAGAGACAGGCATATAGACGACCACATAACAAAACGCTGTTAAATATGTATATCGTACGAAACTCGCAGCGCATTTGACATTCATTTATCATTTAAAATATGTATTTGTCAGTTAAAGATCTCATACGGGTACATCTAAGTCGCGTCGGACGCAATATAAAATGTAAGGATTTTTTAACAAACTCCGAGGGAGTTTTCAGTGACTTTAGTAGATTTCCGCCATTCACGAGTCTGATTGTGGCGTAAAGTTGAACGGCAGTGAAAACTGCTTTCACGTCTCGGCAAATGATAGTATTTTTATAATTATTATGATTAATAGCAGTTTGTTTTCCACTACTGGGTCCCCGTCTTTCTTTCCATAGCATTTAGCTTTAGCTACTTTTTGCAACTCTTTATTAAACACGTCCAGTTTTTCCTGCCACTTTTTTTACAAGCTTTTATTTAGTTAGCTTTCATAATATTGGGTCCGCCTTTCGCTGACTACATTTAACTTATTATAATATCATAGTACATTTGCATAGCTCTAGTTGTTTAGAATCTATTAATATTACATTATCATGTGTTAACTATGTCACTGTTGGGCAAAAACATCTGCTTCTGCCTCAGAAATAGTGGTTCATCGCACAAGTAGTATTCCCATCCCCACTGCTGGACAAAAGCCACCAAGATTTCTTTCCACAAATCGCGCATTTTGCATTCATCTCAAAAATTAATATCCATTATTTTATATTTATAGTGGAAATTCGCTTGTGCGTCAAAGGTTCACATAAGGCCGTCAGCTTAACAAAAGAGTAAGTGCATTGGAAAAATTGTGTACTGTCTTAACTAATAGGAATACATAGTTATAACAGTGGTCAATTCAATTAGCATTTAGGATTTATTTGCTATTTAAGACATTATTTAGGAATGAAATAAAAAAAAACATGCACACAGAAACTGTTGATGTATATAGTGCTAAGCGACAGCAAACAAAAATGAACACAGGACATAACATGGTTCTAATTTATATATATTTTTAATTAGTGTAAAGATTAATGAAGAAACTTTTAGTTGGATGGCAGGTGCAAAAACACACCAAAATGCATGTCACTGTGTAGAAAATTAAACATATGTCCATACATTTTGCTTTATATATGCCAATCATTCCTTGTTCCTTGTTCTTAACAAGACTATAGTGCCCATTGGCAACATATTATTAGCTTTTAATGTATTTATAATATATTTAATGCATTTTTTTTTAATAAAGCTTAACATATAAAGGGTAGGGTATGGTAAGCAAGAATGATAAACATTAATCCCCTATAAGCTATTCAATGTTGCAGTAATGTCTGATACTTTGGAAAAGTCATTTGACAGACAGAGAGAGCAACATTGAATATGTAATCAGTTGTGTAAATATTTTTATTAGTATCTTAGGATCCGGGATGGTTGGAAAAAATATTGTCTAAGATATTTCTGTAATAACTATTCATAAAATGATCATTATCTTAAACATATAAGTATGAGTAAATGTAGATTACAGAATATTATATTACTGTATTTGATATATTAGTCTTTGAAATAAAATGAAGGACAGCATTAAAAAGGGCAAGAGCTGTAGCAAGTGTGAATGATTTTCTTGTTATTGAACACAATATGTGGTTGTGTTAGGATAAACACATACATCTTTGCATTTAGTGTACAGATTTTTAATAAATTATACATTAGAAGTAACACATTTTTACCTTACCAACTGTACTTGGTAACTGGTACTACTGAAATACAAAAATTATTCATTGTAAAATATCATATATACTATAATGGCTACATTTCTAATATGATTAAATAACAATACAAAGTTAACAAAGTTTTAGTTCAGTAAACTGCATCTGCTAGTTTACCAAAGGAAAGAGACACACTATAACAGCTGATAACCATCATCAGTTTCGAGGCGAATGTATTATTGTTATAAATTTATTGGATAAAATGACACAACTTTCTATAAATGTTTAGCTATACCTACTTTGAAATGACTTATTGTTTTGTTTGTTTATATTTAAAGGTAATTACGATTATTGCAGATGCCTAACCTACTATCAACAATTGAACTACATAAGCGAAAGTATGAAAAATTATGCAAAAACTGGCATTCCTTAAGAAGTTCGAACATCTAAGATCAGAACCTTGAAATATATTCAGTGAATATGCTACATGTTACGACGTAATAATGTTTCGACTAACCTCCGATGTAATATGATGCCATCCACTTGCAGAATCGCTTGAAAACGAACCACTTGTGATTAGTAAACCACTGTCTTCACTTAACGGAGGTGCTTCGGAGTGTGTAGAGAAGGAAGGCGGTGACTCCATCACCGTAACAACACTGATTTTGTATAAAAGCATATAGTTAACATAAATGTTGCATAAATATTTACAACTGTATAAAAATGTTCAAAGATACAAAAATCTTCTTCACGACATTCACACTTTTATGTACCTACACCTAAAAATCTCACTACCTATGCTAAATTTGTCTCTCTCGCTCATACAACGTCGCCATGGTTTTGTTTTTTTTTTTTTTTTTAAGAGAAACCTCCATGTCTTGAAAATAATACCGTAATAAAATCCATGCATATTTTTCCGAAATTAATTTTTTACATGTCGTTCTTAATGAAATGTATTTACAAAAAAACTTTAGATTAATAATACGAATATATTATCAATCTTAAGTTTTTACAAACCCTTGAATTACATTAAACCCATAACTAAATGAGGGCTTATTTCAATAATTTTTATGCACTACTATACTACAGCAACGAGCTACCTACTTAGAAATACTACCTACGTCATACGTACCTTTACTTAAGATATATTTTTTAATATCATTAGCTACGGATTACTAACAACTTTTGCAGAAAAATAATACGCATAAAAAAGATAATTTGTCATTAGCAAAAGTCTTTGATTGACGTTTCATGTACTGTCAAATAGGTCAAAAAATTTTCTTTATTTATTTGTCTATGATTTAATTCGGTTACCGTCTGGTGTGTTGGTTTCTCTATGTTTTTTTCGTCTTCAAATTAACTAGAATTTCTGTATTGAATTGTTACATGTATTTCGATTTAACTTAAGGTTTCGAATATCATTATAAAATGTTCAAAAGCTATATAATATAGTCTAATTTTCGGGAGATATTAGTTGAAAACTATAAAGTCGGCAAAATGGCTGATTCTCAAATTTCCAATATCGTAAATGAAATATTAGTAAGTATGACTTTTATTATCTTTTACTAAGTGCCTCTGTTTTTATGATTCTCCGATTAAATATCTCACCTATATAGAACTAGTAATTCGTTGTGTGTCCTTTTCATTTTCTTATAAACATTTTACAACCTGAAGCACTTTATGCTATATTATAGTTATTCGGTAGCTCAACTATTTATTTTAGTTGTATATCCTCCATCAACAGTGCTGAGCGTTTAAGTACCTAAATATGTTATCAAGCTGCTGCAGATAATGCCGTGTACCTTAACACAACTTTTTTAAAGTGCAGTCATAGTAAACAGCAACAAAATACTTTTTACAAGTCAATTTATATTCCATATGTGTGTATTGTACTTGTCCCCCTTAGGCTTTCTGATTTATTGTATGTTCAATGTGTTTCAAATAAGAATAGGAATGTCAATAACCTTAATCTGGCAAATATCACTTGAAAAGTGCAGTTTGCAAAAAAAACTTATTTGCATATCAATAATAATAGTCTTGCATCGAATTTAAATAAAAACGTTAAATAGTAGTAAATTAACTAAACATAAATTTTATTATTATAATTTCAAATTTGTAACAATATGGCCAAAGTCGATTCTATTCTCATTTGAATCGCGTTGTAATGTAGGATATTTATGATAAGGGTCCTTTCTTGTTTGTGTTAAAACCTTTGTCATAAAAAACATACACAAGAATTTTTATTATTATTGCAGCGGGTAGAAGCAGTTGAGGAGGCTTTTAGCACATTTTTAGTTTACAAACCAGAACAAGAGAATGAAAGATTAGCTATGTATCAAGAAAAACTGTGCGCAGCCATGACTGGCTACAATGCAGAAATACAAGAGTCATTCATCCGACAATATCTAACATTAACTGCAGTACTCGCAAATAGATATAAGATGAAACAACTGCTGACATTGTTAGAGAATTTAGTTAATACGAATATACTTCAAGCTCGGTATGATCTTAATTCTTTATATCTTCTTTGTAGACAAATTCAACAAAAGATAATTATTGTTTAAGACATAAGAAGTTTGTTGTCGGCATGGAGCAATGTTTTAATGTGATATTTATTCAGATATACTTTTTTCAGATAAGTAGAAAAATACATATCAATTACAATATCGTTTAAAAGTGTTTCATGTAAGTATATTAAAATTTACAATTTTGTGTCTGCAGGATGTTGTGTGATTGTATTCTTACAAGTGAGAAACTTGTGTACCAAAATGGAGATTATTGGATTGAATGTTTTCATTTAATAAGAAGAGTTATTGGTGGTGTGGATTACAAGGGTGTGAGAGAAATTATGAAGGTATATAATATTTGTAACAATAATAGCATTGAAATTGTTTCCCAAAATTGTTGGTTATGCCCTATATAACTTATAAAGTAGTTATAGCTAAGCCCATGATCCTAAACATGTACTTACTAGAGTGTCATGGAGACTTGGAGGTTTCGTAGATTAGGTTATAGAAAGAAATTTTTTATGAAGTTTTTATTTTATTGGTGTGATGAGAGGGGACAGCCATATTAAACATATAAAAAGCAAATTTCGTAAAAAAGTAGATTGTAAAGCTAATTTATTATCAGATTAAAGACAATCCAGACTAGGCCATCAAGCAGATTCCAAAAAAATATATCTGGGAAGCTCAATAATTTAAATATAGTGCTTTATTTTTAACATTTTATATCAGCCACTACCAGCTTCCGCAACATTGAAATTGTCAGTACTTTTAAGTTGAAGCTTGTTGAGCCATACCCTATCTTAATTAGGCAGGCCCTATTAAATGTTGATACTATTCTTTTTACTTCTACCTTCTACCCAAACAAATAAACTGATTTTTTACTATTGATTACGAAAGATATGTGGCATACATATTATATATTGTAAAAAAAGTTTACACCGTGAAATGCTCTTTCGCTTCCGCGGTGGATCCCCATTCCGACCACGGCTATGTGGAACACGCTGCGCCCGAAAATATGGTAAGTTGGGCGCAGCCTCTATCCACTAAAAATACTACCACTAATACAGTACTTTAGTGGAGCCACGGGAACTATTATAAATATCTGCGACTCCGCCGACAGACGCCTGCAGGTGAATTCTAACTTCTAGCAGCCCAACCTATACTCTCTTAATCTGACTAGCTCGAGTTACTTAAAAATCCCCTCTCAGGTTCCCCTAATATGTCTAAAAAATATGCTTTAGCAGTTAGCCTATACACAGTGTTTGCTGTAACAAATAGTTTTGAATATTGAATCTTAAATTTAATGAAAAAATTATTTTCAGGGTTGCAGAGAGAAAGCAACAACATTGCCTGTAAAATTAAACTCTAGTTCCATGCCACAAATGAAAGCCTTATACAATGTACTTGAATATATTTTTGATAGAAATGCGTCCCTTTTACCAGCATACTTTATTGTCACAGAGATTCAGAAAGATTATCCTGATAATAACCATTGGCCACACTGGGTATGTATTTAGATTGTTGATTTTTTTATTTGCATATACGAGGTGTACCGTGTATGTTGTTAGTTTAGTAATATAATATAATTTTATATAGTGTTTGGTATTTTCTCAGCAGATAATAATAGGTTTAATTTTATTGGCAGTGTTGAGTATTCTCATACTTTTAACAGTTGATTGTAGGTAGAAGGAATAAACTTTCGGTGTTGTGTTTTACGTCAAATTGTAGGCAATGTCAACAGAAATTCAGACAGTAAACATTTTTTTTTTGTGTAAACCAGATATTTTAAAAAATAATTATAAAATAATAAAAAAATGTTAGGAAAAACAGTGCCATCTACGGCGGCGCGACGCAGCGGCGCGCACGCAGGAGTCACTATATACCTATATAATATTATATCGTGTAACCTTCTCGGTAACGGTAGAAATCTGACGCTTAGTATAGATGGAGTGGTCTCACAGTGATAGCCCGAAAATACGGCCTTTCGGGTTCACTTAAAAAAATGGAGTTTCAAATGTTTTTTTTTTTTTTTTTTAAATAACTTAAAGTTAAAATATTAAATAGCAAATAAAAAACTATAACCCGATTACGTAAAAAAGGGGTCTAAAAAGGCCGAAACAAGAAAATAATTCAGATAGAAATCCAGAAATGCATCTGTGAAAAAATGGTCAAATTAGAGGCGTGGTCTTTGATATAATGCATGGGATTTGACATAATAGGTCGCGAGCGACATGCCACTTAGCGATTGACTTATGTCAAATCCTATACATTTTTGATTTCGAACTTAGCCGTCGAAATTATCGAATGCATTTTTACTAAAGGCCCAGTATAGTGACATCTGTCGAATGAATAAGTAATAAAAATGCTTATAATTTATTTCATGTGTACTAATGAATGAAAACGGATGAATCGATTAACCGACTTTAATCTAGTTCTTTTTGTTTGAAAGCTGACGTGATCTCGAGAGTGTTTTTAGCTATAATTCATCACCATAAGTTCGTTTACTGCTTGACAGTTCAGGGGCTATTTTTTTATTTTATTTTGTTATGTATTGTCTATATATAATAAATTGTATTTATAATTTATAATATATTTTATGAATGTCAAATAATATTAAAAATATAAATTAGATATTAATTATAGTCTTATATTACGTAATGTTCGAAATTTGGCCAACTGGCTTAGTACGGATTGTACGACCGTATTTTAAACGTGTATTTTGACATATCTGTGCAAGCACACTACAAATATTAAAATATATATACATACTTGTGGTATGCTCGCCAAGACCGTTCTTTTGATACCAAACACGTGACGATTATCTCGGTTTAATATTTTTGGATGTTAGAATCTGAGGTTCAATTTACAAAATACAAATATATATATATATATATAATTTTTTTTTCAAAATTTTAGCCTATGTTAGATATATATGTAGTTTCGACGCTACGAGTGAACAAACATACATACATATCTTTCAAATTTCCATTTCAAATCATCATTGCCCCTTCCTTGTGGCTTTGCCGTAGTCGTGTAAATACTCTACCACTAAAATAAGATCTAATAATATGGTACAAGGAATGTGGTTAGTCCCTCTTTATTTTCGCAAGCAGCCCTTTGGGCCAGACTCGGTCAAATGCATGTTGCACATCTAGAAATGCCTCTGAACAGTAGTTCTTGTTCTCAAGGCACTGTCTAATGGTATGGATACACACGAACTTGCTCAGTTGTAGAATCCTCTTTTCTGAATCCAAACTCTTTGTTCAAACAATGCTATGACCTTTTTATAGTTGTCGTCTGAGTTTACTATTAGTTTTAAAAGATTTTTATTGACTATCTTGAATTTAAAATCTGTAGCAGATGATATTACAGTTTGCAAGAGTTTGGATAACCCATTTACATAGTCAAACATTTCTTTATGAAATACCTGTTGAGTGTAGATTTTATACTTCGTCGACCGCAAAACATACCCGCCGCCTCTGACTGAACGTTGTGTTGTGACATTTATTTAATAATTATTATTTTTCAGAACTTGGCAAAACTACTGAGTTCATTTGTGGAAAGTTTTCGGCCATGTGCTCAAATGGTTTCAATCATTGGCCACTCTCAAATGCTTCCAGTAATAGAGTTCTCAGGTTTTGCTGACCATTTGGTCAATCCATGGCGACTTAATCCCATCACATTGAAGTTTTCTCTAAAAGGGAATTTACCTTACGACGAAGAACTATTAAAACCTCAAATTGCACTTTTGAGGCATGTTCTAGAGCAGCCATATTCAAGAGACATGCTGTGCTCAATGCTAGGACTGCAAAAGCAACATAAACAACGTTGCATAGCCCTTGAAGATCAGCTGGTCGAGCTGATGATATCGCCAATGGAACGGACCGAGCAAGAAAATGAAGATGAAGAAATGTCTTCCAACCATTGGTGCTGGCTACATCTCTCTTCCCAAGTTATTTATCTAATACTGATGGGATTTGCTGACTTTCCCAATATTGTAATGGGATTGTACAGCAAATTACAAGGACAGGATTCAAAGAAGGGTCGCGATAACCTAATGTGGGTGCTCTTACAATTTATTTCTGGTAGCATACAGAGAAATCCTCTGGCTAATTTCCTGCCAATCATGAAACTGTATGAGCTGTTGTATCCAGAGAAAGAACCTTTGCCCGTGCCAGACTGCACAAAATCACACTGCACCCAACAAATGGCAGTAGTATGCATTTGGATGCATCTATTGAAGAAAGCTGAAACTGAAAACAAGACAATGACTATGCCACAAAATCTAAAAGTACAATACGAGTAAGTAGTAATTTTTTCAACAGCATCATAAAAATGTGAAGCGAAAACTTTCAGTACAGTACAGTTTACCAGAATTTTGCAACCTGAGGAGTAAGAAATTTGGCCGGTAAATTAAGTTTTATGTGGGGGAAGGAGTGTAGAAAGCTAATATTTTTTAATAGTGCTTGGAAATACTTAAAATATAATAATAAAAGAAACAACAACACACACTACCTCGCACTTTAACTAAGCACACACTATCCTGCATTTGATATATTTTTTTTTACTGGTTGTCATTTGTCAATCGGTCACCACATTTACCTTTTTTTTCTATGAGGCAAAAGAATCCTTAAAAAGTTCAAACTTTAAAATTATATAATTATTATGGCCGAATTTCGACCTCAGGGCGACCGCTAATACTAGATAAATATGCATATTTTCTCTAATAAATTTATCTTGACTTTAATTTTCCAGGTACTTACAACATCTAATGACATCAAACAATACTCCATCGTTGATGGGATCAGACTTTCGCATTGCACTACTCTGTAACGCTTATTCCACCAATCAGGAGTACTATTCTCGACCTATGGGTATTATAATAGAGACATTGTTTGGCAATCAAAAGACTATGCCAAACGGTAACCCACCAACTCCATTACCTACTGCGCCTCTGTCTATGTGTATACTAGACAGCTTGACGTTACATTGTAAGATGTCGCTCATACATTCCATAGTTACACATATAGCAAAACTGGCACAGAACAAAACGAATATACCGGGTAGTAATGTGATGGCTCCGGCCCTAGTAGAGACATACAGTAGGCTTCTTGTCTATACGGAAATTGAATCATTGGGAATTAAAGGATTTATAAGTATGTAATATTTATTTCTTCTGTATTATTATGTTGTTATATGTATATTCGTATTCATTTATTTGCGTATGCAGTTATGTTTATTCTTATAATAAATCATCATTTGGATTTAGTATCTGTTAATTTTGTCTACCAATTCCCGATGTCTCCCACTTTAGTAGCTAAGTAGTAACTTTTTTCCCCGATTTCCACTAGTGGTGCACAAATAGTGGGAGAATCGGCCATTTTGTCATAGCCATCCTAATCATCATTAAGTATCAAATCCAGCTGATTACATGTGACAATGTGAATCATCTCATATTTCATTTTTTTATTATACTTTTTATCATAAGTCATAACTATGTACTATGTCTTCTTTTAGCTTTAATGTTTAGTTTCCTAAAAAGTACAGAATTTGCTAACTAATTATTTATTTACAGATCAACTTTTGCCCAATGTTTTCAAGTCTCAAGCATGGGGTATTCTGCACAACCTGTTAGACATGTTCTCGTACAGGATACACCATATACAACCGCACTACAGAGTGACACTACTATCTAATATACATTCCTTAGCCGCTTACCCTCAAGCCAATCAAACACAGTTACAACTGTGGTAAGTGTTCAATGTTCATATCTTTTATTTATGTTGCTTTCTTCAAGTGCAGAGGGTGTCCCTGGCATCGACTCGTAGACGCGACATAGCTCGACGTAGCTTTTCTCGCGCCAAAATATATATATATATATATGTGTGTGTGTGTGTGTTTGTGTGTATATATATTATAGGTCATTACATATGAAATAGGCGTTTTGTAAGGGAGGAACATGAAGTAGATTTTTTTTAAACATTATATATTTATTTAATCAAAGTATTATCTATCCTTTGCTATCTATGCACTTTTGCTATCTCATAGGTAGTTCATTGATTCCTTTACTAAAAACAGATTCAGACAGTAATCAATAAAATCTTTGAAGGCGCTTTGGACTGTCCCATCGGAGTTGAATTTTTCCAATTGAATATCCTCTAATTTGGTAGCCGTCTGTTGTGCAGTGTGTGGTCTAGCGTTGTCCTGAAACAGCAGTGGCCTAAAGCGAATGACCGACCTCGATTGTTTTGCAGCTAGCTTTTCCATCATGATTTGCAGTTGCTGGCAATAGACATCTGCCATAATCGTCTGGCCAGATTTAAGAAAGCTGTAGTGAACGACACCGGCACTAGTCCACCAAACGCTCACAAGTAACTTTTTTTGAGTCAATTTCCGCTTGGGGCAAGCTTTGGCTGGTTCGCCAGGTTTCAGCCATTGCGATGAGCGTTTCCGATTATCGTACAGGATCCACTTTTCATCACAGGTAATGATTCGATTTAAAATCCCTTCATTATTGTGCCGGTTAAGTAATGTAACGCAGCAGTCGACGCGCGTTTGTCGGTTTGCTGCACTCAATTCATGAGGTACACACCTTTCAAGCTTTTTCACCTTCCCAATTTGCTTCAAGTGGATTAAAACAGTTTTATCACTAACACCGCAGCCTGCAGCTAACTCGGACGTGTTTTGCGATGGATCCGCTTCCATAATAGCCTTCAATTCTTCATTATCAACTTTGGTCTCCGGCCGTCCATGGGGCTTGTTTTGCAGGACGAAATTTCCAGAACGAAAACGTTGGAACCAAAAACGCACTGTGTTTTCTTTTGCGACACCGCCGCCATACACATCATTAATCCGTCGATACGTTTCTGCAGCACTGGTGCGTGTGCGGATACGGTGGAACTCGTACTCGAAAATAATACGATATTTCAAGTTTTCCATTTTGTAAACAGAGTGACGCAAAGAAAAAACCAAAAGAGGAAAAAACAAATGAATTACGGTTTTAGAAACACAAATGCATGAGTAAATAGCGGTATAAATTTTAAATTGGAATTCCTAACCAAAGAAGATATATTTGAGATCAAAGTGGCCAGTACGACAAAACGCCAATTACATATGTAATGACCTAATATATGTACTTACGTACAGAGAAACAGCTTTCATAGAACGATCCAAATTTTTAAATTCTAATGTCACGTTCAACGGTTCACAATTTTTCCACAGTCGTGGACACACTATGCTTGTGTAGAATGCTATCAAATTGAAAGCTAACTATGTAGGTGTTTATCTGTTCCTCTTTAATATGTGGTTGCGCTAACGGGCCCAATCGGGTGATTTTAGGTTTAAAATATCGGTGACGCACTTGTAGCTCTTCTAGTTTTGCGGTTGTAATACAAAACCGATATGTCTCCTATTTTATTTTGTTCTAGCTTCGAAAGCACGGCCCTCCGTCTCATAACAAGCCTGGGAAGTTCGGGCATACAGCTACAGATGTCGCGGGTTGTCTCCGAGCCCAAGTCGCTAGTGTCCAGTGAGAGTGAGGAGTTGAATAGAGTGTTAGTACTGACGCTCGCGAGAGGAATCCAGATGACGGGCTCTGGTGAGATATACTTCAATACTGGTAGGTCACCCTCTTACCCCAGACAGAATAATAAGTATTAAGTATAATATTATAAACTAGCTTTTGCCCGCGGCTTTGGCTCGCGTGGAAAAGTGTTCTTGGAGAAAAAACTTCTTCAGCAATTATCTCTACTCACTACAATATAATTCTGTGTACAACTGTACAATGTTGAAAATGTTTTTAGGGTTTCGTACCCAATGGGTAAAAACGGGACCCTATAACCTCCACGCGACGTGCGAGACCGCTTGATATTATTTTTTCGCGCTTGAATATAAATTTTATAATATCTTCTAAATATAAGTTTTTAATTTAAACTGTATGGTTTAAAAGGCTACTATAATTTGTGTAAAATATTTTGAGTGAATAACGTATATAGTATAAGGGTC
The DNA here is from genome assembly GCA_037179445.1 of Phengaris alcon alcon. Lineage (NCBI taxonomy): Eukaryota > Metazoa > Arthropoda > Insecta > Lepidoptera > Lycaenidae > Phengaris > Phengaris alcon. Next base: position 246,587 of record JAYRCH010000617.1, on the reverse strand, counting down.
ATACTGTATCCGTCTAAATAGCTTCTGAAAATACCATACATAATATAAGTATAAACTGGGCAAGGGCAGCTAGTTTTATTAAGTATTGTTATTTTCCTCGCTTAGACATACTTAGCTAATAAGTTCGGGATTCCGATTGGCTACAATGTTAAATATTTAAAGATTCTTCTTCTCTATATAACAAATGTAACAAATTTTTGACCAACCTAACCTCAACATAACAAACCTCAGTTTAATAAATTACTTGATATAACGAATGTTTACTTGGTCCCTTCCGATTTGTTATATCGATTTGTTATTATTTGTTATATTACAATATTAAATATATTTCCGTTGTCTGGTACCTGTGATACAAGTTCTTCGGATACTTAGTACAGGACCAGATTAACGTAGTGTGGAAGCGTCCATAGATATTATTATACGTAAACGCGAGAAATATACGCGACTATATTAACGCAACAGAGTAATGTGCGGTTTGTTGTATGACGAAATTTTATGTGAGTATTCCCAGGGGAAATTTTTAAAAGAAAAGTCATTATTAAAGGTCATTATCATTGTATATTATAGTTGTATAATTGTATATATAATTTAAACAACGTTGCTGTCTTTGTCTGATACTTTGGAAATGTCACATGATAGAAAAAGATAGCAACTTATCCGTATTCCGTTTAATTAAGTTATCCGTTGTGTAAATATTTTTATTAGTACGGGCGATAGTGTTTAGCAGTGGTTTTCCTATAACTGCATTCCTATCGGCCTTACGACTCTCATCCAAATCCCTACCTATTATACAGGCTAAGGCTTCCCTATGAAGGAGAACCAGCCTTCGCCACTGGTGTTTAGTATTTCTAGAATCCTTCCATATTTTTCTATCCCTTTCTCGCTCTATCAATTTTAGTATTCCTGTTTTTTTCTTTTTCTGGTTCTATCTCTCTCTCGCTCCAACTATTTAACATTCGTGTCTCTTTCTCAGGTAACGATGGTGCGGCTGTCAAGGAACTACTCACCACCATAATGACTAACACGCCGCATATGTGGTCACAACACACGCTACAATGCTTCCCACCTGTATTGGTGGAGTTTTTCTCACAGGTGATAATATCTCTATATTAAAAGGGGGAAACGAGCATACATGCAAACTACCTGAGAGTAAGTAGACGCCGTTCACGGACAGAAAACAGGTAATACGAATGGGACAGCAGAGTTATCGCCAGCTGTTGCACATTTAGGCGATTCTTTGAGGTTTGAGGTTTCTTGGTAATGAAACGAGCAGACTGATCGCCTGATTTTAAGCGATTACCGCCGCCCATGGACACTCGTAACAACAGAGGAATTACACTTGTAACGCCTCTGGTGTTGCACACTTCCTTCGTGCGTTCCTGGTCCTTAAACTCTCCAACCCGCCTTGGGCCTCCGGTAACCTCACTCACTCGACGAAATACAACGTAAGCGGTATTTTACGCCGGTTTTCTATGAGTCCGTGGTATTTATGCGGTCGAGCTGGGCCATTCGACCCGAAGATGGTTTTCATTACTTATTTTAGTTCGGATTTCTATTTGCCGTAATTTTGAGCAGGCTCCTTTCCTTTTGAAGCATAGCTTTCAAAATTTCAAAATATGTTATTTGATCATTTAGAACCCAGCGCCCAAAGAGAACAAGGCGTTACTTAAGAAATCTGTCGAAGAGGAGTACCGCAAATGGACGTCGATGGCGAACGACAACGACATCATAACTCACTTCTCCGTGCCCGGCACCCCGCTGTTCCTGTGTCTACTGTGGAAGATGATCTTCGAGACCAACAGGATTAATCCTATTGCCTTCAAGTGAGTACCGAGTCATATATAATGCAGTGGACGTCGATGGCGGACGACAACGACATCATAACTCACTTCTCCGTGCCCGGCACCCCGCTGTTCCTGTGTCTACTGTGGAAGATGATCTTCGAGACCAACAGGATTAATCCTATTGCCTTCAAGTGAGTACCGAGTCATATATAATGCAGTGGACGTCGATGGCGGACGACAACGACATCATAACTCACTTCTCCGTGCCCGGCACCCCGCTGTTCCTGTGTCTACTGTGGAAGATGATCTTCGAGACCAACAGGATTAATCCTATTGCCTTCAAGTGAGTACCGAGTCATATATAATGCAGTGGACGTCGATGGCGGACGACAAAAGACATCATAACTCACTTCTCCGTGCCCGGCACCCCGCTGTTCCTGTGTCTACTGTGGAAGATGATCTTCGAGACCCAACAGGATTACCTTTAAACTATACAAGTCGAGCTATACAATCAATTCGAAATTATATATTTAACTTTGGCAAGTAATTGACATTTGCGTCTTCCCATGTAGGGGGGCAAATGCCCCTGACCATGGTTCCGCGCCCTTCATGGGCCCGGCGTGTGAAGACATAAGCGAGGTATGACGATTGACATTTGCGTTGTGACTGTACGTCTTTATTATAATTTTGAAACAGTTACAGTATTTAACACATGAAGATGACATTTTTTAGGATTCTAGAACGTATAGGCGCGAGGGCTCTATCAGCACACCTGAGAAAGTTCTGCGACTACCTCGTGTTCGAAGTGACCAACCCCGCAGGGGGGCACATCAACAAATGCGTGGAGGCCATCAATGATATTATATGGAAATACAATATTGTGACCATTGACAGGCTGGTGTTATGCTTAGTAAGTTATTACTTGTCATCTATAATACTAATATTATTAAGGTTTGTTTGTATTCATTGAATAGTCTCCGCAACTACTGGACTGGATTAAACCACGAGGAAGGACATAGGTTACTTTTTATCGCGGCAAAATGTACGGTTCCTGTTAATTTAATTTAGCGCGCACGAAGTCGCGGGAAACATCTAGAATCATAATAATATATTATATTAATACGTAAAGCGAAAACTTCTTAGCCCATTTTACGAAAAATATGCAAACTGAGTATGAAATTTGGCACAGTTCAATTTTATGTGGATTCCTCCACATAAACTATAACTGTGCCGATATATTTTAATGATGATCATTGATATATTTTGATGAGCAGATATTTTTTTTTTTAAATAATGCTTAAAAAAACATAAAATAAACAAAAAGAACGCACAACCTCACATGAGTAACTCACACTACCATGCGTTTGTATAGTAAACAGTAGGTGTTAGTCTGACACAATTGTCAATATTTCTTTCACATTCCATAGACAACATTTACGTATTTTTATTGCGTATGTAAGAGGCAAAAGAACAATAATTAAGTTGAAACTTAAAATATGATGTGGTTGGAAGAGTCAAGATAAATCCAGGGACTTTATCTTTGCAGTCAGTTCCAGTTTGTCAGTTGCAAAGAGGGGCGTTGTATTTTCATCATAATGTGGAAATAGTGGAAGCCCCAAAGTGTCCGACCGAGCGAGGTGGTATGCTCGGTCAGTCCGAAGCCGCGTTTGAGCGGGACAGCCTGAAAATCCTAACGAGATTAAACGATAATAATTAGGAGAGTAGCTCCCTGATCACGGGCAAAAGCTATTATATAGAAATTCGTATTATTTCTGTGCAGGTTTTGAGACCGAATCCAGACGCGAACGAGAGTCAAGTATGTTTGTACATAATACAACTGTTGCTATTGAAGGGGTCTGAACTCAGGAACAGAGCTCAGGACTTCGTCAAAGAGAACTCACCGGAACACTGGAAACAGAACAATTGGTACGTTTTCACCTAAATAACGTTGTTCAACATAAAGACACGGAGCGCGTGTCAGTTTATTGTAAATCAAGTTACACGGATAAATTTATAGATGGCTCTACTACAATATTGCCAACATAACACTAATTTTGATACCAACTTAACAAATTACATTAAAAATTGATTGATAAAATTAGAAAATTTTAATGTAACAGGCATGCATATCATGCTGTGATTTTTGTTGTAAAAACGAATATTTTAAACGAATCCCAGTGTAAAGAAGCGAATGTACTGTGAGAAGTCTGTGCGCTAGAGCGAGAACAAGAAGGAAAAACACAGTTTACATTCAGATTTCTCAGCGGGAGTCTAGTTTGTCTTTAAATTTTTAGCCTGTAATAATTAAGCTAAACATAATATTATGTGCCCTGTTTTTTTCGTTACTCACTAAAATGAGATAAAAAAAACATATTTTGATGACTCTACTGACTAACAAAGTTATAAAGAAAGTGACCAGAAATGCCAAGTTACTGGCCGAGATTACAAACCTGAAGGTCAATTCTCGTATTATCGCACTACTACTATAAATATGAACGTTTGTGAGGATGGATGGATAACTTAAACTTAATTTGATGAAATTTGGTATGGCAGTAGTTTTAGCTTTGGATTAACACATAGGCTGCATTTTATTCCGAAAAAGTACAGTGTTCCTATGGGATACTGTATTTACGCGGGCGGAGCCACGGGCTAAAGCTAGTTTTCCATATAATCTCGGCACGCTGGCGCATTCCCACACCCGTCAAATCTGCGTGCACGAGCAGGAGAGCATGTCAATCCAAACAAGATTTATCGAATAATAACGTGAACTGTCCCCTTTCTTGTGACATACTAATCATTTACTTTCATCAAATTTATAATTCACATAACTAAATAATAAATATTTCTAGGTACGAAAGACACTCAACATTTCATCGCAAGTACCCAGAAAAGTTTGCACCCGAAGAAGCGAGCGGGGCATACAGTGGTACTATACCGGTGTACTTGAGTAATGTGTGCTTAAGGTTTATACCAGTTTTGGACATAGTGGTGCATAGACATTTAGAGATACCGCAGGTTAGCAAGAACTTGGAACAGCTGTTAGAACATTTGGGATACCTATACAAGTTTCACGGTAAGTTTTCCAGATTTTTTTTTATAATTGTAATTAGAAATTCATTTAATAAAGAGAAAGAATAAGACAAATTAAGTTAATACAATTATGTTCGGATGACGTATTGTATGAAGATTCATTTGTCTCAGACAATCTCTTTATTTAAATTACTTATATTATTCTTACAATCCTATTCTTAGATGTAATAAAAATGTTACAGCTATTTCTATAGCTTAAGGCTTTAATATAACCTCACCTATTGTTCAATAAATGGCCTTAGTGGCGGTTTGCGGAAAAGCGACGTCTATTAGTGGTGATGTCAATTATGTAATGAAATTAATAACTACTTTGTTTGGAAACGCAATATGATTGATAGATGTCGCTTTCACGTTACGAAAACCAAAAACAATAATTATTTTTATTTGTATAAATATAAAAGGTATGAAGAGATCTATTTCACACTCCAAGTAACTTTATTTTCATAAAACTAGTACTAAACTGTTGAACTATAGAAAAATAAAATAACTTTATGTAAAAAAATAATATATCTAATGTGCCTCTAGATGGAGCTTTTACGCCTCTAATTGACAATTTACAGCATGATAACCATAGACTATATATATATATATGGTGACAACGATTACCACAGATAAGTACGTATTTTGCACATAAATTCTCTGATATTCGGAGATTCATAACTTTTTATTGCCAAGTCCTAAAAATATATATTTTTTTACATATTAACTTTTTAAGTACTATAAACATTTATATACACATATTTCGAACATATGTGGTATATATACGAAACTTGGCCACCCTTGGTGGAAAATCAGCCAGGATTCGCCAGTGTCCTTTGTTTTATTTAGGTTCTTAATATTGGTAGAATATTAACCATTAAATATTCGTTAACGTGTACAAGTGTAGGCAAGTGGTACAACCTTAAAAAAATCTGCTATTTCGTGTTTTCTCCAAAACTTCCTAGAAAATTTCTGTACAGCGTCTACCACTTTACTGAATCGACTGACTTGACTCATTGACTGCACTGACGATTTATTTGGACTTTGACTAGACTTTAGACTTGACGAATTAGAAAAACGATGTTGAAAACTTATACGAAAATTCTATTTTCCGGCCTTTTTAACTTGACACTGGCTATAATTTTAAGCCGATCGCCATAATATTTAAAAAAAGTCGTTAATATGTCAAATTCGACGAATTTTAAAAACAAAAATGTATGGAATTTGACACATGTATTGAAACATAGCGACGCACATATCACTTATATTATTAACAGACGTACGGATTTTGTCCGGAGCAGGCCACGGATTTGGTTGCCAACTTAAGGGTTTCTCCCTAAAATTAGGAAAAAATCCTTCTTCAAGAAACATTTAAAACAAGATTACACCGAATATTACACACACACCTCAGTTCAAGAAACAATAAAAGCTATGAATACTTTTGCAGTACCTATACTCATCTACTCATTTGAAATTATTTCCTGGAGCCAATCAGAACTTAAAACTCTTCAAAGAGTTATTAACACAGCAATGACAAAACATAGAAAGCATCATCCTAGAGCATGTGTACAAAGATTAACCTTGCCTAAAATTCAAGGAGTTAGGGGACTTATTGACATCACCAACTTACACAATAAATAAATCACCCTTCTGAGAACGTACTTCCACAATCACTCCCTTAACTCATCGCTACACAACGCCGTATGCCTAGCCGATACATTCACACCACTCTCACTCGCGAATAATTCCAAACAAATAAAAATCACTTCAAAACAAGAAACAATAGACGCATGGTCGCAGAAATCTCTACACGGCCGCCATCTCACTGATTTGACCAATACGAATGTAGACAAAATAGCATCAAACGCATGGCTAAGGCGTGGTGAGCTATTCCCTGAAACAGAAGGGTTTATGATTGCGATCCAAGACCAGGTTATCGACACAAAAAACTACAGGAAACATCTCATTCGTACTGGCGCTGGCAGCAACATCACTTCCACGCATACTAATAAATTTACTAAATACACAGACTTAACAATCGAATTAAAATCACAATGGAAAGTTAACACACTCAAAATCATATCCATCATGATCTACAGTACTAGCATCATCCCTAAAACACTCCACACTAGCCTCAAAACACTCGACATTCACCCACTCACTGTATACATAACCCTGCAAAAAGCAGTCATTCTAAATACGTGTCTAATCGTTAGGAAATTTTTATCAATAAATTAATTTTACAGTTTACCTAAGCCACAAGCCCGCAACTTTAGTAGAATACCCGAAAAGGAGAATCTAAGAGATTTAAAAACCAAAATAATAATAATAAAGCCTTTTATTTCCATAATAAATTACAATTTTAACAAACATTACAAAATTATGTAACTATTTTTAAATTAAATAGGTGAATGCAGTTTAAATACAGAGAAAAAGAAACAATCATTGATAACAATAAAAATATTATACAAATTAATATTTCATAACTAATGTTTTTAAGTTAATCATAACATTTTGTATTTTAATAATAAGATTCATTTTTTTTCTTATTTAGATTAATTAGAATTATTTAATGATAATTTAATTATTATTATTACGTTTCGATTAATTAATTTATTATTGTTTATTGTATTTATAGGTATAATAAATTTTAATTTTTATATAATAATAATCCTTACCATATTTGTAGCATAATTAATTACATTCAATATAATATTTATTCGTTATTTATCAAGGACCTCTCTATAGAGTGAAGACCTCCTCCATATTTCTCAACACTATTCTGTCATTTGCTTTAATTGTCCAATCCTTTCCTGCTCCTTTTATAATTTCATCGAGCCATCTTTCTGCCGGTCTACTTCCAGGTCTCTTTCCTATAGGTCCCTTCCAAAGAATTATATTTTTGGCATCTGTCCTCTTTCATGCGCGCAATATGGCCGGCCCATTTCCGTCTTTTACTATGTTCTAGAGCAGGTATGGGCAACCTTTGACATGTTGAGGGCCAAAATTTAGCCTGCAAATACGTTCGCGGGCCGCGTTTAAAACTACTTAGTGCATTTTAAAGTAGTGATAATATTTTTTGCGATATATATATTAGACATGAAATAATACGACAATGTATAATAATAGTACAATTTATTAAAATAACAAAATGAAATTAAAAATTGGTACGTTATAATTAAATCGTTAAATTTGCAATTGTTACAAACTACGAAAGTTAAATACACCGAAATCAATGAGACACTTGAGCTTGAATTTGGGAAACTAATCCATCGATATTTGAATTAATTCCACTGATACAAAGACGTAAAAGAATTTTCTAAGTTATAGTCAGTCAGTCTTGTACGATGTGTTGATTTATTAACTTTCATCAATCAAAAGAACTGTTTGCATTTGTAAGTACTGCCAATCGCACAAATCAATCTTCTTGCGAATTTTCTAAGCTGCGGAAAATTGTCTTTTTCTAGGTATTTTTTGTAGAAATCGCACAACTCTACGTCTTCAAATTTGGATTTTAGGAGTGTTTTTTTTTTGAATCTCGATCAACTCCATTTGTAAGTGTATTGGAGCATTTTGTACATTACATTTTGTAGGAGTAGCAAATAAACTGAAACAGTCTTCCATGTTTTTGAAATCGCTGAATCTGTTCGAAAATTGTTCCGACAGTAACTTGAGTTCTTCAGCATATTGAGCATAAGCAATATTTTCATCCGCAGAGAGCGTGTTGAAATGGTAACTGTTACCAGACAGCATCTGTGACTCCCACAAGCGTAGTTTGATCTGAAACGCTTTTAATGGCTGTACAAATCATTTACTAACTGTCCTTGTTTTTGAAGTTTTAAATTTAAATCATTCACATAGCCTGTAAGATCGACCAGAAATGCTAAGTCACATATCCATTTTGGGTCACTTAATTCAGATAGTGGTTTATCTTTTATTTTCATAAAGTTTGCTCATTATAATATATAATCATATATAATCTCATTTCTAAGCTCGTAAAACAGTTTCAACATTTTTCTTTTGCTCGGCCGTCGTTACGTCTATGTTACGTCGTTATATTCAGCTGATATTTCATCCAAAAACGCCTTGAACTGACAATGGTTAAGCCCTCGGGATCGAATAAAGTTGGTGGTATTTACTACCACATTCATAACATTCTGGAGTCGAATGGACTTAAAAGACAAGTTCTGTTAGTGGATAATGCAATGAAGGACTATCAAATCATCTTTTTGCACATTTAATTCTGTTGCTTTTTCATTCAAAATTCCGATGAAACCTTTACGTAAGTAGAAGGTGCAGCATCAGTGCATACTCCAATTAATTTTGACCATGGCAAGCCAAAACTTGTGAATACCTTTTGAACTTTAATAAAAATATCCTCTCCTGTAAAGGTTCCTTTTAGCGGCTGTAAAGCAAGCAATTCCTCAGTAACAGTGAACTCTTTATCAACACCTCGAATAAATATAGCCAGTTGAGCTGTCTCAGACAAATCGGTGCTCTCGTCTAATCCTATGGAAAATGATTCAAAACCAGCCATACGGTCAGTCAATGTTGTTTTTATATCATTAGTCATCATTTCTTTACGTCGAACAACAGTTCGTCTTGACAAACTAATTTTTTCAAATTCATTTTTCTTTGCAGGACACAAAATACCGCAAACTTCTAACATACACTCCTTGATAAATTCTCCTTCGGCAAATAGTTTTAATGCCTTTGCCAATTTTGAGCTAACTATAAAACTAGCTTTCACAACATTATCAAGTTATGTTCTTTGTTTATGAAACATTTGTCGCTGTTTTTCCAAATTTGCGGTAAGCTTCTGGATTTTGTCTGTTCTTAATTGTCCTGTCAATGAGTGCAGCGTAGCATGCTTAGTTGAGTAATACCTCTTTATATTGAATTCTTTCATTACTGAAATGGATTCATTACACAGCAAACAAATAGGCTTACCATTTTGCAAGATAAAAAATAATTCTTCAGTCCATTTTTCTTGAAACTGGCGACCCTCTGTATCTACTTTTCGCTTCTTTCCACCAGACATCATTTTTGTTTACTTTTCGTTCAATAAACTTAATAACAAACTATAGTTAGTAACCACTCAAAATGCACACAAAGTCAAAGCAAGTTGACGGCTCGAGCAGTTCGTTAGGATATCGCTTGTCTAAGTTATCACCTCGGTAGCTCAAATAGAACTGAACTAACGTTCTGGTCATCCACCCGCTTATATAGGCAAAATGAGGGAATAATCTGGAATAAACTAGGGTAGAATAATTGAGAAGCAATAAATATTTTGATGTGTCCGTGTGTGCCCGTGAGGCGGCAAACCTCAAAGAATTTGATCGAGCAAGCCGAGAGGCGGCAAACATCAAATCCTTTGATGTTTGCCGCCACACTGTCACTCCCGTGAGTATAAGTACCTAATGTAAAAAAAAAATTAATTGGGTTTTTTCAAAATGCCTCGCGGGCCGGATCATATCTTACAGCGGGCCGGTTGTTGCTCATATATGTTCTAGAACAGGGGTCTCCAAACTTTCCAGCCTTAGGGCCATACTGATTACTCCAGTAAGTTCCGAGGGCCAAAACCATATTATCATTGTTGCCGGTGGTAAAAAGTGAAATAGTCCACTGATGAAAAAAAAAGTCCGAAAAAGTACGCAACGTTTAAAAAAGGCTGCAAATCGGACTAAAGTCCGCAAAACGGCAACACTGCATATTATTAATTTTCCTGTCATTATCTGTAATTTTTAGATTAGTCGTAGAGTACGAGCCATGAGGAGTAACGTGACACGACATCTGGTGGACATAAGCGGAAATTGGTAGTACCTTCTATCGCTAACAGATGGTACTAATAGCACGTACAGAATAATCTCGTTGGTTCCAAAAAGTTCTGGTGTCTTCCACTCACTTCTAGATGGCAGTAATTGGAATATATAAGAAGGCGCAACGCGCAACCACAAGTCAGTTCCTATGACACTGTTGTGAAATAAAATAGTGCGTACCTCCTTAAAACGTGTTTGTGCGTGTTTAAGTTTAAGACATCTTTGTAACAGTATTTTGATTTGAATTGTTGCTTTTGTGTGTGATTTAGTAGTATGGAAAAGAAGCGAAAAATTGATAGTGAATGCAGAAAATTCAAAGATCAGTGGAACATTCAGTATTTCGTAGTTGTGTCCAGTAACAAGGCGCTATGTTTGATTTGCAATGAAAGCATAGCCGTTCTCAAGGAATATAACATTAAACGTCATTATGAAACAAAACATTTTTTAAATTACTCAAAATATACAGGAAGTTTGCGGAGAGAAAAATTCGAAGCTATGAAGCGCGGATTGAAATCGCAGCAATCTTCATTTACAAAACTCTAAACTGAACAAGAGGCTGCAACTCGTGCCAGCTTTCGTGTGGCTCTTGAAATTGCAAAACGTGGAAAACCATTCACCGATGGAGAAATGATCAAAGAATGCATAATTGCAGTAGCCGAAGTAATGTGCCCTGAAAAGGTAAATTTATTAAAACTGTCAGTATGTCAGCAAACACTGTGGCTCGAAGGGTAGAAAACATCGCTGAAAATATATCCTCTCAACTGTTCGACAAAAATGGACATGTTGAGTGGTTTTCTTTGGCCTTGGATGAGTCAACGGATGTGTCAGATACTGCTCAGGTGTTGATTTATATTCCAGGAGTAGATAAAAGCTAAAAGAAAAGAAAAAGAAGTGCATGAAGAACTTCTTGATATGTATAGTATTCATGGCACAACTACTGGTACAGATATTTTTAAAGGAGTTGAAATGGCCATTAATCAAAAGAACCTTCGATGGAAAAACTTGAAATGTATTACAACTGATGGAGGCAAAAACATGAGTGGGAACGTTAAAGGAGCGGTCGCTCTTGTGTCAAAGGCTGTAGAAAATGACGGTGGTTCAAAACCATTTGTCTTACATTGTATCATTCATCAACAGTGTTTGTGCGGAAAATGTTTGGATATGTCTGAAGTTCTGAAACCAGTCATATCAACTGTTAATTTTATCAGATCTTTTGGGCTGAATCACCGACAATTCCGACAATTTATTGAAGAGATTGGAGAAAATGACTTACCTTATCATACTGCCGTACGTTGGCTTAGTTGTGGAAAGTTGTCCTTCAGCGCTTTTTTGAACTTCGAGCAGTGATCGAATTTTTTTTGAATGAAAAGTATCGCCCTCTTACTGAATTACAAAACAACGCATTGCTGTGGAAGTTAGCATTCTATGTTGTGTTACGGGTGAAATTAAAATAAAAGAGGTTTTTCCTGTGACAATATATATATATATTAAAAGAATTATAAGGGCGTGGGTAGAAGGCCGAGCGATCTGGTTTAGCTTCTTTGGTGTCTTTGGGTATCTAAGGGGCTTAAAACCACGTGATAAGCCTTTATCCGGTATATAGATAGCGGTGCTTGTGCCCGAAACGAAGCTCCCTGAAAAATTCACGAAAAACGTGTGGGTAGGACTCCCGTCGCACAGCCAGTGTGATTTTAACCCCAAACGATCAAAAATCACGGGCTGTGTGGCCATTACAATATATTAGATGATATACAGAATAATTAAGGCATGGATACAAATATCCTAATATTTCGACAATGCAAGAACATAAGATGAAACTACAAATGATAGCACGTGGTATGGCTAATCAAATAATTGTCAACTAATTTTACCAAGATGATAGTTTACATGAAAGAATAATGCGTTTTTAATTACAAGCTTGATTTAGCAAATATTCACAACACAGATATTTAAAATACTCACCGTGGAACACGGGATTAAAATATAATTATTATAACGACTACATCTCGAGTTTATAGAAAATTTTATTCTAAAAAGGAAACGTCATTCGAAGAAGTGCCATATATACCCTCCTCCGTCGTCTTTTTTAAACTTTTGACAACTATGAAACTAAAGCGTAAAGAGAAAAAATCCAGAAACCAAAATAAAAAGATATTATATTAATAATCCATATATTATGTAATATAATGATGCAATTCTACTGTATTTTCATTATTAATCAAAATTAACTTATTATTTTTTTAAGATTTAAAACGGATGTAAAATCGATCTATGTATCAAATATTAAAGCAAGGCTAACGCCATTTTAGTAAGGACGTGCGCCGACAGATGGCGCTTTAACCTCTAAATGACAAATAATTAAGCAAACAAATCATAGATGACGGTGATTTTACAGAAAGGAAATGTAACTACGTTACAGTTGATTTGACAAAACATGTGAACGAACTGAATTTGAGATTGCAAGGAGAAAACCAGCATCTTCCTGATTTATACACTAATATCAAATCATTCCGGAAGAAATTGATACTGTTTCAATCATAACTACAAAGTAAATGTTTTTCACATTTTAAAACATGTGAAATATTCAGCCACACCACTGAGACTGAGTTTCCTATCGATTTTGCAATCGAAACTTTGAGTGCTTTGAAAATAAATTTTGATACTCGTTTCTCGGACTTTGATGCCATTGCGAATCAAATTAATATTTTTGAGAATCCTTTTGATACTGACATTGAAAACTAGCCCCGGAACTTCAAATGGAAATGATTGATCTACAGTGCAGTGATATAATTAAGAACAAATATCAAAAACTAATCTTTGTTGGAATTTTATAAGGGTCTTCCACTGACACAATTTGATAATTTGCATAAATTTGCTCGTGGGCTGTTTTCTGTTTTTGGTACTACTTATTTGTGTGAGAAGACCTTCTCCAAAATGAAGTACACAAAAAATGTTTACAAATCTAAATTAACTGATGAGCATCTTAAATCTCTTTTAATAATTGGTACAAGTAAAATTAGTCCACAACTACAAACTATTGTCAGTGGAAAACCTCAATTACATAAATCTCATTAGTATTTCATATGTCATTATGCTTGTTATAAGTTATGTTTTTATTTAAAATGTATAAAATGTTAGTTGGATTCATTTCAATAATTTGTTAGTTATTATATACCGAAGTTAAATTCTCTGCATATTATACATGTCTTTACTCATTACAATTTTGTATTTCTTTATCCAACTTATCACAAAAACAATAACAATAAGCCTACAACAATGTTATGAGTAGTTAGCCCATGACCATATCAATGTAGATGCCATATTAATAATTATTCAACATAAAATTAGAATACTTGAGTAAACTAAATTTATTTTGCTATAAAAAATATGTTCTCTAAAAGAAGTTTTCAAGTATGCTAGCTCCGCGGGCCGGACAAAATCTGTCCGCGGGCCGGATGTGGCCCTCGGGCCGTAGTTTGGAGACCCCTATTCTAGAGCATCTATTAATTTTGTTGCTTTACTTATTTCTGCGCTTCTCTTTTTGTGTCTTAGTCTTAGGTTCATTATACTTCTTTCCATGGCTCTTTGTGTTTTTATTAACTTGTTTCTTGTCTGATTATCATAAATACATGTTTGGGATGCATAAGTGAGAGAGGGTAAAACACAAGTGTCTATTGCAATTTTCTTAAGCTTCATTGATGTGTTTGACTTAAGAATTTCTCTGAATTTACAAAATATATTCCAGGCCATGTTTACGCGTCTCATTCACTCATCTTGGTGTCTAGATGTTTTAAAAGATACTAGTTTGCCTTGATATGTGTACTCCTGGACATATTCCAGTAGTACGTCTTTAACATATATGGGTGTTTTGATGCTGTTTGTCATAACTTTTGTTTTTATTGTGTTTAGGTCTACGCCTATTTCGTTACTGACAATTAATTTCGTTTATCATTAACTCCAATTTTGATGAGTTTTCTGCAAAAAGGACAATATCATCTGCGAACCTGAGGTTACTAAGAAATTTGCCATTGATGTATATACTTTTGTTTTCCCACTTTAAAGACTTAATTATTTCTTGTAGGACAGTAATAAAAATTCCAGGTGAGAGGGGGTCGCCTTGACGAACGCCTCTACATATATTAATCTCAGTGCCTGTTTTGTCTAGTAATACTCTACTTGTGCTTTTCTTATACATATATGTCTTGTATGAGTTCTATAGTCTCGGACGGTACTTTACATTCTTGGAGGGCTCTCCACATACTGTTATGGGATATAGAGTCAAACGCCTTGGCGTAATCGATGAACGCTAGATAGAGTGGACAATTCATTTCTACATATTTTTCTATCACTAACTCTAATGAGTGAATGTGGTCTATAGTTGAATATGTGCTCCTGAATCCTGCTTGCTCCACTGGCTGGTACTTTTCAGTATATTTAGCAAGACGTTCCTCGAGGCAAAAGGCAAACAACTTATAGAGATTCGGTTGCCAACTAATTGGTCGATAGTTACTAATATCATTAGGATTCCCTTTTTTGTACAGTAGTACTATATCTGATTTCACCTATTCAGTGGGGATTTTTCTTTCGTCTGAAAATTTTATTAAACAGAATGGTTAAAGGTTGAGCTAAGAGAGTTTTATTCGTTGAAATGACTTCATTTGATATGTTGTCTGGACCGCTACTTTTATTTTTCTTCAGCGACTTTATCTTAGTAAAAAATTCTTGAACCGAGAATCTTTGTAATGTAGTATAATTTTCTTGTATGTGTTGAGTTATGGTACTCTGTGGTTCTTTACAAGCGTAGATTTTTATAAAATTCTGTGGCAGCGTTTATTATTCCTGATCTTGATATTGTTTCTTTGTTACAGTTACTATTTCTTAGAGAAAGAATCCATTTTTTGGTGGTTGTTAATACTCTTAGTCCTTTTTTTACGCTTCCCTTAAAAAAAATCCTTCTTTTTAAGATGTTTTTCAATTATTACTAGTCTGTGGTATTGGTATTATTTTGTGATCAATTTGTGGTTATTTTTATATAGATAACATTTCTCTCGTTTTTCTTCTGTTGTTAAGTGCTTTTTATTAATTAGTTCGGTTCTTCTTTTTATAAGATTTTTGGTTTCGTCTAAAATGGTATACAGTAATAACACACAGGACTTCTTGCACTATTTCCACTTTAATAAGTATTTTACATTAATTTTAATATAATATATTAAAATTAATGTATCACGGCACGTTTCAACAAAGTCATCATCAGGTGTAGGTAGATTAAATTTTTTAAAATTTTGTACACATTGTGCAAAGGGTTGCCAGCATCATGAAATTTTTATAATTTTGTGCAACGTAATTTAAATTTTCTAAAGATTTTTCTAATTCAAATTCTAAAGTTTCCTTTTAGTACAGAATATTTAATTTCAGATCAAATGTAGTCAAAGTAAGTCTAATTGGTCTTGGTTTTCCTCTTTTCTTTCTGATTCTTCCCACATACCCTATGTTCTTCTTTTTCTTTCTTCGGTCTCATCCTATATTCATCTTTTGACTAATAATTTTTAAAATCATATTTTCTAGTTCCTGGTAGTTATTTTCCTCTTCTGCAATACCGAAGAAAATCACGTTGCGTTGTCGTAATACTTTGTCTAAGTGCTCAAGTCTTTTTTCGTGTTTAAATTGGGTATTTTTTATTTATTCCAGGCCGGATTATTCGGATTTACTAAACTTTTCATCTATTTTTGCATAAATTCTTTGTGTGATATTGTCTTCGGCTTGTTTAAAATTTTGCTCATTATCTTCTTTTATTTGTAGTCTCAGTGCGTTTAACATGTTCATCATATTATTACTCTGGTCTGCCATTTCGAAACTACTAGCGCCCTCTTTATCTTTGTATTATCTCCAATTATTATTATTGATCTCGTATGAGATTACGAATCAATAACAATGTTGTTATATCACCTTTCGTAATAGTCATATTAATCTTTCAAAGATTGCGTAGCTGTGCAGCTAGCTTCAATTTGCATCAATGGTTTATTGGGTGCAACACTTAGTTTAACCTGTTTTTACTAGATGTCGCTTTTTCGGTGATTTCCTGTTGGTCAGTTTGATGTCAAGATGTGTTTGTTGAATTAGCACTGTCACTGTGTTTTGATATTTAAATAAAAACTTGTATATGACCGTGATTCTTATTTTTTTTAATTTTAACTGTCTTGAAATTGGCTTTTTCTGGATTTAAGTTGATTATAGGGTATTATAATCTTAATATTGTGTTGTTGTGGTTCTATTTTTTGAAATAACTCACATCGATGGGCGATTTGTTGTAGAAGTCCTTCAATTCAATTGTATTCTTTCTTTGATGAGTGATCAGCTGTTTTCTTCACGATTTGTAAAAATGTAAGTATACTTTATATCTGGTCTTTTGTTTATTACTACTAGTATATCACTTATTCTGAACACTGTTTTTATATGTTTTATTGAGTATTTGGTGCACTGGTTTTCAAACTTTTGTTGTTCAAAGCAACATAGATGCTTATGTCAAATCCCATACATTTTTGTTTTCGAACTTCGTCGTCGTAAGTAGTGATGGCAACTTGGCTCAAGGCTCAGATGATATTTACAAAGAATTTATGTAAGGGTGTGTCCAAGCGCTTACAAAAGCAAAATCATTTTAAAAATTTTCGTCCATTTTATAATCGTTTTCCCGCATTACACGCAAACTAATCAACAAATTATCTATACATTTGTACCCAAAACAACACACACAAAAATGAAAAGGGAAGAGTTTTTAACATTTTTGTAAATAAACTTTATTCATTTGATTTTCAGATCGTCCAATCACCTTCCTATACAACACGCTTCACTACTACGAATCTAAGCTACGAGATAAGGCGTTATTGAAGAGAAAACTCGTGAATGCTGTACTTGGGTCTCTGAAAGACATAAGACCGACAGGCTGGGCGACTACAGAGGCTTTTCAAGGTTATTTGGTGAAGAGTGAAGTAGATGCCACGAATTGGACACCTGACATTAATTATTATGTCAGCCTAGTGAATCGAATGGTTGATAGTATCCTTTTCTATACTTCTATACTAATATAATAAAGAGGAAATATTTGTTTGTATGTTTGTTTGCATTCAATAGACTTCGAAACTACTGGACCGATTTTCATAAAATTTTGCCCAGATATAGAATAGACTAAGGGAAAGGAGCTAGGAGCAGGCTACTTTTTATCTCGTCAAAATATTCGGTTCCCGCGGTATTTCCTTTTGCGCGCACGAAGTCGCGGGAAACAACAGCTGGACCGATTTCGCTCATTTGGGCCTTGAAATATTTGTGGAACAGCTAGTTATAAATAAAATTAAAAATAATGTACTGAAATCTATAATTTAAGGTAGTTTTATAAGACACAGTCAGTCTATTTCTGCGCATTTCAACTGACATTATATCTAAGTATTATAAAACGAGTAGTCCCATTAAACAGATTTGCACATTACAGTTTTATAAATATGATACTGGCTCTGAATTCCACAAAAGCAAACAGATTTGGACAACATAAAAACTATGTGCGTGCAGAAATTCAACGCCATCCGTTCAGTTGTTGATATTTCACTAGTATCTTTGGACCCCCATTTCACCACTTTAAGGGACGAATTTCAAAAAAATATAAAATCCGTACTTAATATTTTTTATTTATTAGCACGGATATGAAATTTCATGGAAATCTTATTTTGTCGTATAAATGCTTTATTATTATTAAATCGGAGCAGATTTTAAATAATTTTCACACAAACTTTCAACTCTTATTTTACTTTCTCAGAGGGCGAATTCTAATAAACCCTCAAAGACGTATTCAATTAAATGTATTTAAGAACATGAATCTCAATTTTCATCGAAATCTGTGCAGGAATAACGATTTTCCATACAAACTTTCAACCCCTATTTCACAACCCTTTAGGGTTGAATTTTTCAAAATCCTTTCTGAGTACATATGTAGTCTACATTGTAAATTAAAACTACTGTCCAAATTTCATGTTTCTACTACTAGCGGTTACGGCTGTGCGAGCGTCTATACAGTCAATCGGTCAGTGGGGACATCTGCTTTTATATTATAAAAGCAGATGTCCCCAAAAAATGTGTGTAAAGAAAAAGAAATAAATAATATATATCTTCTTTATATCTATTTTAATTTTCTTAATCAAACACAGCTATGACAGGTGATTCTCATTTCCCAACAACGGATTGGAGATTCAACGAATACCCCAACCCGTCTGCTCATTGCCTATACGTCACGTGCGTTGAACTCATGTCCTTACCTCTAGCTCCCAACGTAGTAGGAAACCAATTACTGGACGTGGTAACCAAGGGTTTCGTGGTCATACCTTCACTCAAACTTCAACTCTGGATCAACGCGATAGGGGTGATAATGGCGGCACTCCCCGATCCGTATTGGACGGTGCTACACGACAGAATCCATGAACATATAACTAGTAGCGAGATGATAGAATGGCCATACCAATATACGCCGTTTCAGCTGTTTAATTTCAACACTACAACTGGATGTATGTTGGAGAATAAATACAGTTTGATATTGGCTTTGGCTCATGCTGTTTGGTATCATGCGGGCGCGGGGCAAATAACGCAGGTACCAACGTGAGTATATAATTTATTATTAAATTGAAACTTTTTTTAGCGACGTTAAGAGTGAAATTTCAAGGTCGCGTCACGTCACGATTTTGGATAAAACGAAATCTCGAAGCTAATATACTTCTTATATAATAACTTAACTTTCTCAAGTAGGTACGGCTGAATACACAGATGGCGCTAGGTTCAAATTTTAAATTTTACTATTGTTTTTGGAGTGATGTTCTTTACTATAATTTTAAGTTCACACCGAAACGAGAGTTATTGATAGAATATTCATAATTTTCCAGGTTCGTAAAGGAGAAGTTATCGCCGGAAATTCGCACCGAAACACAACTTATTTTCCTGTGCAATTTGGTAGGGCCGTACCTACAAAGATTCAACACAGATCTGTCTAGAGCTGTGATGGACATCACGCTAGTACTGTACGAGTTGCTAGCACATATAGACAAGTTGCAGGCGAATCTGCATTATATAGATCCCATTTGCGATCTATTGTATCCTTTTACTTTTTAATTAGTATCTTTTGGAGTGTGGTCGCGGAACACGTAGAATTTCGTACACCGACGTGCTCCACGATCGCACTTTAGAATTTAGATAATTCATTGCCTAGTCCAGAAAGGATTTACCTTAAATGCGATTACTGCCACCCTTAAAGTCAACTACGATAAAATAGAACTAGCAATTTGTTGCAATCGCGGTTGCTAATGATCTACAGATCTTAGCACTACCTCACATAAAGACAAAACAGCTGCTTAAGTAGTGGAGATGTCCCTGCCTTGTTTTATTAAGATCAATTTTAAAAATAAACGACCTAAGCTAAATTTGAAAATAAAATTTTTTCAAGTAGATATATATACATATATAGATATTGCTGTTTGGTTGAAGTATAATATCCAAAATATTTATAATTCGACGCTTTTCTATATAAGGTTCGGTAAAATCAGTTACGGATATTTTGGGCATAATATGATCTACTGCTTAAGTTTAGACGTTTAAACAGAAAACTAGTTGTTATACTAAAATAATCCTTTATATGGGGAGTATACAAAGAGTATATAGAACGGAGATTCACCCATTATGAGATGATTTTTTAACTTTGAGTATGACAATATTTTTTTGCCTAAACGTCCTTATATGAGCAGTAGATCATATACTCAAAACATCCGTAGTTGATTTTATCAAACCTTATATATAGTAATACAAAAATGATCTATTTCATATGTGCGATATGGTCGTTCATTGGGGTTCCGTAATACTCAAGGAACTCTTATAGTTTCGCTCTGTCCGTCCGTCTGTCTCTGTCGGTCCGCGCCTCTAGCTTCTGATAATTTAGGTACGTGTGAAGTGGGGATAAAAATATTTTTTTCATTCTACCTCGCTGTGTGGGGTATGGTTGTATAGATATTTTAAAATAATTTTAAGGTTTCATACATGACTTTTTTACAAATTCAACTATTCGATCATGAGTTAGTCCCCCTTTGGCATTTCTAGACTATAGAAGATAGAAACTTGTAAGTTTCCATGCAGATAGATCATGGGTAAAAACTCTTTAGGAAAATTTTTGGGAAATTTTGAGCGAAATCGGACAGTAACTTTTTAAGTAATTCAAAGAAAACCTATTGCGCGTTGATAGTTACGTAACCCTCCTTAGACATGTCCTGACATGCTCTTCGTTAGGTTATTTTAAAATAGATTCACTTGCTTTAAAATAACCATATTCATTAGTAATAATGCAACGTCACAACCAAAAAAGCCTCTTGCCTCAGTAAGAAAATAAAGTATGTTCAACCTGCCCCACCTAACCTTATTTTACTCTACTTACATTAATTTGTATAACTTGAATTCAGATATCACATAAAATACATGTTCGTGGGCGACACAATGAAGAACGAAGTGGAGAGTGTTATACGCAAGTTGCG
The DNA here is from genome assembly GCA_037179445.1 of Phengaris alcon alcon. NCBI lineage: Eukaryota > Metazoa > Arthropoda > Insecta > Lepidoptera > Lycaenidae > Phengaris > Phengaris alcon. Next base: position 225,365 of record JAYRCH010000617.1, on the reverse strand, counting down.
TCCCGCGTTGCAGATGCGTTTGCGTTTCATTACGCACCTAAACGTTGAACAAATCAACACCGCCTAGCAGAGTGACTACTACAGCTATACGCCGTCCAGTTCGAGCTCCAGCTCCGAGTGACGGGGGCTGTAGTCATCATCATCATCATCTCCGGCACCTCGACGTGCGACATCAACACCGCCAGCAGAGTGACTACTACAGCTATACGCCGTCCAGCTCGAGCTCCAGCTCCGAGTGACGGGGGCTGTAGTCAGCATCATCATCATCACCGGCACCTCGACGTGCGACATCGACACCGCCTAGCAGAGTGACTACTACAGCTATACGCCGCCCAGTTCGAGCTCCAGCTCCGAGTGACGGGGGCTGTAGTCATCATCATCATCATCTCCGGCACCTCGACGTGCGACATCGACACCGCCTAGCAGAGTGACTACTACAGCTATACGCCGTCCAGCTCGAGCTCCAGCTCCGTGTGACGGGGGCTGTAGTCATCATCATCATCATCACCGGCACCTCGAAATGCGACATCAACACCGCCTAGCAGAGTGACTACTACAGCTATACGCCGTCCAGCTCGAGCTCCAGCTCGGAGTGACGGGGGCTGTAGTCATTATCATCATCACCGGCACCTCGACGTGCGACATCAACACCGCCTAGCAGAGTGACTACTACAGCTATACGCCGTCCAGTTCGAGCTCCAGCTCGGGGTGACGGGGGCTGTAGTCATCATCATCATCAACGGCACCTCGATGTGCGACATCAACACCGCCTAGCAGAGTGACTACTACAGCTATACGCCGTCCTGCTCGAGCTCAAGCTCCGAGTGACGGGGGCTGTAGTCATCATCATCATCATCACCGGCACCTCGACGTGCGACATCAACACCGCCAGCAGAGTGACTACTACAGCTATACGCCGTCCAGCTCGAGCTCCAGCTCCGAGTGACGGGGGCTGTAGTCATCATCATCATCACCGGCACCTCGAAGTGCGACATCAACACCGCCGAGCAGTGACTACTACAGCTATACGCCGTCCAGTTCGAGCTCCAGCTCCGAGTGACGGGGGCTGTAGTCATCATCATCATCATCTCCGGCACCTCGACGTGCGACATCGACACCGCCTAGCAGAGTGACTACTACAGCTATACGCCGCCCAGTTCGAGCTCCAGCTCCGAGTGACGGGGGCTGTAGTCATCATCATCATCATCTCCGGCACCTCGACGTGCGACATCGACACCGCCTAGCAGAGTGACTACTACAGCTATACGCCGTCCAGCTCGAGCTCCAGCTCCGAGTGACGGGGGCTGTAGTCATCATCATCATCATCACCGGCACCTCGAAATGCGACATCAACACCGCCTAGCAGAGTGACTACTACAGCTATACGCCGTCCAGCTAGAGCTCCAGCTCGGGGTGACGGAGGCTGTAGTCATTATCATCATCACCGGCACCTCGACGTGCGACATCAACACCGCCTAGCAGAGTGACTACTACAGCTATACGCCGTCCAGTTCGAGCTCCAGCTCGGGGTGACGGGGGCTGTAGTCATCATCATCATCACCGGCACCTCGACGTGCGACATCAACACCGTCTAGTAGTGACTACTACAGTTATACTCCGTCCAGTTCGAGCTCCAGCTCCGGGTGACGGGGGCTATTGTCATCATCATCATTACCGGTACCTCAACATTACAATTTTAAGAAAGGAATAGAATCAAGTTTTGCTACCTTAGTAGCAAAACTTGATTCTATTCCTTCATTCCTTATTCTCTTTCTTCTTAAAGAATGAGAATTATTATATGACAACGCAACTTGTAAATTTTTTGGAAACTAGATTTGTACCGGGAGTTTTTCTGTTAGTATCCAAACTTTCAGGTGTGAAAATACTCTTGAATATAAGCAACTTTTACTATGGGATGAACTTTCCTACTTGAAAAAAAATCTGCTGTTTCATACAAAAGGGCTACAAGCATTTTGAGCAAGAAACAGCTGATTTATTTTTTCAAGTAGGAACTTTGATGCCATAGTAAATGTTACTTATATTCAAGAGTATATTCACTCCTAAAAGTTTGGACACTGACTGGAAAAACACCCTGATAAATAGGTAATATATTGTTGCTGGGAGATTTACAAAATATTAACATTGAACATTATACATAGTCCATAAAGTTTAATGTAGGTATGCACAAGTATTGTAAGTAATATTAGTTAAGAGTAGTAAAAATTTATCTTAAGAATTTAAATATTTTGTACGACTTTTAAGCTTCCTCATATAATAAAGCTTATATTATTTATTTGATTTAAAATCATAGCTAGCTTAAGTTATTGTAAAAAAATTGTGTAGGATTTTGGTTTTTGATTAGTTAAGATCTCGTATATGCTCATATTTGTAATTGTAATATATTTTTATATAGGTTAGTGAGCAACACTACCTCACATAGCGATAACCAGCTGCTTAAGTAGTGGAAATGTTAGTGCCTGACACATTATTATGATCTATTTTGAAAATAAAGGACCAAAGCTAAAATCGAAAATGAAATGTTTCCAAGTAGATATTGCTGTTTGGCTGAAGTAGTTTGATTGTACGCTATTGTATATATAAGTGTTGGTAAAATCAATTACGGATATTTTGGGTATATGATCAACTGCTTAATATAAGACGTAAGTATAGGTAAAAAAATATTGTCGTACTCAAAGTAAAAAAAAGAAATTCATCTCATGTATGGGTGGACTCTCCGCTCAACACAAACTCGCCCATATAAAGGAAGATTATTTTACGAGTATGACAATTGTTTTTCAGCCTGAGCGTCACTAATTGAGCAGCAGATCATATGGCCAAAAGATCCGTAATTGATTTTACCGGACCTTATATAGCAGTACAAACATGGATTTATTTTATGAGTGCTATATGGCCGTTCATTTTTAAAGTAGATTACACACTTGCTGTAAAATAGACATATTCATAAGTAATAATTCAACCTCACTACCGTAAAAGCAATAAACATAAGTGGCTTACTCATACAATATATAAGTAGATACATTACAGCTTTTATACTAATAATATTACTGTGTATAATATATACTTAGTATCCTTTATTATATTCTACTTCTTTCGGCTTTTCTTCTTATTTTTTTATGCTTGGACCATACTACCGAGTAATGTGCTGCAACACATATCTTTGCAATAATTATGGCGTTAATTATTAACTGTGTTTGTGTGACTCCAATGAAACTGTAACGCAACGACTTATCTATTTCGAAAAGTGCTTCATTTCCAAAAAATTGTAAACCTTTTTTTCCATAGCAATATATTTATATTATATTGATGCTATAATAGTACGTTAATATTTACAAATATACAACGATCCGAGTAATAATATTCTATAAATATTAGTTAGCAGTAGAATTAATATGCAAAAAATTTCATGTAATATCAGGGAATCTAATTCATAAGCAGATAGAGTGTTCTCATAGTTTATTTGTACTATAATTATGACATGCAGTCACAAAACAACAGGCTAGTTGACTGAATTTCTTTTATTGCATAAAATGTAGGCTTAAATGTGAGTTTCGAGAACTTCTCAGAAGAAACAGTATATTTAAAAATCAATAGTTTCAATGGTAGTTACATCGATTTGAAATACAGAATTTCGCAAAAGTCTCGTGAAAATGCTCCATACAAAAGACTGACGTCACGCGTTCCTGCCGTTGAATGAAATATATAGATCGCAACAACATATTTGCTAATATCTCCGAAATGATTGCGTTTAAGTTTATAATTACCGTAACGAATGTTTTTGTAGGTATTTCATGTCAGTTTACATAATTATGTCAGTTTCTTACACTAATTATGTAAAAAACAATTCACTTTAAAATGCACCTTATTATAAAACTACACATAATTTATTTTTTACATTTATCAAGAAATCATAAAGATTATATTAAATAATATAATCTGTGTGTATTTTGTAATGCTGTTCCTTGTTGATACATATTTCTAAAATAAATACTGAGATCTCGTCATACTGTCTAATCGTTCCTGAAAAAATGTTTTTGGTCATTACATATTGTGTTTGAAAATGATCATTTTTTTTATAATTTCAATTACGTCTTATAAGTTTTTTTATAATACAATTCAAGGAATGTGTTAAGTGAAATAATGAAACTAACTTGATTAGTATTTTCTATCGTTGACGTGAATTTTGTAGTGCATAGAGACTAAAAAACAAATAACTAAGGTTATACAAACCACACAGAGATGTTTTATGTATGTAGTGCAGTGCGTAGCTACATGCGCACTACATATCAAAAATACTTTGCAGCCTCATTCATTATTTGACAAATCATGTTCACTCTGTTATCACTTTTTAATTGGTCAGAGGTTTACTTAGCTTGTGTGTGCTGTGCTGTTTTGTAATAATAATTAATTATTGATTGTTTTATGTGTAATGAACGATTCATGGCCGGTTTCTGAGATGAATGTGTCCGTAGTTTATCTATTCATTAGCACTATTGTATCTATAATTTTTTTGTGAATAAAAAAGTGCCAATATGTAAACAAGTTTAAAATGGCTTAACTTATGATGATATGACCAATGAGTTCTGTTTATCGATTCCATTACTAGTAATTGACATTGCTACTGATACATGCCGCTGACACATAAAGGAATTTAAAAAACTACAGAAAATTATTATTTTTATTATCAATAAAAATAGTTTAAAGATTCATTTCATTCCCGAAGTGACGAATTTTTTTCATAAAATTACTTATTTGCATTGCCGAATTATAGCAAAACAAAATACTTTATCCTAGAACTTGAGAAAGATTCATCTAGTGACCACCAGATGGATCTTTTGGGACTCTGTGCCAGATTAACTTAGTTTATGTTAAACTAGCTGTTGCCCGCGGCTCCGCCCGCGTAAATAAAGTATCTCACGGGAATACTGTACTTTTTCGGGATAATATGTCTCCAATGTTTTATTTCAGAGCTTAAACTACTACCATACCAAATTTCATCGAAATCCGTAGTTTTTGCGTGAAGTGTAACAAACATCCATCCATTCATCTATCATCACAAACTTTCACATTTATAATAATAGTAGGATCTTCAGAAACCGGGTATCAGCCAGTCACTCTTGCCTTTTTAAATACATTATGTTATGTATAGTTGAACAATAAAATGTGAGGTTATAACATGGGAATAATATTAGATATTGTACATAATAACTTAACTAAGCAACCAAATCATCATCTGTATTGTGTAGTCCTAAGATTCCTCGTGAAAAAGTTGAGAAAGACCTCTTCGAGAATCCTAACCTTACACCAATACCTTACAAGGAAATCAGTACCTACAATATGCCACATAGAAAATAAGTACATGTTATAATATGATTGTCTCTTCATTTATTTATACGTAAAATTCAGAGATTTTGAGTACTATCGGGGAATCTAATTCATAAGCAAGTTAACGGCATGCAGTCCCAATACAATAATTGTCAATGACATGTTAGATTATTAACTTATTACGAACAAATTATGACAACAGTCAATCTGCTTAAGAATTAGATTCCCCGATAAATAAAACGTCACGTTTTCCTAATGTAATATTTCAAAATGTCGTCTACATGTCACTAGATGGCGCTTTTGGCTATTGATTGTTTGAATCCAAACGTTTAGGCTTACGTAAACAAAAAGATAAAATTCGACTAAATCAATTACCTTTATTGTATTTCTTTATTGCACGGTAAATAAGTGACATTCAAATTGATAGTGTTATAGGTTCCATTGAGATTTTTGGAACGAAGTTCTTTATGGCGCGCTGCGAAAGGGGGCTAGACGGAAAAAATTAAGACTGTAACGACACTTTTTGACACTCGAAATCACAATGTAATAACGACTATTAAGAATGATACAAAAACGACCTTATCACCTTGACAATAATGTAGAATTTAGCAATTACACATTGTGACTTTTGAATCGGCATTCCTTCGTGCAATTCAAATTCGTGTAATTCAAATTCGTGTGATTGTTTCTTTCTAGAATGTTCTGCTACTCAAATAGGGATGTAATCATATGAATGTTTATGATGTTGGAAAATCGATAGATTCTGAAATCAATCAATATAAATAATATAGTTATATGTAAAAAGGGTTATAATTATTGATCGTGCGAACAAAAATAGTTTGCGACTGCACATGACATTTGGCAGATAATTAATATAATATATTATATCTATACAGATAAACAAAATTGAAGTGTCTGTTTGTAATTTCAAATTAACAGCTTTTATTTTCACCTAATGCATTTAAAAGTATGATCGGTACTTACAATAAAATATAAATTGTTAACATTTTTCTGTCCGTCTGTCAGTCAGTCTGTGTGTTTGTTCCAGCTAATCTCTGAAACGGCTAGACCGATTTTCACGGAACTTTCACTGGCATATATAGCTGATATTATAAGGTCTTCCATATATATATATTCGATAGATTTACAAATATTATTAAACTACTAGCTGACCCGGCAAACGTTTTGCCATTGTATGTATTTTTAATGCCACATAAAAAAAATCGAATTAATAAATATTTAGGGATGGGGTCACCCTTATCATTTAGGGGTTTAAAAAGTAGATTACGACCGATTCTCAGACCTACCTAATATACACACATAAGAATCGGTCGAGCCGTTTCGGAGGAGTTTTGTTACAAACACTGTGACACGAGAATTTTATATATTAGTCTATATCAGAGTACTAAATATAAATTGTCACAAATAGTTAATAGTGGAACGCCCGCGGCGTTAGATGCCTCTAACGCCTAGTCCTAATAGCCTAATCCCCTAGATAGAAATCCATTATTTACATTTATTTATTTGTGATTAAATGATGTTAAAGATTTTAAGTACATACTCTGTGTTGGCCAACACAGAGAATGTACTTTAACTCTGGGCCAATATTTGGGGGGATGCCAACAATAGGTCATATGGGAATATGACCTATTTATTTATTAGTTTTTTTAACAAAATCCCTTACTAACAAAAATATTTACACAATGGATAAGCTATACAATGTTTTGTCCTTGTCTATCAAGCTACTTTTACAACGTATCAGACAAGGACAAAACATTGTATAGCTTATACATTGTGTAAATAATTGTATTAGTAGTATGGGGGTAAGTACTAAAATAACATTAGATAATAATAAGCAATATTGTTTTTACTTTTTTATTTGAGCTTTTAATAAGGATATTATGTACTTTTGATAACATGCATTGTTGAAAAAACCAGTCGCAACAGTTTTTAAGAAGATTTATTGACTTGCCCTAGATTCCTAGATTTTTCAATTTTTACGCCTTATGGAGCTGTACTCAATATAAGTACAACAAAATATAAGTAAACAATAATATTTAGATATTATTATGTAACTAATATATTGTTTAAATTATTTTACAGTCTGAATTTTTAGTCAAGTATGAACAAAAAAAGACCTATTTTGTTTATTTAATTGAGCTTATTTTATATAATATGTAGGTAAAGGTATAATGTCATGTAGTTGTATAATTTGCTTTATTATATTATTCGCCTTATTATCTTATGATCCGACTGAGGTATCTTTGTTTTTAAATATTAAATGAAATTATTACATAATTTCATTTAATTTTAATAATTTGAATAATGTCAATAACTAAGTCTATATCTATATAACAATTGACGCGCTAACTCTCGATTTTAATAAAAAAATATTTTCTAAATCAATAATTTACTAGCTGTAACTCGAGGCTCCGCCCGCGTAAATACAGTATCCCAAAGGAACACTGTACTTTTTCGGGATAAAAAGTAGCCTATGTTTTAATCCAGAGCCTAAACTACTACCATACCAAATTTCATCGAGTAGTGCGTTTTGCGTGAAAGAGTAACAAACATCCATCCATCCTCAAAAACTTTCACATTTATAATATTAGTAGGACTATAAATAACACAATACATTAATAACTAATTACTATAATTGGTCTTTAGATTTTGCATCGAGGATACCTATAGTTTTAGTTCTTTGCACATTATAAGCACTATCTTTGCTATTTTATTAATTTATACTTACCAACTTTGTAGTTTTAATAAAACGTTTTTTTTTAAGTATTCTTTAAGTGAGAGTTACGCAAGAAGGATTTTTGTTTTAAACAAGTGTTAAAATGTTTTTTCAGTAAATTGAGTAAAATTTTAAAAGATCAATAAATAAAACATTGAAAATTTAATTTTTGTTTCATTATTTTACCTTTTTTCAATGATTTCTAAACTCCATTTTTTTTTAAATAATAATTGGTTGCTGAAGTTTAAGTCTACTGGTCACTAGATGGATATGCATAAAATGTTGCTATATTTAGGAACATTAAATACAGAGGGAGCGGCAGGAAGTAAAATTGAGTACCTACCTATAGTTTGATATTACTCTTTCTAGCAAAACTACAACTTATATTTTTGATTTTATTTTATAAAACTATATTATGGTTACTTATCCCACATGCTAACACTTATTATTACGAGTGCCATAAACGCGTAATTCCAACGTCGCGTCGGAAAAATGGACTACAAAATATCCCCAACGCCGAGACAGCGTGAAGACTTTCTTCCGTTCTCTCCACCACGGAAAAAGGAGTAGAGACTACCTTAGATTAAAAAGTTTATGTAAACAAAACTTACAAGTTCGTTTAAATTATTAATATAATACAAAACAAATTAGGTAAAAAAGTAAATAAAAATGAATCGAACTATTTGAAGTTCTGCCTGGGAAGTAACATATATTTACATATTATTAAAGGTACAGAGTGTATAGAAGATGTATTTTGTAATATGAGGCCAAAACTACACTTTCGAATCTTAACGATGTATTTAAAAGAACCGCCGAAATGACAGGTATTTGTGAGTTTATTTTGTTAGATCGAATGTTATTTGATACATGCAAAGTATTGGTTTCTGCCAAGCGTAGTAATTGGTTTATTGAGCATAGACGTATATATAAATATTATAGACGAGGCATGTGAGGCAAAAAGTGTATCCAGTTAAATGGCCCCAATTTTGATATTTTTGGGGCCATGTTGACATTTGAAATATGATGAAAACCAAGATGGCGTAATTTTTTCTTGTCTGAGGATTTGTTCTGTCTAATGTACGTCATAGCCTATCTTGAGTTTTGAAATCTTTGATAATGGTAAAAAACATTTGGCACTTAGTTTTCTTTTATTTAAATAAATGGCGAATATTTTCCATACAGTTTACACTGTGTCGAATACATTTTCTAAATGGAACACTACCGGCGTCGGCTTATATGTTAAAACAATTTGCCAGTGTCAAGTTAAAAAGGCGGGAAATAGAATGTTCGTTCAAATTTTCAACACCGTATTTCTATATCGTCAAGTCCAAAGCGTAGTCAAAGTCCAATTAAATAGTCAGTGCATTCAATGAGTCAAGATAGTAGATTCAGTGAAGTGGTAGAAGCTTTACTGAAAGTTCCTAGGGAGTTTTGGAGAGAAAACAGATTAACACGCTTTTGTAGTTATACCACTTGCCCACACTTGTGCACATCAACGAATATATAATGGTTAATATTCTACCAATATTATATATTAAAAACCGAAATAACACAAATTTTGAAAATAAAAAAAATACAAATACAACAACGTCGCCGATTGACATTCCCGGCAAAACTACATGCACTTAGTTAATAAGTTATGTTTACAAAAGTCAATGACAAGGCGTGAAGTTTCAGTTTAAAACAATGTAGGTACTCTGTGGCGTGAAGCCTGCCCCCTTAATCCCGACACAATCGAGAATCGAATCAGTTCGATCTCAACAGCTTTTGCTGAAACCTACACGAGCACATGATTTTGCCACAGCATACATCATATTTGAATGAATATACATCGAATTTGTAACTAGCCAGTTACAAATTACGACGTTAGATAGAAGTTGAGATAACGACGCTGATAACACACGATCTCAACGCGATTTTGATTTTGATCCGATTTTGTTCGGGAGTACGCGTCACGATCGAATCTGAATGAAAATCGGCATCGAATCAGACTCGTAAATCGAAACGGATACGCCGTTTCAGTAAGGCAGCTGTGGTATAGTGGGCTTAAATTATTTGATGGAGTAATGTGTAATATTCGTAGAATATTAACCATTAAATATTCGTTAATGTGCACAAGTGTGGGCAAGTAGTACAACTACTAAAAGCGTGCTATTTTGTGATCCGCCAAAACTCCCTACGAACTTTCAGTAAAGCTTCTACCACTTTACTGAATCGACTGACATTACTCATGGACTGTACTGACTATATATTTGGACTTCGACTAGACTTTAGACTTGACGATATAGGAATACGGTGTTGAAAATTGAAACGAAAGTTCTATTTCCCGCCTTTTTAACTTGACACTGGCAAATGTTTATAAGCCGATATATAAATTTAAAAAAAATACCTCGATGGTTGTGACTGTCAGTGTCACTTGACATGTCACTTGACCTTTCAGTAGTATACTTAACATCTATGTCTAGACCATAGGGCGTAGGTACACGTATGACGAGTTCACATATTTTGTTAAAAGCACTTAAAGCATTAAAAGTAGGAAAATCATTTAAATTACTGTTTTTACGACTCATTTCTCTTTTTTCATTCATTTAACTTAATCCAATTTCAGTACCCAAATTCAATGACAATTATTTTGTCAAAGCCGCCATTTTGACGTTTAGCCTGGTGAACATGAATAGCGTTGCTCGGCAACCGGCGACCAATCAGTTGGCTATCTGTGCGACAGCTTAGCGGTAGTCACTTTAAAATTCACTCTGCTAACGCGCCTTGTGTGAGCGGAGGTAAACTTAAGCATATAAAAACTTTCAAGCTACCGTGCTTCTTGTACCATTGTGCGTGTATTAAAGACTGTATTGTGGTACTTTTACTGAATCATGGCAACAGAAATAACCAATAACGTGCCCGAAAACACGACCGAAAAGGAGAAAGAATTAAAGGATGACACGCCACCGGATAATGGACAAACAAAAGAGGAGGCTGCATCTGGAGATAAGGCAGAACCGAAGGCTCCAGAAGAGAAAAAACAAGAAGCAACTCAGCCAAAACCTAATGTCCATAAAATCAACTTCGAAAAAGATATCGTATATTTGTATCAATTCTCACGGATGCGTTTGCTGCCATCGATTTCGCCGTATTGTTTGAAAGTAGAGACTTGGCTTCGTTTGGCTGGTATCAAGTACGAGGTAAGTGTTATTTGTATTTATTACAATATATTTCTTTGCCTGCACTTTTTATTTTTACCCTTGAGTTAAGTCATCACTTTTAGTATTAACTAACAATGCTTGCGTATTTATCGATTGATCGTTCCATGTTTGAAAGTTAAAACTTTTAGAACAAAACTAAGCGTGGCTTTTCGGGTTCCGTATTTGTTTTTGATCTAAAGATTATATTTTATGTAACACAATACTGTAAAACAATTAGCTTGTGTTTTGTAAAATTTCGTACTCGGAACGATTTATTTGTCTCAAATAGAAGGTAAGAGCGCGAAGTCAGCTTTTGCGATTGTGTTTATTATTATGAAATAACGCTTATGTCAGTATACTTAGTACAGTATTGATTTTAGTAATATTCTACTATTCTGATCATGGCCTAGTATTACCCTGTGACTGTCCTATGCTGTTATGTGTTTAAAGTTTATAGCGTCTCATCGGGTTCTTGGAGATGACTTTATTGTTATTATTATAATTCATAATTCCATATACCAAAAGCAACAAGCCAGTTAAGATTTGGATACTCTGTGGTCTATGCTATTATTTATTTAATCTGAGCTCTATACAATAGAATTAATGTAATTACTATATAAACCATCAAATATATAGACATACAGTACTACATCTTCATACTAGACTGCCTGAATTGGTGCATTCTACAATATGTCTACTGTGAATTAAATATGCAGTTTTATTGTTGTGGTCTGTAGTGGGCATTAACATGACCACCATAGGACTGCATATTGTCTACACAAGAATAGGCATACTGACAGACATGATGGACAAAATGTCCTTCTTTGTCAAACTATCATCATAACTACTGTAGAAATAGGTTCATTCTACAGAAGAATAGTCATATTCTTCTGTAGAATGAACCTATTTCTACAGTAGTTATGCTAAGCATGCAAGGGTTAATTTGGTGCTTACACACAACATTTGTATATTTGCAAACTAAGATTTTAACAAAGAATTTGATTAATGTGTTAAAACACATTAAAATAATTATTTCATCCATTGATGAACAATATGTAGGGACATATCATTAATTATGTGCACCATGTATTATAATACTTTTTATGTCACTCGACATTCCAATGAATGGGCATCCCTGCTATAGAAATACAATCATTTCTATGGCAGGGACGGGCAATGTATGGAAAACAAGTTTCCCAAAAGTAGGTAATTAAGAATGTACTGTACTGTTTTATGTAAAGTATATTAATCTATACATCTATACAATCTACATCTATACAAATAAATAAAATTCAAGTGTCTGTTTGTAATTTAAAATTAACAACTTTTCACAATGTATATGAAAGTATATATACAGTACTTACAATAAAAAAACAATTTTTAAATTTTTTGCCTGCCTGTCTGTATGTCTCTTTGTTCCAGCTTATTTCTGAAACGGCTGGACTGATTTTCACAGTACTTTCACTGGCAGATAGCTGATGTTATAAGGTGTACCATAGCCTACTTTATCTTAGGATTCTGTTAAAAAAAACAGGCTTCCGTTTCCATTAGTTATTTGTTACAAAGAAAGTTATTAAAAAAAATTATACTAGCTGACCTGGCGAACATCGTACCGTCATATTTATTTTCATACAAACCTTTTACTGACAATGACGAACATAAACATAAATGGTGCAGTCGTTTGGAAGTTATGCGCCTATAAACATTTAGGCATTTTGATTTATATAGATTATGACAGTACATTCAATATGCTAGTTTTCCTCCAGCCCTCATATCTTCTATAGCAAACACTTGGCAACTGGTTATTTTACTGGATGTGGTAGTAACAAAATAAACTTATTCTATGCTAGTATTGTTAGTAATGACATTTTTATGATAATAATATGATTCGGATACATAATTAACTTAAAAATATATTTTTTGTTAAATTACTATTGCCTAGAAGCCCAATTCTCGTAATAATTTCTGTTCAATTCACAGTATAGTTCCAGTTTCAGCACATGCTGCCTCACTTACACACGCGTTAAATCGAGCGTGCGCGAGAGCGATAGCATGCTCTGACACTGGAACTAGACAACGTATTGAACAAAAAATTATAACGAGAATTGTCCAATTATAGTAATCTCCATACTTCTGTCATCTCATTCCAATACCATCATAATTGCAAGTTGCATGGTGACAGCTATGCATGTTGCATGCCGTTGCAGTCATGCAAAAATAGAGTCAGCTCACACCGAGACCGACGACCCGACGACAACGCGCGCACTTTTTAAGATAGCGATTCAAAAATGAACTTTATTATTACCTAAAAAGGTACACGTTTCAGTGCAAGAGTTCGAATTGCGTGCTGCACCGCGCATAACCGCGCGTCTTCCGTGTGGTAAATAAAGTTCAATTTGAATCGATTACTTAAAAAGGGCGCGCCGCGTCGCGTCAAGGTGTGAACTGACGCATAGGTTTTGCTGTCAGTTTTAACTTTTACTGCCCGGTTTTTGAGTTTTTTGATGGTAGTTTATCTATTCAATAACGCTTTTGATTGGATGACTCAAACACGCTAACCAATCAAAAGCGCTAAACAGATAAATTACCGACAAAAACCCTCAGAAACCATATATCATGCAAATATTGTTCACCACTACATACATTTTGGATTTCCATCAATCGTGATTGACAGTAAAACTTAGAATGCGTACACACGTACCGATTTGGTCTGGAGCAGACCATTATGACAGCACGACACTCGTGTGTTTGATTTTAAGCTCTATTATTATAGTATTACCACAGAGACATTTACAGTGCATTCCGATTTTAGTGCAGTGTTCCAACTCCCAAAAATAGTTGACCCAAACTAAAAATAAACAAGTAAAAAAAAATGTTCTGTAATATTATTCTATCCTTTATGCATTAAAATATACATCCAAAAGTTTATTTTCTACTGGTTGACTTCACAAATCGCTTGTCGATGTTATAATGATCAACAGCCTAATTTAATTAAGAACAAAAAACAAACCAAAAAAAAACCCTCAAAATCCTCGCCCTAGAGGATTCTTTACCTAATTTTAGGGAGAAAAATCGGGCGGATTTGGTTGCTCACTTCCCCTAAGTTGGTAAGTCCGTGGTCTGCTCCGAACCAAATCTGTACGTGTATTTGCTTTTATGTTCAGTGGCAGCCAAACACGATTATGAAATCTCGTAAACAAAAAATGTCAATAACCCTTGATTTAGTTTAAAGAGTAGGTACTCTTCGTCGCAAACAATTAATATTATATGTTTACAAATAACATTCCTGGGCATTAACTACGCAGTTGCAGGCTCTGGGCATTGGAGTGTGACACACACGTAGCATCACGTAGGTAGGTACCGTGCAAATGAATGTACCCTCCTTAAATATTTGCAATCACTTCGCCTTATACAAGGACGATATTATTTATGTTTGTCTGAATTTTTTAGGGTTCCGTTTACAAGGGAGTATATTATATTATATAGTATATTTTATAGTTTCGCTCTGTCCGTCCGTCTGTCTGACCGCCCTTATAACTTCTGTAATCATGACTATAGATTGTTGGAATTGTGTATAGATCTCGGTTTTGGCCTCATAAAACAATAATAATTTTTATATTGGGTCATTACATATGAAATTGGCGTTTTGTAAAGGAGGAACATAAAGTCGATTTTTTTTAAACATAATATACTTATTTAATCAAAGTATATATACTATTGCTATCTATACACTTTTGCCATCTCATAGGTAGTTCATTGATTCCTTTATTAAAAAAAACCATTCGGAAAAGAATCAATAAAATCTTTGAAGGTGCTTTGGACGGAGTTGAATTTTTTCCTTTACAAGAAGTTATCCAAATTTTGAAAAAAAAATGGTAATCTGTTGGAGCAAGGTCCCTGGGAGTACGGTGGATGTCTAATGCCCGTTTTCAACAACCACACTCTAATTTTAGGTGTACTTTAGCGGTCATTTAGGGCATCTCTTAAGAAAAATCGTTTTCACCTACTTCCTTAGGTGGCCCCCTATTTTTAGGGAGTCGATTTTTCGCCACTTATCCGGCCCTTAAGCCATTCTTTGCAAATTTTAGACGAATTGAAGTTCTGGAATTATATTCCGACAGCTTGTTTTGCTAAAAGAGGCCGGTTATTTTGTCAAAGAGCAGAAAGTTTAAAAACATACGACGATATAGACGACCTCGTCCGACATAGGTTATCAAAACAATAAAAAAAATCCATAGTATTTTATAAATTCTTGAGTATAGGACAACAGGTATTATAATATTTTAATTTACATTTAGGTACAGTATGACCACGATCTCTGTCAGTTTCATATTAAAAAAAAAACGACGATTGTCGAGGGACATTAGCAATGTAGTTTTACTGAAGTTATACCCAATTTCAATCATTTTCATTTCATTTTTTTAACTAATGGTATTTACAAGTTCTATATTATTATACCTACTGTTTCTACATATTTGTCAAGCATCAATGTGTGTAATTTATCTGGCATTTACCTACTTGTAGCCGCGTTATTAAAAGAGATTTCCAAAATCACCATAAGAACTTAAATACAAAAAAGAATAGCCCTTTTTTCCAACGTCATTGGATGTATATATTGTACACGGTTAAAATACAATCACCTGGTAAGTCAAATCCATCTAAATTAACTTTAAGTCAAATTCAAACATTCTTTATTTATAAAACTGTCACTTAATTAATAGTTCCCTAAATAGGTATCACCTAGCGTGGTGAAAATGAAACGATTCGTATGTAGGTGTCGCATTTAAGGGATCACCTTTCTAAAGTGTCACTTATGTAGGAACCGTTTAGGTGTCTGTTGGTGAAAATAGGCATTAGATATTCCAATTGAAGCTCCTCTAATTTGGCTAGCGTTGTCCTGAAGCAGCAGTGGCAGCGAATGACCAACCTCGGTTGTTTAGCAGCTGGCTTTTCCGTCATGATTTGTAGTTGCTGGCAATAGACATCTGCCGTAATCGTCTGGTCAGATTTAAGAAAGATGTAGTAAACGACACCGGCACTAGTCCACCAAACGCTTACAAGTAACTTTTTTTTTGAGTCAATTTTCGCTTGGGGCGGGCAAGGCAGGCTTTGGCTGGTTCGCCAGGGTTCAGCCATTGCGATGAGCGTTTCCGATTATTGTACAGGATCCACTTTTCATCACAGGTAATGATTCGATTTAAAATCCCATCATTATTGTGCCGGTTGAGTAATGTAACGCAGCAGTCGACGCGCGTTTGTTGGTTTGTTGCACTCAATTCATGAGGTACCCACCTTTCAAGTTTCACCTTCCTAATTTGCTTCAAGTGGATTAAAACAGTTTTATCACTAACACCGCACTCTGCAGCTAACTCGGACGTGGTTTGCGATGGATCCGCTTCCACAATAGCCTTCAATTCTTCATTATCATCTTTCGTCTCTGGCCGTCCACGGGGCTTGTTCTGCAGGTCGCAGCACTGGTGCCACGGGGGAACTCGTACTCGAACATAATACGATATTTCAAGTTTTCCATTTTGTAAACAGAGTGACGCAAGATAAAACCAAAAGAGGAAAAACAAATGAATTACGGTTTTCGAAACACAAATACATGAATAGCGTAAATAGCGATATATAAATTTGAAATTGGTATTCCTAACCAAAGAAGATGTATTTGAGATCAAAGTGGCCAGTACGACAAAACGCCAATTTCATATGTAAGGACCTAATATTTGAGGGGTACTCTCCATACATGTGAAGTGGGGATGAAAAATATTTTTTCATTCTACCCCATCGTGTGGGGTATCGACGAATAGGTAATAAATAAAGGCAATGTGTTTCATACAAAGTCGACCATTTTGGAGTAATCGGCCTCCAAAGTATGAAATTTGGTCCCCTCCCTGGCATTTCTAAACTATTTCATATTTCTATATTCATTTATGACAATAAACAGCCAACTTGCGAGTATAGTGCGAGTTAAGTGAGTGGTACTAAAGTAAAAGTCATGTCTCATTTTGTGTGATCGTGTGACACGAACTTTATCTATCCCTACTTCCCTACTAATATTATAAATGTGAATGTAAGTTTGTTTGTTAAGCTTTCACGTGAAAACTACTGAACGGATTTTGATGAAATTTGGTATGGTAGTAGTTTAGACACTGAATTAAAACGTAAGCTACTTTTTATCCGGGAAAAGTAGTGTTCCCGCGAGATACTCGATAGTATAATAACGCGGGCGGAGCCGCGGGAAAAAGCTAGTACTAATAAATAGGAAAAGTTTCTTTGTTTGCATTGAATAGGCTCCGAAACTACTGGACATATTTTGATGAAATTTGGCACAGATGTAGAATAAGCCACGGGGAATGGCTACTTATTATTTCGTCAAAATGTACGGTATCCACGCAATTTTCTTATTCCACGGAATTTTCTTTCGCGCGCATGAAGTCGCGGGCAACATCTAGTTTTTGTAAAAAAAAACGTAATGCATGAGAAAATGCCTCACAGCTGACACAAACACTCACAAAATTACGCTCGCTCGGCTCAACACCTAAATTTTCGGTTTGCATGCGTCTCATTTTGTACGAGTGTGCTGCATTATTGCATAATTCTTTCTGTGTTCCTATATATGAAAGCAACATTTCTATGTACCTAAAGAACGAAAATGATCAAATTATTATTAAAGTCCAAATACTTAACACACTGCAGTGGTTCGCCGTTCGTGCAATATTCGTGATATTATTTTTGCATTTGCATATCAGTGTTCATGTAGGTCGCTTTCTGTCACATCATATCGTAAACGAATAAACAAGTTAAAGGTTATCAGAGTTTCAAAATAGCACCTGAGTACGTGTTGTTATGTGAACGTACCTATTTTCTCCACACATTAATGTGGTGAAATCGAATTTCATATTTAGTTATGCTTCAAAGGGACGTGGCCTTTGTTTTATAATTAGAAATCAATTAACAATAAATTTGAATAGGTATCTTAAAATGCAGCGTTGCGTACCATCGCGGTATGAATTTACCCTTAGAATGCACTTTTTCGTCACGATAATTCTATACGAATTGTAATCGCCATCTATTAACGCCATTTCCCCTCAGTGTGGCCCAACTTGAAGTTGCAATTGTTTGCACACATCGCCTGTAGGTTACAGTTTACACCCTGTAGGTAGGTACTATAGGTTTAGGTGTAGGACGTAGGTGTAGGTTGTAGATGTAGGTAATATGTATTAGGAGTAGGCAGTAGGTGTTGGTGTAGAAACTGTAGGTGTATGTATTTATAAATTCCAGTTTATAGATACGGCACAACGTCTGTCGGGACAGCTAGTGTACCTATTATATTTTCTTCTAGTATTTTCTGCCTGTGGTCTAGTTGTTAGCAAAAGTTCAAAGCACCTAAGTCCTTGCCAAGTTATTGTGGTGAAACTTGCAGCAGATTCAAAGTTGCAACACCAGTGTCCAGTAATCAAACAGTGAATGTCGCAAAACCCTTTCAAGTAGTTCAGTATGTTTTTATATATTTTAATATAGGGTATAGACAAATTAAACATAGATTAACTTTACCTCTTTAGAGTTTAGCGCCTATATATAGGTTACTAGCTATTGCCCCCGGGTCCGCCCGCGTAAATACAGTATCCTACGGGAATACTTTTTCGGGATAAAAAGTAGTCTATGTGTTAATCCAGATCTTAAACTATTCCAAATTTCATCGAAATCCGTCTTCCGTAGTTTTTGCGTGAAGAGTTACAAACATCCATCCATCATCACAAGCTTTCACATTTATAATAGTAGTAAAAGACATTCCTGCAGATGAAAATCAACCAACACATTAGACTATTGTTCAGCAACAGATATCTAAGAGGCAGGATGACATAAATAAACAAAATAATAGAACAATAATAGAATAAAACGGGGATCCACATTATTACCCGTAACGTAACGGTAAGACGGGGAATATTTACTCATTCCCCAACGTTATATTACATTTTTGATACAATATATTTGCCATCTCGGTGCTGTGTAACAATATTTTGTTGTAAATTAAGCTGTCAACTTCATTACTGTCGATTTTGTGGGTCGAATGCGAGCCAAATTAAATTATCTAGCATGCATGTGTTGTAAAATCCAATCTCTTGTCTGCTTCAAACATGTTTTAAACCGTCTAACGGTATACAAGTTATGTAGGCCCGTTTCCTATCATTCTGTAAAGTGGTGCTTTTATATCAACTTTACCATTTGAAAGCGCTCTGTTATTATTTTATATGCCCTATTCAGATACTGCCAATGATACACTTGCGAGTATTATTTTCTCTGGCAAAAGTAGCGAGGAAGCTGTAAAACGAAATGGCGTTGACGACTTTTAGACTTGCCTTCTATAAGCAGTAGAGACACATTTAAATGCAGTTATATTAATGATATTTGCTGGTTACATTGGTGATAATCGCATACCGTCTGTCTGTCCGGGGTTTTCCCACTAAAAACGGCCAAGTGCGACTTGCGCTCGGACTCGCGCAGTTAGGGTTCCGTACAAAGCGCCAAAAAATCACGTTTTTTCTAGTATGTATAATTTATTTTGTCTTTAGTATTTGTTGTGTTAGCGTCAACAAAAATACAAAACCTGTAAGCTATCACAGTTCATGAGATATACAACAACCAAACAAACAGACCAAATAATAAAGTGAAGACAGAGTTCTGCGAACCACACAACGAGGTCAGTCTAAACTACGACTCGCCGTGTAATAACTAAATATACAAGGTCACACACACACACATGTAGGTAACGAAACTACGCCTCACTATGTAAGTCGAGATGTGCATTCATAAAAACCACACTCCGTGAGGGTGGTTTTTATGCGCGCACAAAAAACACCGGTCTCAGTTTTTGTTTAACACATCTCTGTCTTCACTTCTTATTTGTCCTGAGACGGAACCCTAAAAAGTATTTTCTTAAAGCCGCTTGTGCAACCAACTAGCGCGTGTATCTTTTACTCTACCGATTACAATTCGCATAGTTAATGTAAGTAACGGTAGATTATACTTCATTTAATAGTATCCGGCCCTAAGGGAACGGGTCTTGGATATAAAAATTGGAAAGTATATCATTAGGTATCATTAACCAACCTCGAGCATAAAATTTGATCTATACCGCTATCCTCGCAAGTTTTCTAATAAAATGAACGTAATTCTGAGTAATGGCAGTTAAAAGTTAGTAGTTCAAGAGGTAATCTTAATTCAATGTGTCTTCGGAATATTATTTTTATGACCGTGTTTTTCATGTATATTATTATACTGCAGTTCTACGTAAATCATATGCAAACAGGCGCAAATACCAAAAGAAATTCTACGGCTACCTTAAAAGATAGTAGTAAGGTAAGTAGTAAGGGGTTTCACTTTCGAGTTAAAAACACACACACACAATGTACAGAGAAACTTGGTTAGAGGGTGTTTGATATTTTTGTGCCGCTAGGGGCAGACCCAATGCACAAAAGCGTCATCTGGTGGCGTAAGTGGTATCAAAAACGATCAATAAGAATTTTCAATTGTTTTTCTGTCACCAGGCGGCGCTTGGTAGCCCGACGGTCCTTATTGTGTCAAAAAGCTGGCAGATGTAGGTTTAAGACGCTGTATAACGCCAGTGACCTTGAGCGTCAAGTCCCATACTAACTTTGTAGGCGACAAGGGCGTATCCCGCCGACCGGAGAGTATTGAAATAGGATAAAAAATCGCTATAAATATTTGAGACAAAAATTGCGAAAACTAAAACTACCTTCCCCTGAGTTTTGTCTTACATAAAATACTGAAATAATTTTCACACTCGTGTGACTTATAGAAGAAGAGAAAAAAGGTTTTAACTTTGAAAATAATTACTTAATATATTTTTAAATCAATATTTAAATAAAAAATTCAATTTATAAAAGACAGTCCTCGGCTAGATATAATGCAGATTAACATAATATATTTTTTTTAGATTTTTCAATACGACCATGACTGAGAAAAAAGGTTTCAAAGAACTCCAATTTTCAGTTCTATCCAGCGCACAGACCCTTAATATTATAGTTTTCTCATTTATAGAGATCGAATGCTTGTGTCGATACCGATAAAATGTGTTACTTATACAAGGAATTGAGCTACAAAACCCCAGTTATAGAGGTAAACATCGAAAAAAATCCTAGAAATCACATCTTATTTAACCAAGTTCGAAAATTTTTATTAACAAAGGTAATTCGATGAAAAAGAGCCGGGACCTCATTGAAATTCATAATAATAGTCAATAGAGGTTTCTCACTTGTATATAATATTAAAAGTTAATAAAACTTCAAATCCGATGCTTGTTATTGGAAAATAATCAGTTTAGTGCACGTGTCCTCAACTTGAAGGTTGGGGGGCGCATTTAAATAATCAAGAATGCAGTTCACTCCCGACAGGAAGACAAAAAAACCCGAAACCTGACACAAATAAAAACAAAATGTTTATCGGACATCGGTACAGATTTTTGCCGGGCGAGTTTGGATATGAGTAGTTAATTTTAAGTTTAGTTACTTTGTTGAGTGTGTTACTTTACATAATTACTTACTGATGAAATATTAAATATCTTGATGATGAGATATTTTTGTTCTATTTTTTTTTTCATTTAAATTGTGTTGAATTTGAGCTTGGCCTAGGTAAAGAGTATATCATTTCAATGATTTTATGGTACTATTATAATTTTCGGATTAAGGTATTTAATAATTGTAAAATTATTTAACTTTATAGGTTCTATGTATCTTGCGGGCAAAGTACGCGGCGCGTTCATATAGATTTACAAACAAAACCGCATTATTAGTAAATTGAAATTAATGAAGTGAAAATAAACACGGGTTGCACAAACCGCATTATTTGTCCGCGAGCCGGCCATGATATAATAATACGCGGTAGTTCGTACGCAGAATAAGTTTGCCCAGAAGACGAGCTTCATTCCGCACTCGAACCACAGAGTAGAAAATATACTGTATATTATATACTTACGTACAGAGAGACAGATTTCATAGAACGATCATAATCGTTCCAAATTTGAAAACTTTTGTCGCAAAATGTTGATTTCCCCTTCGATTCTTCCACACAATCGTGTGACACGCGGTATGCTTACGTGCGTTAAAATATCGTTTCGCCGAGCGTAAAGTACATTAAGCTCGCCCTCTGTTTCTATTTATTTTGTGGTAATCCCATGCGCCAGTTGCACTGGCCTGGGACTCGAGGGGAGAGGGGAGATGCGGCGCGGGGGGAGGGACAAGCGGTAGGACGCGGTCATTCACCCCGCACTAACCTTGTAGTCGCTATCAGCTTATAAAACATGCAACACTTTCATTGGCCCGATGTGTGTTAGTAGTTTTGGTTTTTGATGTGGTTCTTATTTTCATTATCACTCGACCCTGAATTTTTAAAGTTGAGTTTGTATCGTTGGATTTTTTAAACCAGTGCAGTGAGATTAGAATGAAATAATAATATTTTCATTAGCACTTCGAGCTAAGTTTTTCAAGGTTTTGTCGTGTCATAATAATGGAGATCTTCTATATTATATTATAATATAAGTCTAAAAAAAGTCGTGGCACGGGTGAAATCGAGCTGTCTAATTTTCTTTGTTGCCGCTAGAGGCGCGGTCGCGCCGGTTTACGCCGTATATGATTTAAAGTGCGCGCCTAAACCTATCGGATGCGCGCCTTACATTGTTCATTTTTTTTCACCATATTAAATCCTTAGTTATTCCTTACCCGTTTATAGAAAAAAGATTAACCTCAACAATGCACGAAAAACGTTTGATGGTAATTGATAACCGTGGGAGCATATTATAGCTTCTTACACATGACTTGTTATATAGGAAGCGAGCGGCAAAAATGTACTAAATTCTAACCAGGAGATAAAATGGGGTTTCAAATTTTGTAGATACTCCAGATAAACCGCCAAATTTTTAGAGCTTAAAAATAAGAGTTATCCAGAGAACGGTTCTGGTAAAATTATTTATAAAAATATATACACCTTTTTTCTTTTCACTGTTAACCATTTTTTTCTTACAAGAGCCCTTAGAAGGCAAGAGGCAACGACGCGACGGTTTGAATGTTTGTGGGTGTTTTTTTCTCAACTTAACTCACATTTTCATATTATGCAGGTCAGTTTAAACCCTTCAGTTTTACCTAAGATTTTCTAATGAAAGAAGGCATTAAAGTAAGATGGAATAACAATAAGAAGTTAAATTATAATTATTGAGAAGCTTAAATTACGAAATGACAGATTGACAATGAAAAATTAGCTGATAATAATCTAAGTATTTTTGTAGCTTAAAAAATTGAACTGTCAAATTCTCGAAGCTTCTTAAAGTTAAGGGCTTCTTAAATGTCACTGTCTCTGCTGGGCAGAGTGACAATCACATAATGTGACTTTAGAGGCTCTAAGAAGTGTTTGAGAATTTGGGCGGTAAGTATCAATATTTTGAAACTTTGTTCGAAATTATAAACGTAACTCAAGTTACATTGGTGTCAAGTTTTAATGAAATCCCCAAATATAATAAGAGGGACATGTATTGCCTGGGGTAACTTTTAACATGTGTGCGTTGTAAAAAAGAGCACTGTGGGCAAAATGTTTTTAATTAATATACTTTAAACGAGACAATCTTGTATATATAAGGTTTGGTAAAATCAATTACGGATATTTTGGGAATATGATGAAGTAGTAACTTATGTAAAGACATTTAGGCAGAAAATAATTTAAAAAATTCGATAAAATATATTATACTATATAAAATTTCATTGCGCTCTCTAAGGCGCATATGTCATATAAAACCTTACAGAAACAGCTGACTTTAAGCCGCAAAGGCTTTGCCTTATTAATAACAGTTCAGTCAGCTGTGTGAGGTCAAAGGCCTCCGTAACCCCTTAACAAACGTTACATAACTTTAATTACTATTTTCTTTTTCGAATTTTTAAAATTATTTTTCTGTCTAAACGTCTTTACAAGCATTAGATCATATGCCCAAAATATCCGTAATTGATTTTACCAAACCTTACATTATAATCGTAATCTCGACAACGGCTGCAAGTATTTACATGAAATTTTGTATGCAGGGAGTATTGGGGGAGAAAAATCGGTCTGGCTAGGTTTTATCCCTGGAAACTGCCCATTTTTAACTTATGTACGTTCTTTCTTTCGTTGTGTAACAATATATCAATAATTTCTATTCAATAATGTCAGTACGATTGGCAGTTTGGTAAATTTTTGCGTTGTTGGGAAATTCGGAATGTGGTGGGTTCTATCCCCGGTAAAATATTTTTGTGATTCTTTTTTTTTTAAGTCCACAAAAGTGTTTATTATTAATGCTATTTATAGTATTGTTTCAGTGTGTAATCTATTAACAAAGACATCTTTACCGCGCCTTGATTATTGCGCGTTCGACAACACACACTCTGATAATAATTATTGTTGGTGTCTCTTCTTTTTTTGCCTGCTTTAAAATCATTCTTATTAATTCGTTCATTTGTTAGAAGTTGAACTTGGTAAGAATTTTTTTTCCGTTTATAAATTCGGGAAATGCAGGAAATTTATAAAAAAGGCTTTGATGCCTTTGATCATTGACTTTGAGGTTAAAATACTGAATTTATGTCAAAAGAATAATTACGCAACCAACATTTTTTTATGAGAACTATTAGAAATATATATAATTAAATTACGTCGCTATAGGAACAATATCTACAAAGCTCCTGCTCGACCAGCTTCTAAACTAAGACGCCTCAAATATTTAAACACAAAGGAAGTCACCGCAACGACTGCAGACGTGGTGAAACTACATATTTGCACGTGAGTATGTGTGCCTGCGCACGACTCAACGGCGCTGTTAAGGGATTTTCATCTTATACCTGGTCGAGCGGCAACTTGTTCGATAGTACATAGTGATAGGTTTTTAGAAAGAAATAAAGAAAAAGAAATTTATTTGGTATAACAAAACATTTTACAAAATAAAGTGATTACAGTAAATAAATCAAGGTGATACCAAATTGGTTCCCATTCAGCATTATGTTGCGAACAGATCCGCGACGCTGGTTTTCAATGGGCACCAAACTAAACTAAAATAAATAATATATATTTTTCAACAAATTAGGACAGATGGTTAAGTCGCTTTATTATTATTATTAGAAACTGGAAGTGTCGTAAATTGTATGCTGTATAAACAATTTGTTCTCAATTAAATCTAAGACATACAGTGTTATATAAAAAATAATAATATACTTATTCAAGTTTAATACAACAAAAAAAAAGGTTAATATTTTAAATTAATTCTTTTCAGAGAGCTATATAACATTAAAATTAATCATAATATATGCAACTCAAATCACATAAGCTTAAAAATAATACAAAATGAATATACACCCTCCCTATCCACCACAACCTAAGAGTAACAACATAACAAGTTACTGGTGGGCGTGATAAATTCGAAACTGTGAGTAAAATCGCAGAAGAATCATATTATATTAAAATAAAATAACCTGACCAAGAGCATGTCAGGACATGTTCACATGTCTAAGGAGGGTTCCGTAACTATCGAGGCGCAGTAGTTTTTTTTTAATTACTACAAAATTATTGATATATTTCCTTTCAATATTTTCCAAAGGAGTATTTAGCATGACCAATCAACATGAAAATTTACAAGTTCCTAACTCTTGTAGTTTATAAATGCTAAAGAGTTATTACTTCTTAACCATTTTGGACGGCCCATTACTTAAAAATAGTACACTTTATAAAAAAGTTATGTATGAAATTTTCCTTTTATTTGAGAAGACCTATTTAACGATACCCCACACGATAGGGTAGAATTAAAAAAAAAACATCCCCAATATACATGTAGGTATAGAGAGCCACCCCTAAAATATAATTATTTGACGATGTCAGACTTGAAATCCATACACAATCTATAACTACACCAAATTTAACCAATTTATATTCATAATGACAAGTTAGAAGGCCAGATAGAGCGAAACTATAAGGTCCTTGTAGTACTACGGAATGTTCGGATAAAATACAAAACTGCGAAACGGTGGTTTTAGTTTCATTTGTGGTGGTGCAGTGCAGTGCAGCTCGAAAAGTCATTAAAAGCTTTATTTAGTACGTCATAATTCCTCAAAATTTGGTATTAATGCCTAAGATTTACTACTAAAATACTTGAAAAATTCAACTCGTACAATTAGCCTCTTCATAATAAAAATATCAAAACATTTATATGTGATAAATAATAACACTGCCCCTTTGTCATCATGCTGTCAATACTGTTTATTTATATATGGCGGATGTACTCGGAAGGATACCATCGTACAGCTTATAAATATGCAACTTTAGCGCTGTACATAGGTATAATGTTGTGTATAACATGTGCTTGGCATTGCTTTGCGATATTTTATCATTATCAACATCATAACTGTAAAGTGGCTGATATTTTAACAGTGTTTACACGAGTATTTTTTAAAACGAAGATCTACTTTACCACAACTCTTGAAAATCGACTGCGTAGATATATTTTAACCGCTGCCACGCAAAGAACGTCTCTGGACCCAAAACTTTAGAAAACGTTAAGGTATTTAACGTATTTACAAATCATTTACTCAGTAAGGGCAATTTGTTTGAAGCTTTCACAGAAAATTCTGCTTGAAAGGAACGATCACGTCTGCGTTTATGACATACTTTCATCTGGTATATATTAGTTCTGTGAGAAAGTCTCCCCGGCCGACATAGAAACTTGCCGTTTGTACGACAATTGTACTCAAGAGAACGATTTAATATGGAATAGGTTTCTGAAATTCACATAATAATTGAAGAACTAGTAATGAGGAGACGGTTTTTGCTTCGTTCGAACTAAAAACCACGGTGTAAAAAGTAATACGTGAAACATTTCGAAATCATATTATACAAGATGATGAAGCGTGCCTCATTTAACGCATACGTTATTAGTATTTAAGTTTGTTTGCAGGATTTTGTATTTTTTTAATGTAATTTGCACGCAGAATAAAACCGCCTTATCTATTAGTTTAGAAATACACAGAGTTGACACCTAGTTGACCATAAATTAGAACCCGTAGATACACAACCCTCTCTACTCTCTAGCAACGTCTAAAAATATCAATATTAATGTTAGCAGGGACCTATTTTTGCTTTCAAGTCTATTTAGGTAACATAGAACATTCCATTGTGATTATTTTTGTTATATTCCTGACATTAAAAAAGATATCTTCAATCCAAGATCTGTCTCTGTCTTGGATTTCTGCCTATTGCTTCTGATCTTTCTAAGTAAAGTTGATGCTTTCGTTCGGTTATTGACAGTTTGTTTCCGAATAAAGGATTGAAATGTTTATAAGCAAAAATCGAACTATCTAAGATCGAATTATTAAGTTAGTAACTCATTGCTCCAACAGACTACCCTACCCTACTATATTGCGTTAACTTGGCAACAAGGTCTTAATTAGGCTTTCAATTCTATCGCGTGCTCAGCCGATATCCTTCGGGAATATTAAATTAGGGCTGCTCCCAAATAGGTAATCGGTACGAATCGTCACGCAACGCCTGGCTTAGCAGGCACGACTTAGATAATTAATTAGTGGACATCGATTATGGTGCCATAACTCGCAGCGTACCTAGCTTTTATGTTAATGCCTTTCGACGATCGTGGTGATTAGGTACTCCCCAATTTTTGTAGCATTAATATTACCTAGTCGTTAAAATTTGCAACGCGTTTAAAGTCTCCTCTTAGTTTCCATTTCTCTATGTTCCTACCAGGATAGCTAGGTGGATAACTTTAAAGAATGATAGATTCTTTGCTTGGGGTAGAAAACGCATGCTAATTACAAATGAATGCAAAGATTTGTCGCCTGACGTGAAAGCTGAGGCAAGTTTCTTGCATTTAGAGATTTTCATTATCACGTCTTGGCATCGGTGATTCCAAACTAGTTTCCCTACAATTTCCGCTCAGCGATGGGACCAAAAAACTTGCAAAGATCAACTTATTTAGTACTCGTATATGTTGCCATTTAAAGTAGTAAGTTTCGTCAACCTGTTCGGTCGATGCATTTATTATTATGTTCGACATCATTGTTTCAAACGAGACATACTTGGTAGTGGAATGCGGGTTGGCTGGGCGACATCACAACGTAGACGACGGAAGTATGCCTCGCCTGCTTAATCGTCTGCGAAACCTCGTGATTCATATTCCTATCACAATTTAATAACCAACAATCATCTACTGTTATGCATATCAATTATGACAAGCTCGATATGGGCTTCATGGACGTACGTGCATTTCGTAAGCGTTCGATATTTGACAGCTATAATGAGCCACACTGGGTCCCCTCTTCCGCACGCTTGCGATTTAGTTGCCGGTTATGATTTGCAATTGGATCATCATGGAAACTACTGTTACTACTGATGCCTCGTTTTCTAAAGCAGGCCTTTATTTGTATTATTATTTTCATTTTCAATTTTCCAACTGTAAAATATCTTTGGCAGGCATTTGTGCTCAACACATAACAATTTGAGATCAAAATTTATATGATCTTCCTGTTTTCTGTCTTGTCTCTTTAAGATGCATACGAATATTGGTAATGTTTTGTTTGTTAAAATAACTGTTATTGCACATGCAATTTATAACTTGATTCCGTATGATCTAATTGTAATTTCTTTGTGTTATATGTTTTGTGTTGCAACGCATCGCATCACTAATCTTCTTTGACACAATATTAATGTCTGCGGGCTCTATCCATCTCCTGTGGCCGTTAGATGATGTGATTAATCTAATCAATTTTTATTAGCTGTGATATGATACCCGCTGTGAGAGATTTTGATTCTGTTACTAGTCTGACTACTTGTAATAACAACAGCAGTTCTATTATAATACAGCTCATGTGTTTAAAAAGAAATAAGATTTCTCTACTATAGCTCTTCCTAACAGCGTTCTCAGAAATGGTATAATTAACACTTCATCCAAATCTAAAGTAATTTTAAGACATCGGGACTACACAGCCGTCAAGGAATGAAAGAAGTGTATTTTCATTTTCTACTAAAATCCTACTAGAATTTGTATTACTCTAATTGTAAACCTAGAAACACGATATATTTGTATATACAAGTACATTTTAATGCACATTGTAACTAGAAACCACGAGTGAGTTGGCCACTGAGGTATGAAAACACGCGTTTGTAGCATGCCTCGTGCACTTTCTCGAGCACATTAATTAATGGAAACCGCCGTAAAAAGTATGACGTTCCGATGATATTATAGTCTAGCCTGGTCTAGCCTGGACACTTCCGGTGGCTGGCTGACCTCGATACTGAACATGGACTTAAGTAGGTGATATTATGCGCTTTCGGAGCTAACCCACAACATTAACTTTACCGTTGATGTTGAATAATAAATAATTATGCAATTTTCTTTAATTAAAATGGAATAGGCTAGTTTCATCTATCAAAATTAAATGATATACCTAAATTTGTTATTTATGTAGTTTCTATCATAAGAAATACGAATACAACACTATTTTGTAACATAAATGTGCGATTTATTTATAATTTCGAAAATAAAACTACACACACCGGCATATTTAGCGGAACATAAAATAAAGGTTTGATATCAGTATCATATAAGGTTGCTGGCTGGTTTATACGTCATTTAATTTAAAAAGAAATATTTTCAAATTAAGAAAACAACTGAACATCACATTTTATGCAATTGTTTTAATTTTATTCAAATACACCTTATCTGGAGCGAACTTCGAGTATTTCTTCCTTCTGAGTTTGATTTAAAATTTCATTGAAATACTGTTTTTTGTTAGTTTTTTTTTTAATCGCGTATCTTTTTGGAGTTTAGGACTGAATTATGCCTGACTTAGCTCCAACGGACATTGCGAGGGCACTCGAAATGCGAAGAAATGGTCAAACCTACTGAGTGATATCCAGAGATCTTCGTCGACCAGTTTCAACGATTCATCGCAGTATCCAACGGTTCAGGGAGACCGGTACTTATGTGAAAAGATCAGGACAAGGCAGAAAAAGACGCACTTCGAGTAGGGATGATCGTTTTATTCGGCTTCGTGTACGTAGAAACCCCCGTTTGACGGCCGTCCAAGCCCGACGTGAGTTAGAAGCAGTGCGGGGTGTAACCGTAAGTGAGCGTACGGTACGAAGAAGGTTCGAAGAAGCTGGTTTGGGTTCATTTGTGCCCGCCAAGGCTCCAAGGCTCGAGGTAAATCATCGTAGAAACAGGTTAACTTTTGCTCAGGAACATCGACTTTGGAACGCGGACCAATGGAGTAAGGTATTGTTTAGTGATGAGTGCAGAATTCTCTTAAATCAAATTGACGGCAGGCAAAGAATATACAGACGCAAAGGAGAACGATACATTCAGACAAATTTTGAAACTAGTTCCATACGGTGGTGGATCAATAATGGTTTGGGCGGGCATTTGTTTGGGAGCTCGCACAGACTTGGTAGTGATTGATAGAGGGAGTCTGAATGCAGACTGCTATGTCAGAGAAGTTTTAGAAGAAAATGTCGTACCGTTTGCCCCATATATCGGTGACGATTTTGTTTTTATGCAGGATAGTGCTCGGCCGCATACCGCTTGGGTAACTCAAGCTTATCTTAATGATATGAATATCACTGTTATGGAGTGGCCGGTGAGATCACCGGATATGAACCCAATAGAGCACGTTTGGGACTTGCTGAAAAGAAAAGTTAAGTCCAGAATTCCAGCTCCTGCCAACGTGGGTGAACTGCGAATCGTCGTAGTTGAGGAATGGCGGAGACTATCCCAGGAGACCATCGATAACATCATTCTCAGTATGCCTAGACGGGTAGAAACTTTAATAAGAGCACGTGGAGGAAATACGCGATATTAATCACCATTTTTATAATTTAATTAATTGTTATTTTAATATTAATTTTCACTTTACCCGGTTACATAAAAAGTTCAAAAATGTACCATTTTTCACAAATAGCCTTTACTCGCAAAATATGTTCTTAATGTGATCTCATTTTAAGTAAAACAAATGAAACTTTAAATAACAAAAGAAGTGTAGTAAGTAGATTTTAAAATAAAACCATATTTTTTTAATTATGGACCTTTTTTTGTGTTCCGCTAAATATGCCGGTGTGTTTAGTTGTATTAAGTTATTATCTGTATGTCACGTGACCGAAAACGTGACATACAGATATGCGAAATTTTGAAGAATAAAATAGTTTTTAAGAAAATAATTTGATACTTATCTTCTTTTCTTATAAATAGTTCAAACTTTAACACTTGTCGAGCTGGGTATTATTCTCATCATTATAACCATAATAATATGTCCTTGGCAATGATTCCAGCCCCGATGCCCCAGCCACATTATTTAAATATTTTTACTTAACGCAACCGTATATAAGGTATTCAATTCAGGCCATTTGTAATAGTCATAATAACTTTATAGTGTATTTACTGCGCAAGTGTATGTTACTCACCACTTACATGCGGGCTTAGCATGGCGATCCGAAGAAATAAATTAATGAAGAAATATTCTATCCAAATGGTTCGTTGCAGAATAGTCCTTAATCGATGGTAACAAGGTCGTCCATAGCGGTCATTTTAGCCATTACTAAACAGCCATATTTTTAAAATGGCTGCCGGGAAATCTTCTGTCAAAAACGAACAAATATTCAAGTAAATGACTGAACGTAAAGAAACTATTTGTCTAGGACCGCCATGATGTGGAGTAGCTGACATAATTGTAAGACTATTTGACATTGAAATAAGAAAACGTTTCTACTTTAGCTGTCAAAAGAGGCCATTTTGTGAGCTCATGCTCGGGAAGAAAAGAAATGTTGTTTCTCATAACGACGATGCATCGACCTTGCTGCCATACGATAAGACCTATTTTACTCCGAATGGTATTAATGTTTCTTCAATCTGTCATTTTGTCTATTCTTCGGTGTTCTAGGGTGCGCATGCTAAGCCTGTTGGTCACTTATTTATCACGAGTGGGTACATACACAGTGGGTGAGTTAGTGGGTACATACTTACTAGTTCTACTACCTCTATATGGTAAATACAAATTCTTTGGTCACTTATACTGTTCTCCACTAGAACTAGTGAAGTGTCCTTTAACGGCCTTTGAGTGAAAACAATGCGATGAATTCCTTTTTTGTTATTGCAGATTTAAATTATTTAGCTATTTTATTTAATAATCCTTTTTTTATTGCATAATGTAGGTCAACTCACTAGAAATGCATTTAAGCTCTCTAAAAAGTAGATAAGTAACAATAGCTAGTTTAAGACCATATAATATCATTGTAAATTCTTGTGTAATGAGTGTACTCTGAGTCATTCTCCCCTCATAGTGTAAATTAAAGAGGCTCGTAGCCATATTAATGTTAATTACTAACAACGATGCCCGTTGTGTGGATAACATTAATTTAATATTCACCATTAATATCACTAATTACGTATCATATGAATGAACTATAAGGTGGCTTGAAGCCATTTTGTAAGAATAAATTGGCAAATTATTGTGTTAACTAGGTAATAATCATGGCTGTTTAAAATAACAAAATAAGCTTATACAAACTAAGAGACTTGCGACAATGTCAATTATAAAGAATAGACATCATTTTCGCTTAGAATAATTTTGTCAGTAATCCTAGTTTGATAGACTACTTTCTTTTTAGCGGACCCAAAGGTCCGTCCGTCTGTCCGTCTGTCTGTCACCAGGCTGTTTCTCCTTAACCGTAATAACTAGGCAATGAAATTTTCCCAGAAGGTGTATTTATGTTGCCGCTATTACAACAAACACTAAAAACAGAATACAATAAATATTTAAGAGGGGCTCCCATAGTCCAACGTGATTTTTTGCCGTTTTGTACGGAACCCTACGTGCGCGAGTCCGACTCGCACTTGGTCAGTTTTTAATGTAGGGAACACTTTTTTGAGGTCGGCCTAATAGTGATACTGATTTTCACCCAACTACGGCGAAGCCAAAAGGAAGGGTAATGATTTTGGCAGTCTACATATGTATGTTTGTTCCACCGTAACGCCTAAACTACTGGTCCGATTTTAATGAATGAGCTGTCAATAGATTCGTAATAAAGGCCGGCTAACATAGGCTATATAATGTACGTAGTCGGGTTATATTTTTTTTTATAAAAATTGTAGTTATATACAAATGTGCTTGATCTTTAGTATTTGTATGCGTAGGCTCTTAGTCAATAGCCATCGTTATGATATATTTGTCCACTAAAAACTGTTTGTGTGTTGAATGGCACTTGATTTGGCTCTTTCATCGCTCCTCAAGCGACACTTATTCCGTGCTTCAAAACATGTTATTTTAATCCTTGCGGCTATTTATGTGAAAACAAATATAGAATCTCATGTCAAATAATAATGTCGGACAAAAATAACCCCTAACGCTTCGGACTAATTTTGTAAAAAAAACATTTTGGAGAATTAAATCAAATTTATATATGTTCAAATATTTTGGGCTAGGAACACTTACTTTAACTTACACTTACTACAATATTAAACACCAAATTTTCCCCGCGGCTTCGTGCGCGTTAAAAGCAAACTCGCGGGAATCGTATATTATGCCATGATAAAAAGTTGCCTATGTTCTTCCCCGTGGTCTAATATATATATGTAAAGTTTCATCAAAATCGGTCTAGTATTTTCAGAGCCTTTTCGAAGCAAACAAAAATACAAACGAACCTTTCTTCTTCATAATATTAGTATGGATTTAAAATAGATCCTCTAGATCCTACTTCACATACACTTTTTGGTACTGTTCTCCATTCATCCTAACACACTTACGCCACCGTATTAGGAGGCTCATGTAACATTTTAAAATAGATTCTACCGAAACTTGTTAATCGGCACAATGATTTTAACCAGCTTCCTGTTAAGAGCAGATGCGCAGACGATGCAGTGGGCTGGAATCCTTTCGCCGTCACTTGGAGTGGGACAATCATTTCATTACGGGTCATTAGAAAGCAATTGATTCTAATTTAACCATTCTTGTATCAGACAAGATAATCTTGGAGCCATTGACCGTTTGTCTATACCCTATGTATGATGTCTCAATCATACAGCAGCACCCCAAGTTTAACTATTAATATTGTGCAATTGTGCTTAGCGCCACATAAATATGAAAATTTGGGATCCAAATGTTTCCGCTAGGGACGAATGACGATGTTAAAAAACTCCCACTTGGGGTACCTACTCTACATGTAACTACGTTCAACATCATCATTCCTAACTAATCCAAAGAATTTTTGATAAACTTTAAAAGTGCTGTATCGTTTAAGTGTACTCTCTATCGCTTGTTCCGCGCTCTCGCTTGCACGCTCGGCTCAGGCGGAACGTGACCATTTTTCGTACGTGCAGCCGACGTTCATCGATTTATAACACGTTATCGCGTCAAAAGTGCAAACACAAAAATCTATAACGCGTAACTTGCATTTGTTTGGCATTCTTAAAATAAAATAAACT
Source organism: Phengaris alcon alcon (assembly GCA_037179445.1). Taxonomy (NCBI): domain Eukaryota; kingdom Metazoa; phylum Arthropoda; class Insecta; order Lepidoptera; family Lycaenidae; genus Phengaris; species Phengaris alcon. The sequence continues at coordinate 190,594 of JAYRCH010000617.1, read as the reverse complement.
CGAGACAGCCCTGTGGTCGTAATTCGACCATAATTCATATTTAATTTTTTTAGTTCATATTTTTAGGGTTCTTCTGCCTCTTAGATACGCAGTAAAAGTGTGTAAATTTTGTTTATTATATTTAGAGTGCCGGACTCGAGTGCCATACTCGCGCACAGTCCAACCTGCAAAAATCTCTATAATTTCGCAGGATAAAATTGGATACCTCAATTTATTTTTTTCAATTATACTGGTTTAATTTGAAACAAATATCTATCTGAAAGGGTTTATTCTTTGGAATAATCATCAGAGCAAAATAGACCATAGACTACTAAATATTAGAAATAACTAATTTTGCAGGTTTCTATTGGATAAATCCCTATGGACCAAAACAAATGACACACAGTAACACACTGTCAAAATCTGCAGAGTCGCATGTCTTCTCAATACCAAAATCGTATATTACCGCAAAAGTATAGTTTACAGAGCGTTTGGTAATTTTTTTGTTAAATTTTCGAGAGTAATCTGTGTATGCAAATAATAATGCATTTATATTTCTGTAAGAAAAAAATGTTTAGACCACATTTGCCGCCCTAGGCTTCCAGCCTTCTGGTAAATCCGCCTGGATATTTACTACTATTTACAGATAACTGATGAAAAGATATAAGTAAACAAATTTTTGACAGGCTGCTGGATTTGCAGACTGGGCCGTGAGGATGGTCCTTAAAATAGTTCCAAAACCGTGAAAACGTGATTTTTGCTTCGCGTATTAGAGCGTTTTCACATTATGCGATACGATGTCGCTTATCGCGCATCATGTGAGAGACAGCTATATTATTTTTATATTGAAACATACCTTCTTATTTATTATTTTGCCTCTTAGATAAAAAAAAGTTTAAAAAATTAAATGTTGTGACAGATTGACAAACGTCAACCTGTAATAAAATTATATCAAACGCACGGTAGGTAGTGTGAGCTAACTGGGGTAGCGATAATAATTATAAGCTATGTAATAATTATAAGAATATCAGTTCAGTTCCATTATAATCACAAAAATTAAAGTTTACTCATGTTTTTCACGATGAAACGAACGTCAAAACTCATAGCATTGACAATAATGAATACGTGTGTGTATGTGTGAACCAAATGGTAGTGTGTTGCTGATTTTTCCATTAATTTAGTGTATTACTAAGCATTATTTTAAGAAATTCAAACTTTTCGCACGCCTTCCTCAGCATAAACTTTAATTATGCCAAATTTTACTCTCATCCGTACGCACAATTCTCGTAAAACAGTATTTGACATTTTCGCTTCACGTATTAATATATAGATACCGTGATTAAAACTATATCATCTACTGTTGCACTTTTCGGCTACTTTCCAGCAGCCGAAAAGTGCACCGCGATACAATCCGTAAGTGTTTAAAACAATGAAAAATATTCGCGTAAACATAAGAAATCGATATATTATATCATCTACGTCAAATTAATTGTTACTATTTAAACCGTCCACTGTCTAGTTGTCTACATTACCATAATAGGTTTCATGTGTTATATTGTAGGCAGGCCTTAATTGTGTACTTAAAGTGACAGCTGGAATGTAGGATTCTCTCAATCAACCTCTGACTAGGCAAAATTATTCATATATGTACATTTATCTCGTTGAACAAATTGTTCTAACATCATAATTGGTAACCCGCATCGTACCTAGATGTGACTTTAAATGGGTTCAGAATGTGTATATTTACATTTCTAAATATGCGTAGAGGTAGAGTAACAAGATTGTTTTTAATTTTTTCTAAAATATGAATCTAAATATTGATGATTTAATTATTGATATAGATTATTTTTTCTATGGAAATTGTATCCGTCCTTGTGTCTACTATGCACTTATTAGGCCCAAGCAGACAAGTTGCAAGTTGCATGCAATTTGTAGTGGAAACAGGAAACGTGTTACCGTTGTCATATTTTTGAGTCGCTTCCGTTTACTTTTCTTTAGTAGAAGTTTTGATAAGCTACAGCAATTTTTAATCTTGTTTTGATTAGCTTCCTGCTTGGGCACAATAAACTTTTATCGCGAACAGTAGGCTATTCGTCAGTCATTTGTTATTGATGTTATTTAATTCATATTATATAATAGTAGCATCATCGAAATTTTGTTTATAATCTTCCTGATATCAATGTTTTGGTAGTCATTGGCTTCTTAGCAAGTGAGTTGTTTTAATTACGTGGAGGGTCTACTATGTATTTCAAACTAGATTGTCAAAGAAATTGTAGAAACTACGTTTGTCATAAAAATTTGATAAGAAAAGGTCATTGACGTAAAATATCCAAGAACCATAGGACATAGAGGGTCTATGACATAAAGGTATCCTACCTACCTACCTGGGTCTACGAAAGTCAAGGAATATGGAATGTGCATAGTTTTTTATTGGCTTTTCGAAAAGTACATAATAAGTTGACAAAATACAGTAATCACAAAAGTGAGATCGTTGGAGAACATTATAATCGCCCTATACAAAAATGTATGACAAATGACGTCGCTGGTCACAACTCACAACCGAAGTTGAAAACACGTCACAACTCACATTTGAAGTGACGTCCCTATATTGTACCTCAATGTTAGACAATAACCTAGAAATTATAGCTTTACATTTTAAAGGCACAACACACATTGTGAAAACCAACGCTTGAACAACGGAAGCCCATTGTGTGGTTCTGTTCTGTTCACTGTTTACACTTCCCTTCAATTCAATGAATTGTGTTTATTATTAGTATTTTTAATTAGTGGAGTTAGCATGAAGCCCAGAGGCTGATTTATAGAAGGCCAGTGTTTGCGATGTTTAGCTTTGTGAGCTTTTCAAATACCATTGATGTGTGAAGTAGAGTATTTTATATACCATTGATGTGAATTAGTTTAAGTGGTTAATAAAATCTTAATGAGGGCGCTACTGCTCTATTTCTCATGTGTGTAAATTCACGAATTAAAAGATAAATACAATTTAAAAAAAAAAGTTAGCTTAGACCTATATAATATTTTCAAAAGGATTATTTTTATAAGATGGATGGACATATAATACATAGAAGACAAAGGAAAATTCCTTTGTTACTTAAATTAGTTTAAAAGGGTGCCATACTCATACCATCAGACGTTCTGTCTACTCGTTAACCGGTCTTTTTCCATAAGATCTAGCGCAATATTGTCATTACAGTAAAGCGTTTACCGATGATAATCACAACATTGTACTTTTAGTATCGTCTTCACATAACAGCGCCACCATTCTAATGTCCCTATCCATCAGCTAATCGAGTTATCGATGCAGCTCGTGACTGCCATGCCTAATCCTCCACCACCTACGGACGCAGCTGGAATTTATACCTTATGGCGACCGCGCAGGCTTGGTAAACAGCCTGTCAAGCACACGGTTGTCGAGGATTGGGGTTGGAATCACAGAACAAAAGGATTTGTATGACAAGCTCCGCTTAGCTAGCGTGTAAATATAGTGGTGACCTCGAACGCTATGCATGCAACTTAGCAAGCAAGGGGTAGAGACTAGAGAGGCTCGGGGGTCGGCCTTCCAAGCAAATCAGTTTCTTCTTCACCGGAGAACAAACTGAATTGATTGCTTGTAAATATGCACCTAGCGTGTAAATCTTACCAGACCCCGGCTTAAGTATCTTGAAAATCACGAGGGTGGAGATGCTCGTGGTTCGTAGAGCAATTCTAGTAGCTATTCTAACATAGTGTAAAAACTCCTTGCAGATTTAACTGAATGTAAAGGTAAATAATTATAATTAAATAATACATGTAAATAATTATTACAAAGACAAAAGAACGAGCCTTACAGTAGTCGCATAATATGATGTGTAAAATTTTATGGAAATATTTCAGAAAAACACAATGCTTAGTACGATTTTCTAATATGATAAAAACATACGGAAACTTTTCCATTGAGCAGGGACAGAAATCAACGTACAAATTTAAAAAAGCTAAATACTAAAATATTTTGAACTCTATCACCGCGCGCTCATTCGTCAATTCCAATAGCGCGCTTACGCGACTTCCTGTTGCACACTTCCGTCCAATTTCACGAAATCACTCCCACAAATTGCAAGAAAGCGAGCGGGAAGATGTTACACATCCTACTAATATTATAAATGTGATAGTTTGTGAGGATGGATTTATGGATGGATGTTTGTTACTCTTTCACGCAAAAACTACTGAACAGATTTCGATGAAATTTATAGGCTCATAAATAATGTAGGCTCTGGATTAAAACATAGGCTACTTTTTATCCCGAAAAAATACAGTGTTCCTGAGGGATACTAAATATAGGAGCCGCGGGGAACAGCTAGTCAACGATAAAACTCATAATGCTAATAAATTAAAATGTCACTTATTTACTTTACGTTTAGATTAAATTGTATTTGAACAGAGTAGGCAGAGTATTCGGCACGCATACGATTGTGCCCCCATAGTTTATGAAGGTGTAACAATGCGGATCGACTGATGACTTGTTTTTGTGGGGTATACAGACTTATGGCGACATTTAAATCGGTCGACGAAAACAAAAATGACGAAGATACAGCTATTTTAGTGCAATAGTTCCAAAAACGCGCTCGAGAATGAAGCTAATCGCTCTGACGTCATCCGTTGTCGTCACCTCCCCTCTAAACTCAACTAAAATATTAAACTTAAACAAAAACAATGCACGCGAGGCACAAGCGTCAAGAATCGGAGAATGAATACTTATGCAATACCTACGAAGTATGAGTACAATTAAGCCGCTGTCGCACAGATCCCGACAAATGACGTCATCGTAACCAATTCAGCGGAAGCGCGCGTTTCAAACTAGCCGTTCAGAAAAACTTTAATAAATCCACCATTTCTTGACAATGATGCTCAGTAAGTTTATACACATACGATGTACTTAGTGAAAATCAGATTTGCTACTAAGTGATTTATCCTCATTGTAATTTGAAAGCAACTTCTTTTGTTTGACAAACAGAAAATATATGTCGATAATGGGTGAAATAGGCTAGCGCAATAGAAGCGTTACAATATTAATTTGCAAATTCAGTAAGTACACATGCGACGACACCTTCATTAAAACTTTTGCAATAGAGAAAGCAGTCCCGATACGCTGCAGCAATATCTTAGAAGACTTACCCTTAGGAAGACTTGTAACTTAAGCTGATGGAATAATTTATTGCAACTGCGAATTTTAACTTTTTCACTTTGTAACTGCGAATTTGCTAGCGATTTATTTTGAGCTTGTGAAATATAAAAGTGTGTTTTGATTTTTGTGATTTAATAAAAAAAAACAATCCATAACTCTCTGGCTCAGTCGTTAGCGCGTCCGTCGGCGCTCAAGCCGGAGGTCGCGGGTTTGAATCCCGCCGTGGGAACAAACATTTTTTTCCCGGGTCATGGATGTGTAATTAAATATTTTCATAACATAATAAAAATCTTAAATATAATATGTATAGTATAAAAGTATTAATTTAATTACACGGGGCTAGATTGACGTCAATCTAGCCCCGTGGTAAGTGTCCGAACTCCGAAGAACTTGGTTACGGGGACCAGACAACTGGAAGTACTTAAATAATTAATACTTTTATACTATACATATATTTTATACCATATATATTATTATTATTTAAAGTTTTTAGGTTAATAGAAATGCTTGTGTATGATTTTCTTTGTGAACCGTTCAAAACAAATATATTATTATGTTTGTAGTGTTCAGTTACTCATCATACTCTGCTTCGCGTCTGAAACTAACATTGATTATATAACTAGCTTATATAGTATCCCACGGGAATACTGTTCTTTTTCGGGATGCATGGTTGTTACTCTTTCACACAAAAAACTACCGGACGGATTATGATGAAATTTGGTATGGTAGTAGTTTAAGATCTGGATTAACACGTATGTTACTTTTTATCCCGAAAAAGTATTTTTTTTTCCGTGGGATGCTAGATTTACACGGTTGGAGCAGCGGGCAAAGCTAGTCGTCATATAAAACTGAATTGAAATATCAGAACAATGTAGAAACAAGTCCCGTGTTTCCAACAACCAGCACAGAGTTACCCACGCACGTCTTAATTGAGATTATTATTGTACCTACCGCCTACAGGCCAGTTAGAAGTTTCCACTCCGATTGCACAAATCGAAAGACAAGATTTATAGGAGGCTACTAGGAGTTATCGAAACACTAGGCAGGTGTAGGTAGTATGAACATGGACAAAAATAATTTTGACAAAAATGTTAACTAAACTGCAAAAGGAATAACGTGCGAAGCTTTGAAATAGTTTGCATTGCTTCGAGAAAATATACCATACATGGTATATTTTCTCGTATATTGTACAACAATATCGGCAAAGTTCCCGCTCGACCAGTTTCTAAACATTTTTCTTGCACTAGGAGATGATGCAAAATATTCGAACGCAAAGGAAGTGACCGCATCGTTTGCAGCCGTGGTTGAACTATTTTGATCTTATGCCTGGTGGTCGAGCGGCAATTTGTTCGTTTGTACACAAAATTAAACATGTTTTGTCTTCGTGGATATGTAACCACGTCGAAAAACTCATATTATTTATTAATTATCCATTTTCGACGAGCGACATCATGACTATTCTATGGACTCCACTACCAACCATATGCCTACTACCAATAATTACAAGACTAATTACAAATTTTTTAAAAAAAATTTAAAAAATTACAAACTATAATTACAAGAAACATTTGACAGTTCAAATGACAGAGAATATATTTAAACTATTCTTTCGATAAATCTCAGTCCGCCAGATACACCGAAACCGGTGGACCATGCAAATTACATGCGGCAGACGAGATAAGAGCACACAAGAACTAGGTACTGTTGTTTATCACAAAGTCTGCTGTCGTTTGTATTTCTTGTTTGGCTGTAATGATACACCATCAGCTGCACAAACGTTTCATTTATTTTCATTTTGCTCTTGTATCATTTTAATACGTAAAGCAAGAACTTTAAGTAGTTTTACAAGAATTGTGCAAACAGAGCAGTATGATACTTCGCACAGTTTTTTTATGCTTAGGAATACAAAACTCTACACTACCTCAGATTATTAAGACACTACCGTGTGTTTGATAGATACAATTTCGTTACATGTTGACGTTTGTCAATCTGTCACAAAATTTCCTTTTTTTTTCTATTTAAAAGGCAAACGAATCATTTTAAAGTTGCAACTTAATATCATAATATTCAGTTTGAAGTTTTGTAGCCTATTCAATGCAAACAAACAATCAAATCTTTTCTCGTTATAACATTAGTATGAAGTAAGAACCGGCATTCAACGATTTACACAAATGACAGCTAGCGGCTGTGTGCGCGCGGCTAGGCAAGTGCGGGGGCCGCGGGACGTGGGGTTTTTGAAGCCAGGACTAAGCATTCACAAGATGTTCACAAGCTTGTTTCGTGCTTTGACATAATTGACAATATAATTTTTTAATATTTATGTTGTGTATGTTCTGTCAACCTTAGGGTTACGTCAACATGGCTGACATTTGTCGGTGCTCTAGCTGTCATTTGTAGAGTGTCGCCCATGTGCTATTAATCTACTGTGCTAAGATAAATCCGATTCAATTAGTACCCCATGATTGATGTTACGGACGAAATGTTGTAAATAATGCGCGGAAAAAATGAATAAGTATCGGATAAATAAAAAAATGTCGCGATAAATCGGATATGATTTCTAGACTCTAGGGGAAGGAAAGGGCAAGATGTAAACAGATGATACAGGAATCAATTGGGGAGATGACTACATGTAAAATACACACACCGGCATATTTAGCGGAACATAAAATAATGGTTTGATATCAGTATCATATAAGGTTGCTGGCTGGTTTATACGTCATTTAATTTAAAAAGAAATATTTTCAAATTAAGAAAACAACTGAACATCACATTTTATGCAATTGTTTTAATTTTATTCAAATACACCTTACCTGGAGCGAACTTCGAGTATTTCTTCCTTCTGAGTTTGATTTAAAATTTCATTGAAATACTGTTTTTTGTTAGTTTTTTTTAATCGCGTATCGTTTTGGAGTTGGGGACTGAATTGTGCCTGACTTAGCCCCAACGGAGATTGCCAGGGCACTCGAAATGCGAAGAAATGGTCAAACCTACAGAGTGATATTCAGAGATCTTCGTCGACCAGTTTCAACGATCCATCGCAGTATCCAACGGTTCAGGGAGACCGGTACTTATGTGAGAAGAACAGGACAAGGCAGAAAAAGACGCACTTCGAGTAGGGATGATCGTTTCATTCGGCTTCGTGTACGTAGGAACCCCCGTTTGACGGCCGTCCAAGCCCGACATGAGTTAGAAGCAGTGCGGGGTGTACGTAGTGAGCGTACGGTACGAAGAAGGTTCGAAGAAGCTGGTTTGGGTTCATTTGTTCCCGCCAAGGCTCCAAGGCTCGAGGTGAAGCATCGTAGAAACAGGTTAACTTTTGCTCAGGAACATCGACTTTGGAACGCGGACCAATGGAGTAAGGTATTGTTTAGTGATGAGTGCAGAATTCTCTTAAATCAAATTGACGGCAGGCAAAGAATATACAGACGCAAAGGAGAACGATACATTCAGACAAATTTTGAAACTACAGTTGCATACGGTGGTGGATCAATAATGGTTTGGGCGGGCATTTGTTTGGGAGCTCGCACAGATTTGGTAGTGATTGACACAGGGAGTCTGACTGCAGACCGCTATATCAGAGAAGTTTTAGAAGAAAATGTCGTACCGTTTGCCCCATATATCGGTGACGATTTTGTTTTTATGCAGGATAATGCTCGACCGCATACCGCTCGGGTAACTCAAGCTTATCTTAATGATATGAATATCACTGTTATGGAGTGGCCGGCGAGATCACCGGATATGAACCCAATAGAGCACGTTTGGGACTTGCTGAAAAGAAAAGTTAAGTCCAGAATTCCAGCTCCTGCCAACGTGGGTTAACTGCGAATCGTCGTAGTTGAGGAATGGCGGGGACTATCCCAGGAGACCATCGATAACATCATTCTCAGTATGCCTAGACGGGTAGAAACTTTAATAAGAGTACGTGGAGGAAATACGCGATAGTAATCACCATTTTTCTAATTTAATTAATTGTTATTTTAATATTAATTTTCACTTTTCCCGGTTACATGAAAAGTTCAAAAATGTACCATTTTTCACAAATAGCCTTTACTCGCAAAATCTGTTCTTAATGTGATCTCATTTTCAGTAAAACAAATGAAACTTTAAATAACAAAAGAAGTGTAGTAAGTAGATTTTAAAATAAAACCATATTTTTTTAATTATGGACCTTTTTTTTTGTTTTCCGCTAAATATGCCGGTGTGTTTATTTAATTTAATTTATATATATCCCTACTAATATTATAAATGTGAATTTAAGTTTGTTTGTTACGCTTTCACGCGAAAACTACTGAACGGATTTTGATGAAATTTGGTATGGTAGTAGTTTAGATTCTGGATTAAAACATAGGCTACTTTTTATCCCGGAAAAGTATAGTGTTCCCGCGGGATACTGGATAGTATATTTACGCGGGCGGAGCCGCGGGAAACAGCTAGTAAGCAATAAAAAAAGATCCGTTAAATTGCTTTTGGTGAAACGTTATCATTGCTTTGTAGTTTTTGGCCTCGACCCAGCGTGGAATCACGGGAATCATACATTTTGAAGTTATACAAAGTCTGACTTTGAAGTCTAAATTAATGTATTTCTAAAATCAAAATCAAAATAAAAATCAAAAATGTTTTATTCAAAATTGGTATTTTTAAATACTCTTTTTGAACGTCGATACTACGTGATGCCTACCACCGGTTCGAGAACTAATCCAGCGAGAAGAGCCGGCAAGAAACTCGTCTGGGGCCATCTTTTACCAAAAAGATGGAAAATTATTCTTTTAAAATCAAAATTATTACAATGTTTACTTATGTCTATGTAACAAATAATAAGATAAGATAAGGAGCCACCTTATTCCCAAGGTGTGCGTGCCGTCTTGAATAAAGTCATTAATTTTATAATACGCTTTGGCACACAAACGTTCTTTAACTACTTTTTTAAACTTATTAATGGGAAAGTTTTGAACCTTTTCTGGGATTATATTGTATAAGCGTATACATTGGCCTTTAAAGGATTTACTAACTTTGCTTAGTCTGAACACTGGCATATCTAACTTGTTCTTATTTCTAGTGTTTACACAATGATTATCACATTTCTTTTTGAAGTTGTTTAGATTCTTTCTTACATATAACACATTTTCCAAAATGTATTGAGATGCGACGGTCAGAACTTATATTTCTTTAAACTTTTCCCTTAGAGATTCAAAAGTCGACATCTTATAAATAGAACGTATAGCACGTTTCTGCAGCACAAATATTGTATTAATGTCCGCAGCGTTTCCCCACAAGAGGATGCCGTACGACATTATGCTATGAAAATATCTTAAGTAAACTAATCGCGCGGTCTCTATGTCGGTAATTTCTCTAATTTTTTAACAGCGTATGCTGCAGAACTCAGCTTATCTGCCAATTTAGCAATATGTGGTCCCCACTGTAACTTACTATCTAATGTTATACCTAGAAATACAGTGGTGTCTACTAATTTCATTTTCTCATTATTTAATAGTATATTGGTTTGTGCCTGCGTAACATTTGGCAAGCTGAACTTTAAACATTTTGTTTTATTAGAATTCAACAGTAAATTATTAGCATTAAACCAATGTACTATTTTTGAGAGAGCACTATTTACCTCGTCATTGTTAGATTGTCGTCGCTTCGCATTAAAAATTAGTGAAGTGTCATCAGCAAAAAGTACTATCTCATGCTTATCATTAACTAGATAAGGTAGATCATTTATATAGATGAGAAATAGAAAAGGGTACAAAATAGAAAGGGCCCCTGTGGTACTCCTAGTTTAATTTTAGTACCATTAGACCTTTTGGAATTAACTTCTACAGTCTGTGTTCTATTTATTAGATAAGAGCTTAGAAGCTTTAGTGCCGTGCCCCTTACACCATAATGGTATAATTTCCTGAACAGCGTATCATGCTCCACACAGTCAAATGCTTTGGATAAATCACAGAATATACCAAGTGCATCCTGTGACCTCTCCCAAGCTTCAAATATACTGCACAGAAGACTGATGCCTGTATCTGTTGTGGACCGACCTTTAGTAAAACCAAACTGATTACTATGTAACAATTTATTCGAGTTGAAGTGAAAAAGTAATTGATTTAGAATAATTTTCTCAAAAATTTTACTTAAAGTCGGTAATATGGATATTGGTCTATAGTTAGCTGGGTCTGATTTATTCCCAGCTTTAAAGAGAGGCATCACCTTGCTGTGCTTCATCAAGTCAGGGAACACGCCACTTTTAATACAATTATTAAAAACTAATGCTTGGTGAGGGGCAATGATGTCAATTACTGGTTGAAATAAGGTAAAATGTAAGTAGCTACAGTTACAAAGCAACATTAAATATTCAACATCAAGTTGAACAAGATAAAAAAAAATACGTGTGGTACTCGGGGACTGCCGCGGTAAAGTCTACACGCATACGTCTAGTCGCACGCACTCAAACACCGAGCCGAAGTCTGCCGAACTGAAACGACGTTAGAGACGATGCACGGCTTTCAACGCCGCACCGCTGTGCCGGTCGCAGTGGGGGGGCGTTAGGTTTATTTTCGTTACGGAATTGCTTGATTCGGTCGCCGCGCTCAAAGCCCGCGATAAAAGCTATGCAATAGATTAAAATTGTAATTATTAGCTAGTTAGTTTAGTTGCTAGTTCCACAACACAAAATATAATATTATGTTGAGTAATAATTGTATGTAATTTTAAATGTCGCCCGCACCTTCATACGCAAAAGGAAAGCGGGAGCCAAACATTTAGCCGCGATAAAAAGCCTATACCTACTTTGCATTTTCCTACTCTACATCTGTGCCAAATTTCATTAAAATCGATCCTGTAGTTCCGAGGTATATTCAAATTTCAATCTAATCTAATCTTTCCACTTTACAATATTAGTATATAAGTATATCTGATAATGTGTTGAGTAATAATTGTAATTTTATATGGCATTAAAACCACTAGGGTTTCAATAAGCTGTAACTAAAGTAATGTGGCTTTGCGTGCACGTCGCTAGTATAGTCTATTGAATTGTTCTATTGATTCTCTTTAAAGCTGCCAAATTCATTGATCAATTGAATGAAATGAAACTTTTTTTTCTACTCGAAAACTTTTAGAAAGCGAAAACTAATGGCCACGTACTAAGCTGTCTCTGATTCATATAAAATGACATTTCTAGTGCATCACTCCTCTTTGACTCGATGTCAGTTAGTTGGGACAGAATGTTAACTTAGTGAGATTAAAAATGAAAAAAGATATTATAATATTAGGTTCCCTTTGGCCCATGGAGCCTTGGCACTTAGTAGTACATTAGTATTTCAATACAGTACTCCTCAATCCTGCTACATACTATTATAAATTTTTAAGTTTGTGAGGATGGATGTATGGGGATGGATGAGTGGATGTTTGTTACTCTTCCACGCAAAAATTAAACAGATTTTGATGAATGATTTGGTATGGTGGTAGTTTTGGCTCTGGATTAAAACATAGGCTACTTTTTTGGGCCCCAAAAATAACAGTGTTCCCGTGTGATACTTTATTTACGCGAGCGGAGCTGAGCCTAAAAGTTAGTTCAAGTATAAAGGCCGTTTACAAACTTATTCGTACAGTAACTACAGTTGCTACACTCTTTAAATCCAAAACCTACTTAGATACGCTCAGAAAATAATACGGAAAGACTTAAGTTAAAAGTACTTATGTTTCTCGGGTACCTGAAGAAGTTTGGATGGGTTTTCATTGTGCTGAGACAGCCATCGCGAGCGTTCACGCCAGCTCTAGCGAAATTGATCAGCGAAAAATGTGGGGACAATATAGCTTTCGTATACAAAACTGCCTTATAGATATGGGTGAAGATGTTATATTTTATCTTAAGATACTTGGATATTTTATTTAATGTAGTACTTAATATGAAAGTATAAAATTTCTTAGCCGTCTGTGATAGTTCATACAAACTGTATATAGCTATATTTTTTCTATCTATCAATCTATATATTTTGCACTCATATTTCTCATATGACGTAGGCATCCTCTAAGCAAGAATTGTACTAAGGAAAATTCAACCCCCAAAGGGGTAAAATAGGTGATAAAAGTTTGTATGAAACTTTTTATTCCTTGGACATATTTGCATGATATTTCGTATAATTTGAGTACGGAAAAAATAATGAATTACGTTTTCTAAAATTCAGCCCCTAGGTGGGTAAAATAGGGGATGAAAGTTTAAAACCTAATTTTACGCGGGCGAAGCCGCGAGCAATTAATGCTACTCTTAACATAAAATATTATGATATGTAGTATGTTCGCCCTCTGTGATGCCCCTTAAAGCCGCCTTTTAGGGTTTTACCATAATGTACTCTATAGATGTGACTTAAGTATGTAGGACGCCAATGAAAATTTAAACCATTTTCATTATGACTTGGCAGTTGACAGTGTGTGTTTTGTTTTTGTATGGGGTGCAAATTCCAAATTTGGGATGTACGTCAATACTCTTATCAATCTAGATTCGAGAATTCAGTGTCAAATAGTAGGGGGGCTCCTGTAATTATATAGGCGCGTAGACGAGGGTCGGTGCCCGCGAGTGCTTCGACCCGTGGCGGGCGCATGCGCGGTCGCTTCAGCCGGTGTGCCACTTGTGAATCTTACGGCCATAGTGATAAGGTCGACAAGTGGTACACCGGCGACCGCGCGAATCGACCACCCCCACCCGGCCGCGCCCGGCAACAGTAATCGCGTCTAGGCGCTATGTACTCAGGGCTGCCGATATCGACTTCTGGCCCACTTTTCAATGAGGTAAGAGGCAGCCGTACGGCTTAACCCTTTGATGATTCATTTACCATTCATCATCAACTAGGATCCTAAACAACTCTGCGCGACGCGGGCTCGGCAGCACTTAACGCTTATAGGGCCTATGCGCTCACCAGGGTTGTCAATATCGACTTTTGGCCCACTTTGAATGAGTTGAGAGGCCTTAGCTTAACCCTTTTATGATTCGTTTATCATTCAACATCAGCTGGAATCCTAAACAACTCTTATGCGACGCGGGCTCGGCAGCACTTAACGCTTCTAGGGCCTATGCACTCACCAGGGCGGTCAATATCTACTGGCCCACTTTCGAATGAGTTGAGTTTCCTTAGCTAAGCATCCGGTACGGCTTCATGCAATGCTTAATCCTTTGACAATTCGTTTATCATCAGCTGAATACAAACGGCTATTAAATTCGTGCCTTTTAATCATTTGATAATTCGCCTTTTATTTTTAAACCCACATCACCCTGAAGGAAAATGTGCCTAGTGGCTTCTATTGATTCTGGACATGGCATCCAAGGCCCTATGTCGATCCAGTAGTTTTATTTCTAAAGAACTCTTCAAAGTATATCAGAACATTGACTAACAACAGATAATACAAAAATGTATTGTATTTGACCGTTTTTGTTATCAGTAGAAAGAAATATGGGCAGTGGACAGATAAACAGAGTCAACAGTTCTTAATATCCCGGGCTGAAGGGTCGGCGATATCAAAATAGAGTGTTTGTAAATAAGAAAATATCCTTTAGGTATCACCTGTAGTATATCAGGGAATCAAATAGAATATTGTCCGTTAATTTTTTACCTGTGGATACTTGGCTCCATAGAGATTAGAAAATAGGTTATTATCAAAATGCTTTAAACGTAATTAAATTATTTATATTGTATCGGTCGAATAATAAAGTATACGAATACTAGTACTTGGGTAATCAATCGTTAACCGTCTTTACATAACAAGGAAGATCACTTTCTAACTTATAGACTAGACAATTGCTCCCTTGTTCGCAGTTCCCATAAAACGGCAAAAAGGTTATTGTGTTACACCCTGTCACGTTTCCACCCCTTATTCAAAAGCTACATTAATTGTTCCCTTACTAATTTGGTGATGCGATGTATCTCCCTTTTCATAATTTGCGGTTCGCATTAAGTATCTTTTTTTAAGTTGAATCATTTTTGCTCGCGGCTTGCGTAAGGTCCTTAAATGCTAAATTAAGATATGATATATTTTGAGTCAACATAATGAAAAAAAATGGGTAAAATAACTTAGATGTTTGTGTAAAATGTTTGATTACCATTAAAATAAAATAAAAAGGTACTCTCAGGGAATCTAATTTATAGGAAGGTTGACTGTTGTCATAATTCGTTCGTATTATGTTATTAAAATGGTGTGAAGCGTCCATAGATATTTTTATTTACCCCCTTACTAATAAAAATATTTAAACAGTGGATAAGTTGTACAATGTTTTATCTTTGTCTGATACGTGGAAAAAGTCGCTTGGTAGACAAGGACAAAACATTGTATTGCTTATCCGTTGTGTATATTTTTTTTTAGTAAGGGGTTTATTATTTAGTTATTACCTGATAGTAAAAAACATTTACTATGTGTTAATTTGTAAATGATGATATCAATTTAAATTGCTACAATAATAAAAATCCATATAATTATTATACTACATAACGTACTTAAAATTATGATAATTGCCATGAAAGTTAACACTTAACAGCTAGCTACTTTTACATTTATTATGATGTTAATAACAATATTGTGTAATGCTTATGTTTAACATTTTTACATAGTATAAAATAATGTCGCTTCCGCTGTTGCTCAGCGGATTTTAATGAAATTTTCAGCAATAGATAGAGTGAGAAGGTTTACATATTATGTATTATACATTGCACCCGTGCGAAGTCGGGGCGGTTCGCTAGTATCAAATAAATTAAACTCCTTAGTAACTTACAGTTCAATATTTTTTACCTTATCTTCACATTGGTTGTTTAAGTAAAAAAAAAAGAAAGAAACGCAGAAACTTTCTAGACACATATAAGTAAATCCAAATTTGTCTTTCCCGCTATATGCATCCTACTACTATTATAAATGTGAAAATTTGTGAGGATAGATGGATGGATGTTTGATACTCTTTCACGCAAAAACATCTAACGGATTTTTATGAAATTTGGTATGGTAGTAGTATAAGCTAAGAGACTAGACTAATACATAAGCTACTTTTTATCCCGAAATAGTCTAGACTAATACATAGGCTACTTTTAATCACGAAATAGGGATAAAAATGTACGCGAGCGGAGCCTGTCCAAGTCCTGGATATATTCGATAGTAGATCAAAAATGCATCTTCACTGCTACATGCATCATATCATTTAATAAAAAGTAACAAGAAACATAAATTAAAGTCACTACACGCGGAATGTGTGATTGGGCGATTATAATCTAGCGGCTGCGTTGTGCGTAAACCTGTATCGGAATCGCACAAAACGGCACAAACATTCCGCCGATGTGCCACCGTCGCTTATCGTGTTCGCATAATGATAAACTTTCCTATGTAAATAATAAACATGCGGGGTTAATTTTTGACTCTAATTATAAAGGAATTTTGAGATTGTTACTAAAACATTATTATCATCGTAAGCACATACCTGATACCACTCTCCATCGGGGTCTCGGGTTTTTTATTGCAAGGAGCTATTGACAGCATGTAAAGAAGAAGTACCTGGGTAACCGAGCTTCGCTCGGAGTTCCAGTGGATTCAAAAAAATAAAAAGAATTACAAAAATAATCATCTGACCTGGATTCGAACCCACCACATTCAGAATTTTCGACCACAATCACAGACCGATTTTTCCCAAAAACTCCCTGCATTAGTATGCAGGGAGTTTTGGGGCCAGGACAGATGATTATTTTTGTAATTAAGTAATTTCATGGTAATACTTGCAGCCGTTTCCAAGATTACGATTATATATATATATATATATATACACAAGATTATATCGTTTAAAGTTAATGATTTCTACTTGAAATAAACTTAGGGCCTGTTTCACAATCTACTAATAAGTGTCAGATAGCTTATTGTCTCTGTCGTTGATGATGATGTAAAGTAAGCAGAAAGTGTATATTGTCTAGTATACGACACTTATTAGAAGATTGTGAAACCCCTATTGACGTAATTAAAGATGAAAAGCTTAGCTAGATTCATAACTTACATATAATATAAAATTAAATAAATCATCTAGATACTAAATCTAAATTAAATAAATAAGTATGTTGTTAGCGTTACGGTGAATATGAATGTAGTAAGGATTAAACCCCTCAGGTGCGGATCACTAACTAGGTCGTCGCTCGTTACTCTGTTCATGTTTTAAATCCAATTAATTTGTGTACTGGACCTTTAGTCGAGATGTATTCGATAATTTCGACGGCGAAGTTCGAAAACAAAATGTATGGGATTTGACATAAGGCAACGCAAGCGTCATGTCACTCAGCGATGACTTTCTACGATCACTACTAAATAACAGATGAGGGTATATGTTTCTTATCCCGGACCTTAGACCAACATGCCCTAGGCCTACGATCCCGCGACAGTTTTTTGTGGTGGCGATAGAGGAAATAGCACTGTAAATAGAACACTGAGCTACAACAACAGAAATGAAAATCGAACACACTAGTGTAGTGCTGTAAAATTGACTAGAGTACATACTTTTTTATCGTCACAAAAACTGTCTTTGGAACGAGGGCTAACTTCAAAAACTCTACACCGTGTCAAAATATGGGGCTTGGTCATTTCGCTACATTCACCGAGTGTTAAAAAAACTATTGACTGTTCCATGACTTTTCTATTATCCAGATTACAGTTCTTGTAGTAACGGGTGATCAGAACACTGTTAGTAAATTGTAATCAGTGTATATACTTTTATACATAATATGATATGACGCGCGTACCCATAAAAAAGTGTTTTTTCCGAGTGTGACTACTATTTTTTGCCTTAACATTCTCGCATAAGCCCGAAAGCCTTACAATTAGCTTTTGGAGACTGTCTCCAATCTCCATATTTTGGATTTTATGAAATCTGCAAGGATTTTTTAAGCAAATTTCAACCCAATATAACCTTATAAATAATATCCCTGCTTTTCGGTCCATCAAAACAAAACGCCTACTGAATTTTAAGTTGTGCTTAAGTAACTGAACATTTTGAGAAAAAAAATCTATATATCATCTTTATTCCACACCTCTTCAAAAGAATTTATTGAATTTTACGTTAAACAGATTAAACTTACATTTTATATAGAAGATAATGTAGATCATATTTTAGTATAAAATATTTGTTTCTTAAACTGAACTAGAAAGTAAACGACTCAATGACGAAGGTTACATTTAATAACTGATACCGGTTTATTTTAAAGACGAATTAATAACTGTGTACGGAGGTTTCTCGAGTAGAAAAGGGAATTTAAACCGATAACCGGTATTGGGAGCATAAGCTGTACTGTATACATCCTACAGGATTTCGCCTGCCGCTAGGGTTACCTTCCGACTTTGGTCCAAACTTTGCTTTAAAAACATCAGGACAAATTAAAAAAATTGTCTGTTTTTTTTGCTTAAATGGAGTATGAGTACTAAAACTGACATAAGTATGTAATATCAAATTAGTCTTTAGTGTTTATTATCTTCCCAGTGTTTATTATCTATATATTTAGACAAAATATAAATTTTCTTAAAATTAATAAACTTAATGAGATCATGCAATTTTTTATTGCAATCGCAAACGATCAACGAGTTCAAACTTCAAGCATAAAAAAAAATCATTCATCATAAAATAATCAAACTTAAAACTAGTTTTTAATAAGTGTGCGAATTTTAATTGTTACCCCCTTACTAATAAAAATATTTACACAACGGATAACTTAAACAACGTTGCTATCTTTTTCTATCACGTGACATTTCCAAATTATTTCTACGTTCTTTAAGTTATCTGTTGTGTAAATAGTTTTACTAGTAAGGGGGTTA
Organism: Phengaris alcon alcon; assembly: GCA_037179445.1. Taxonomy (NCBI): domain Eukaryota; kingdom Metazoa; phylum Arthropoda; class Insecta; order Lepidoptera; family Lycaenidae; genus Phengaris; species Phengaris alcon. The sequence continues at coordinate 171,627 of JAYRCH010000617.1, read as the reverse complement.
GTGTTTGCATTTTGTGACTAAAATTGATCTCTCATAAGGCTTTTTGACAGGACTTTTTAATATTCTTAATGGTACCTACCGTTCCAATATCTTAGGACACTGGCATTTTGGTCCCAGCGAATCTCTACAGTTACTCGCGGTGATGTCATTTAACTTTAAAGGGAAAATAGAAATAGAGGGAGAATAGTTGTAGCTTGAAATCTGGATTAAAACTTAGGCTACTTTTTATCCCGAAAAGTACAGTGTTCCCGTGGTATAATGTATTGCCGCGGGCGGAGCCGCGGACAGAAGCTAGTACATTAATAATTTTCTGTTATAAGCGCAAGAAAACCGAGATGGTGTCAAAGAGCTACATGGCCCTTGGAGTAGTGTCACTTTGTACATCTTCTTGACTCTCGCGCGCGTATGGCAGCGAAACGTGCTATATGTGCTATAGATTGTGATGAGTAGCACGAAATTTTGTGCCGATTTTAAAAGAAACAATTGTCTATACTAATATTATAAAGAGGAAAGATTTGCATGTCTGTTTGCTTGCATCGAATAGGCTCCGAAACTATTGGACCGATATTGATGAAATTTGGCGCAGATATAGAATAGGCTACGTGGAAGTACGTATACGTACGGATTTCCTTTTGCGCGTTTGAAGTCGCGGGGAACATCTAGTATTAAATCGTCCTGAATCTAATATATAAAATTTTCGTGTCATAGTGTTCGGGGACACACTCCTCCGAAACGGCTTCACCGATTCTATGAATTTTTTTTTTGCTTATTCGGTAGGTCTGAGAATCGGTCATAATCTATTTTTTCAACCCCTAAATGATAAGGATGACCCACCCCTAAATATATATTTTTTATTTTTATATGATGTGGCATTAAAAAATACATACAAATCAGCTAGTAAATAAATAAGGTGGTACAGTAAATAAATGTAATAAATGAGGTGATAAAGTAGTCATTGATCCACACTTTAATATGTAAACTATTAATTACTATTGTAATGCTTGATAAACAGTTTATTGGCATTAAATTTACACACATGACACAGTAGAACAGTATGTTTAAATGTCATGCAAACTTGCGTGTACTGTGTTTGGGTAATTTTATCACCTAAAACTACCCTTCGACTATTAAAATTGGCTCAATGGAAGCAAAGTTTTGACTCAATAGATTAGGGACAGACCCTACACGTTAAAGTTTGTCTTAAAATTATCACCTACGTGCAAAAGGACCATATAATATAAGGTTTGGTAAAATTAATTACGTTTATTTTGAGTATATGATCTACTGCTTATTTTAAAGATGTTTAGACAAAAAAAATATTGTCCTACTTAAAGTAAAAAAATCATCTCGTGTATGGGTGAATCTCCGCTCAACGCAATGTCGCCCATATAAAGGAAGATTTTTTTTTTATTATGACAATTATTTTTTTGTCTAAACGTCTATACATAAGCAGTAGCATATGCTCAAAAGTAATTTATTTTATTGAAAATTATATAAGGACACATTAAATAATTATACACTATGTTATGTGCAAACTAAATACTATACCTATCCTGATTACCATATATTAATCAAGCCAAATATACACTATCGGAGATAACAAGCCTCGGTAATTTTATCGTCATATCTGTCAGGTCATCCCTCGGGACCTCGAATCACTGAGCATTCGATAATCCGACTCATACACGCGAAATTTTGTGTTCGCGCTCAAAATCTCGAATATCATCACCACGCCAAAAGTTTGTAAACTTCGCTGGCATTTCCTTTCGCTGTGCAGTGGCGTGCATGTGGCGTTGATATCATACACAACAGACAGTTTAAAAATCTCTATATTAATCATGTAACATATTGCCTACAATTTTTGATGTGTAACAATCTTTCCTCTCGCTTTCTTGCAATTTGTGGGATTGATTTCGTGAAATGGGACGAGAATGTGTAACAGGATATCGCGGAAGCTTTGATTTGACGAATGAGCGCGCGGTGGTAGAGTTGACCGTCAGACTAGAATCAAATATTTAAATATTTAGCTTTTTTAAATTTTGACGTTAATTTCTGTCACTACATAACGGAAAAGTTTCCGTATTTTTTTATCATATTAGAAAATAGTACGTACTAAGCATTGTGTTTTTTTTAAATATTTTCATAAAATGTTACAATGATAATGTGACCACATAATAATGATCAACTGCTATCGCCATACATTTGTCCTAAACAATGTATGGCGATAACTGTTTAGCTATTTAAGGATATAACGGTAAATGAGAAGTTTTTTTTATGAAATTGACCAAGAAACGAGCAGAAGGATCGCCTGGTGGTAAGCGATTACCGCCGCCTATGGACACTCGCAAACCAGAGGAGTTACACTTTTAACAACTCTGTATTTCGCACTTGCGTTCCAATGGTCTTTAAAATCTCCAACCCCTTGTGCCTCCGTTACCTACCTCAATCACTCGGCAAAACACAACGCAAGCGTTATTTCACGCCGGTTTTCTGTGAGGCCGTGGTATTTATCCGGCCGATCCGGCCTATTTGTGCCGAAGCAACGTTTAAAAATAAATGAATGCATTCACCAAGGCATCAGACATGACAGATTACACGAAGTACCTACTATTTACACTAAAATATAATTGTGGTTTGTTCTAATGTGATGAACTGGTTTATTACAAACTGTAGTTACATTTATGGTTTTACAGCACGAAAATTTGAGTTAATAACATGAAGGCCCATTTACATTTTACCTTACTACGCTGTAAAGAAAATCTCGCAGGAACAGTACATTTCCCCGCGATAAAAAGTAGCCTATGTTCTTCCACGTGGCCTACTCTATACGTATGAATTTACGAAATTAACCAAGAAATATCGTTATTCAAAGTCAGTCAATTTTATTTATTCAAAATTGGTATTTTTATACACGTCGGTCTACATGATGCCTACCACCGGTTCGGGAACTAGCCCGGCGAGAAGAACCGCCGTAAGAAACTCGCGCGGGCCATCTTTTATCAAAAAGATGGTTTGAAGAAGAAAAATTGTCTTTTAAAATAAAAAAGGTATATATAACAATGTTATGACTAAAACTACATAACAAGAGTACAATAATATATGTAATTTAGGAGTAGCTTTGCAGAGGGCCACCTCATTTCCAAGGTGTGCTATCATTAACTATATATAAAATCATTAACTTTATAATAGGCTTTAGCATACAAACGTTCTTTAACTACTTTTTTAAATTTATTGATTGAAAAATCTTAAACGCTTTCTGGGATCTTATTGTATAGGTGTATACATTGATTGGCCTTTAAACGAATTCTTTACTTTACTAAGTCTAGTCGCTGGTACATCAAGCTTGTGCTTATTTCGGGTATTTCTATTGTGGTTGTCACTTTTCTTTTTGAATAGGCTTATTTTTTTTAACATATAATACATTTGCCAGAACATACTGAGAAGCTACAGTTAAAATTCCAGTTTCTTTAAACCTCTCTCTTAATGAAGTGTTGGGGGCCAGCTTGTAGATTGCCCGAATATCTCGCTTCTGCAGCACAAATATAGTATTTATATCTGCAGCATTTCCTCGCAGTAGAATGCCATAGGACATTATACTGTGGAAGTAACTAAAATATACTTTTGATACAATTTTCAGCACTATGCTCATAAATGGAAAATGCAGTTTCAGCACCATGCTCGGATTTCTATATTAGTGTGGTGTGGCCGATAGGTATTCCAAAAACATAACATTTTATTAAATAATTTTACTCTTTGTTCGCAGTGCTGATAATTTATTGTACTAGTGTTTGGGTCACCCTAAGCCCCATTTAAACAAAAGTAATTGGCATTATAGATTAACACGCAAAAATTTAATTGTTTGGAAATTTGGGATAAGAACCTCAATTCTCGTATTTAAAGTAGACTTTCAACTTTTAACTTTGATTGTATTGTAAGCTAGTTGTTATCATAAACGTTTGGACCAATCAGGAGGCGTTAGACGCCGCTTTAAAGTTTACGATAATACCGGTTTGACAGTTCTAGCGTGTCGGGACTTAATTGTATGTGTATTATTGCAGGTTTTATTTAGCAGCGGGCTATCGGCAATCCGAAGATTTTTTTAGGTCCAGTAGTTTCCGTGTTTAGTAGACAAAAAAAAAACATAACTTTAAAGTCGCCGACTGAACATTTAAGTTAAGGTAAATTACGTTTCGGTAACTGTAAGCTATGTCTGTGCCATAAATCTATATTTATGACGCGTATGTGCCTAATGCCTAATTTCATTTATAATTTCATCCCACGGGAACCACTGTACAGTATACTTTTTCGGGATAAAGTCGATCTTGGTCTCCTCTTCGGGATTGTCTTGGTGTTGCAAAAATTCAAGATCAAGACCAAGACTGATTTTGAGCAACACCAATTCAGAAAGAAAGTTACTAAACAAATATGCTAAAAATTGATATATTTAATAAAGAAGTTTAGATAATTCGTGCTGGATAATCTTACCGTTTGCACAAAAAATAAGTAAAACGAGGTATTTTTTGATCGTTAAGTGAAATCATGTATCCCAAGCGTAATGACGCGTAAGACGCAATTACGTTAACGTCTGAATAATTCAGCGAAAATAAAGACCTGAGCATATCAGGACATGCCTAAGGAGAGTTCCGTAGCTGTTAACGCGTAATAGGTTTTCTTTAAATTACTTCAAAAGTCATTGTCCGATTTCACCCAAACTAGTTTTGGCATGACTATCACCATGAAAAATTACAGTTTTTATCTCTTATAGTGTAGAAATGTTAGGTTAAACTAACATACAAACCAATTAAGAGGCCGATTACGTGCTCTAAAATGGTTCACTTTAAAAAAAACGTATGAAACCTTGACTTTTTTTTAAAAGACCTATTCGATTCTCATCGAATAAAAACATTTTTTCATCCACACTTCATACTAAAATATTAAAATATTATTATATTATAATGCAAAAACTGAAATCTACACACAATCTATAACTATACCCAATTTCATCCGTTTACAATCATCATTACATAAGCTTGAAAAAGACAGACAGACAGACGGACGGACAGAGCGAGTAGTACGGAACCCAAAAAAAGAAGGTATGTCATCGAAAACTTTTTCTTGTAAAACGATTTCAAGACATTCTGTAGTTGATACCACGTAGCCCGTATTGTCAATAACTTATCAGATGTTTGCATAACATCTGATGTACAAGTTACAAGCTTGGCTCTGCAGAGCAAACCTTGTAATTTGTAGAAAGTCTGTAAGGTACTATAAAAAATATGGCATAAAAGAAAAGTAATTAACAATGATTTGTTTAAACTTGCGGCCATGTGACGGTAGCTAAACGACCCCTACGCCCTAGCATTTTCGCCTCGTTTGGCTCGTCGTGACTGGGACACTTGTCACAGCACAGTAGTCTCTTCCCTCAGATATAGGCTGAGGTGAAATTTAGGGCACAAACGTAAAAGTTTGTATGGGAGAAAATACATGCTATTTAAGTAAAATGCTGGAGCGATTTGTCCCTAATGGGCCAATTTCCCCTGAAACTATCCCACTTTCCTTCTCAACAAGGGTTCCTGGCTTTACCAATATCCGTACATAGTAAGAATATTTTCTCTCATTTCTATGGAGTGCTTCGTGCTAGTGAGCCAATCTTGGCTATGGGTTTAGGTGAAACTTTTAAAACTTGTGGTAAAATATTTTTAGGGGCTTATATTGTTAAAACTCCTAGTGGCTTGGACAGTATAACTGCGCTTCCTTTAAGTAAAATTCCTAATGCTAGATTTGCGTTAACATGTTGGCAATTAAGCAAATTCTGTTTTTCCGCGGTGCTCCTCCGAGCTTCTCATCAAGGATCCATGCATTGATCTCGGTGATGCATCCAAAACAATCTGCAAGCGATAATTGAACAAACGTGGCAACAGACATGAATCTATTTTTAGTTTGAAGTCGAACAGATAATAAACCCTAAATGTGTGGTGCTCATATGCTACAAATATATATAAACTCAAAACTGCAAGATATACACCATTTTTGACAAAATAGTAAATAAACTGTAATTTTTAGGCTATCAAGTGGCCTGAATTGATATTTGGCGAATCGCTCAATCTGGAATTGATACATCTAATCCCATCTATGTGGTTTTTTTTTGTGGTTTTCAATTGTTTTGTACCACACATATCACATCATGTGTTCACCACCACCTACCACCAGGCAGGCAATATATGACATAGCAATCCAAAAAGCTTTTGAGTTTCTATGACATACTCGTAAAAAATATTTTGCCTAATGATAGCCATATACCATACAGTCTATCGACTAATCGACTTGGTCAGTTCGATTGGATCAGTTAGACCTGATCGTGTATGGGCGTATATGGCATGATGGTCTGTACTGTTTATGTCAATGTGGAACTGATCCAATAGAACTGATCAAGTTTATTTGGACAATAGACTGCGTGGTGTAGGTATGGCTATCATTATACAAATCTTGTATGTGAAGAACTGTTTCTTATTACTTACCTAATACCTAATACCGTACTTACCTAATTTAATAATTAAGTAACTATGCGAAATTGTAGATGGAGAGCTACTATGAAATTTAGAACAGAAAATCATGAGTTGATAGCCAGCATATTTCCAATTTAGTTTTACAGTGAAAGTCCTGCAATCTCGTGTAAGGTACAATAGGAGAAGTATATGACAAGGTTTAGGCTTGCCTCAAGCACCTGCTCGAAATTTCCTAGTACATCTTGGGCTGTTTTTATATCGTGATCTAAAATAGATGTCTAAATGCTATGCGCGAAATGCGCATAGCATTTAGACATCGCAGCGCATAAAATTTAGCATGCGCGCTTAATTAATAAAACATTTTTGATATAATATGCTAGATAACGTGTTACCCCTTTTTAAGAGTTTACTTACACACAAGTAATTTCATAATTATCTTATACTTTAAACGAATCTTGTATATGTATATATATATATATATATATATATATATATATATATATATATATATAGTATTTTGAAATTGACTAGTATACAGGGAGTTTGGGGGGAGAAAAATCAATCTAGTCTTATCCCTGGAAAACTGCGCGTTTTTAAGCTATATATATCTTTTTTTTCGTCGTGCAACAATATATCAATAATTTCGACTCTATTATATCAGTTCAATTGGCAGTTTGGTATGCGTATGTGTCATTTTTACGTTGCTTGGAAATTCGGAATGTGGTGGTCCTAATCTCGGTCAGATAAATAATTGTGATTTTTTATTTTTTATTTGCATGATATTTTGTATGCAGCTGGTTTTGAGGATGATAAATCGATTTAGCTAGGTCGTATCCCAGGAAACATCGTTTTTTTTTTGGTTTTAAATATTTTTTCTTTCGTTGCGTAATAACTAATTAGACTTTTTTGGCCCACAAATTGTCAAAAGTGCGAGGTTCAGTGACGTATGCTTAAACTTTTTGAGTTGTTTGCAAATTGGTTTTGTGTTCGAGTCCCGGTCGGAATAATATTTTTGTGATTTTATTTTAATACCTATTGCCATCTATATTTTTTTTGTTCTACTAAACCTCCAAGCAAAGCTCGGTCTACCAGGAACTGGTACTTTAAACGAGTAATTTTGCATAATTGTTATTTTATAAATAAATATTCCAAGACCAATAAATAATTGGGTATTGGACATTTTAATATTCATGAAATAAAATCTCCAATAAAACTCGCCTATCTCACCCGAACTTCTATTGTCTTAAAAAGCTAAATCCACGGCGGATCCCAAAAGACACTGGCGAATCCTGCCGGATTTTCCACCAAGGGCGGCCAAGTTTCGGACATAACATTTCGAACTATAAAACCATTATAGTACTTAAAAAGGTATATAAAAATATATATTTTTAAGTTAGGGAATAAAAAAAATAAGGAATCTCCGAATATCAGAGAATTGTGATTTTGAGAAGTGCAAAATACGTACTTATGGTAACCGTTGTCATCATATCTGTATAGTCTATGGTTATCATGCTGTAAATTGTCAATTTGAGGCGTAAAAGTCCATCTAGTGCCTCAATAGATAGATTTATTTTTATTGTAGTATAAAGTTAATTCTTTTTCTACAGTTCAACAGTTTAGTACTAATTTTATAAAAAAAAATTGTTTCATGGGGTCTGAAATAGATCCCTCTATACTATTTATACCAAGAAAAATAATTAGTGTGTTTTTGGTTTTCGTAACGTGAATGCGACATATATCATTGATCTGTTAGCATATTGCGTTTCCAAACAAACTAGTTATTAATTTCATAACGTAATTGACATCACAACTAATAGAACTATTTATTGAACAATTGGTTACGTTATATTTAATCAAACATTTTTATCCTCCGTGTTTGATGTATAATATTATTGCTTTTTTTGTTTGTTCCTATGTTCATAAAGTACACCTTACAATAAATACTTTTTGGGCCACGTATTTTACGAGGGGAGGTCCAAAAGTTCGCGGAATGAAAGGGTTGTTAATAAAATATAACAATAAATTTATTTTTCCTTTTCAATATAATCACCCTTAAGTGTAATACATTTATTTGATCTATGGATAAATTTTTCTAAACCATCGAAAAAATATTTTTTGTCTTTGGCCTCAAAATGCGCCGAAATTGCCTCCTTCACTTCGTTATCGTCGGAAAATTTCCTTCCCCTTAGCTCTTTTTTTAAATTTGGAAACAAATAAAAATCGCTAGGGGCCAGGTCTGGACTGTAGGGTGGGTGAACAAGTGGTTCGAATCCATGCGTGTGAAGAGCAGCCATGGCAACTCGGCTCTTGTGAACCGGCGCGTTGTCTTGCAAAAGCAACACACCCTTGGCCAATTTTCCACGACGTTTTTCTTTAATTGCCTCCTTTAACTTTTCCAATATTGTGGCGTAGTATTCTCCGGTTATAGTGGTACCTTTTTCTTTATAATCAATCAGTAATATTCCCTCACAATCCCAAAAAACAGTGGCCATCAACTTTCCTGACGATTCTGACACTTTGAATTTCTTGGGAGGTGGTGTACCCTTTTTGTGCCATTGCATGGACTCCTGTTTTGATTCAGGTTCAAAGTGATGAACCCATGTTTCATCTCCAGTAACAATCCGCTCCAAAATCTGCACAGGGTTGTCTCCACACACCTCCAAAAAGTGCTTAGACGCGTCGATGCGCTGCTGTTTTTGAAGCGGCGTGAGCATTCTCGGCACCCATCTTGCACTGACTTTTGTCATGCCCAAGTGGTCGTGCAGGATCCGCAAAATGGTTGTATCTGATACTCCAACAAATGCAGATAATTGTTTTTTATTTAAACGTGTGTCTTCCAGTACAAGTTTTTCGACTTTTTCGACGATGTCTGATGTGGTGGCCTCAACTGGCCGCCTAGAGCGAGGGTCGTCTTCAATTGAATCTCGACCATGTTTGAAAAGTCCATGCCACTTATAAACCATTGTTTTACCAGGGCACTGATCTCCATAAACGGCTTCCATTTCATTTAAAATGGTTTGAACGTTTTTTCCTTGCTTGGTAAGGAATTTTATCACAGCGCGATGTTCAATTTTCTCCATAGTTGCAGTTTGCTTCCGGATTGACTTGTTTAGCAGGCGAGTACTCGTAAACGAATGGCGCTATAGGGTTGAGATTTTATATATATACTAATTATGAGTGCTCAATTAGTATGACACTAAGCGAGCTACCCTATCCCCACTCCATCCCCTCCATTCCGCGAACTTTTGGACCTCCCCTCGTAAATACCAGGCAGTAAATGTATTGCGATTTGCCTGTTTTCTTTAACAATCCGCTTTCATTGTTATCATTAAACAAACTCGAATGTATCTCCACAGAGTGACTTATCTCACATTTTTTGTGCACCCGACAGATGTATGTGGGGTTTGAGTATGGGGTGTGGGGTGAGGCGCGCGGGGTGTGGGGGAATGCCGGCCGGTGAACTTCGAAATCAATACAGCTGCCGAGGCTGAGTTCCGCCGTCGCGATGGCAACGCGCCGCGACGAGCCGCCATCACACCGACATCGTGTGCGAATGAATGAGTAATTTTCGTGTGAATTATGAGTGTTGAAAATCTTGAGCTTGAATGAAAAAATCCTTTTCATGGGTGGTTGTTTTAGTGGGATGTTAATGCATATTTACATACATATTTTAATTAAATGCATTAATTAAAATGTGATGTTATTTTATGTGCAATAAATTGAATTATAAGTAATTTGTTGTACCTTAAGAATTCGAGTCCTTTAAATAGATTTAATCAAATTTTTGAAACCCTATTTTTAAACGAAACCCTTAAATTAAAGTAGCCTAACGTCAGCCTCCATATAACATCAGCTATCTGCCAGTGAAAGACGGAAGTCCAGTCAAAATCGGCCCAGTCATTAACGAGAATTAACAGAAAGATAGACCGATGGCCAGACAAAAATATTTTTGGTGTAGGTGCCCACAGATAAAATAAAGCTAGGTCGTATATATATTACGTACGTGAATGTATATATTTTAACTCTGTGGCCTACCACCGTGAATACTATCAAATGCATTTTGTGCAAAGCTGTTAATTTGAAATTACAAACAGCAACTCCATGTTTATTTATTTGTATAGACATACATACAATTTAGTGCCAGTCTATGCAAACCTTAGGTCTAGGGCCGATGCTCCCGAAGAGCCCCCTCTCCGTCTGGGCGGTTTATCCCCGATCTAACCTGATTGTAACCTGTTGAACTCGAACCACGTGCGAGCCTAGATTCTGGATCTAGTGATGCTCATAAAGTTATGTGAGGTCACTTCTTGTGAGATACGTCATACGTAGTCTAGATTTTATTTCCATCGAAGGTCACGAAGTTGTGAGGTCATTTCCATTAAAGTTAGGTAATCGATATATAAGGTATCTTCCCTTACATATTGATCACCTAACCTTAAGTTATTTATGATGCCTAATCATGTGAACCGACGTTCGTTGTAGAAAGTGTATAAAAATACCAATTTTGAATATTTTTTTTGACTTTGACTTATTTATCTGGCGCGCTCGAGCATATCCAAAATCCCCTCTTAAGCTCCCTAACCATTACAAACAGTTACACCATTCGATAGTGTTGCTAATAATGAACAAATTCTGGGAAGTAATAAACGGCAAACATAAAGAAAGTGCTCATTTGGATTTTTTTTGAAAATTAAGAAATTGGAGCATCTGTCAAGATTCACTGAACAGTGAACACCCCCTATGAAAATCTGACGCCCCACGCAAATCGTCAGATTAATATACATATATTTCATATTAGTGATTTGTTGGCGCATGAACAGTACTATAATAAATTCCGCGATGCTCGAGTATGTCCACAAATAGCATTATGGGCTCCCCCCAACTATAACCCGATTATTAAAAATATGTTGTATAGCTATGAACTACGAGTTTTTTTTTACTGCCCAGTACCAACTTCGTAGTAAGAATAAACTGTTTAGAAGAAGTAAGATCAAGAAGCTGCTCTGCATATATGATTATAATTTTAATATTATTTTGATAAGCGATTTCTGCAATATCAATACATTGGTACTTGGAAGACGTGTCGAAAACTATCATGGTACAGGTCGTGCCCAGGTAAAGCTTGTATATTTACATGGAAGGCGTGGCTGTAATGAAACGCGCATGCTCTCGCCCAAGGACCCAGCCTAGGCTGCTAGGCTTTTCAAATATCTAGGTGTGGCAAGGTAAGGTAGCCTCATTACTGTTGTTTACAATCGCGTTTCAAATGTTTTGCTGCGAACGAATACAATTCCTAAATTTAATTTCATCAAGTACCTAGTATCGTACGTTTCAAATTTTCATACAGCTTCATTAGAAAGTGTTATAGTCGTCCGATTTCAATCACTTTTTAGGGTTCCGTAAGTACCCAAAGGGTATGCAGGAAACTGAACATAATCGTAAAGGATAAGTTGTAGCAATAAAATTGAATTAAAATATTAATTTAGCATTTTATTTGAAAAAGCTTGATATTATGATCATAAGCCGTACCAATCAGCTAGTTAGTTGTTAGGGCCCAGTCACACGAGGCGCGCGAAATTCGAGCACCTGTCTTCATTCATAGCGAATTGAGCTTTATCGACTAGACCACAATGTACAACTTGATGGCAATCACCTAAGGCTGGGACTCAGAGCATTAAAAATATAACTCTGCGCTAATAATAGGTCTTTACCTTTGAAATTGCCGTTCTGCAGTACTGGCCATTTCAAATCAAAATAATTTTTGTTTGGCTAAGAATTCTAATTTCAAATTAATTTTATTTTAAAAACAGAGTTCTTTTTCCAAAAGTAGTCATTTGTTTATTGATTAGTGTTACATTTTCATCGCATTTCAATCTTTTTCGTTATCATGGATACGTTAAAAATTCGAGTAATTATGGAATATGAGTACCGTCGTGGCAGCAACGCGGCACAAGCAGCACGCAACATCAACGACGTTTAGGAGCTAACACTACAAACCAACGCACCACCTGTTATTGGTTTGCTCGCTTCCGGTCTGGAAATTTCGACCTGAAAAATGAACCTCGCGGTCGTCCGAAGACTTTGGTCGACAATGACGAATTAAAGGCGATTGTGAAAGTGATGATACACAATCTACTGCTGAATTAGCAGCAGCTTTCGACTTTAGCGTCAAAACAATATTGGTCCATTTGCGTCAAATTGGCAAGGTAAAAAAGCTTGACAAATGGGTGACCCACGAACTCAATGATCGCCAGCGCGAAGTACGCGTCGAGACGTGCCTTGCACTGCTCAACAGATACACAAATGAAGGAATTTAGAACCGCATTGTTACCTGCGATGAAAAATGGATTCTGTTTGATGACCGCATGCGCTCAGCAAGTTGGTTAGATCCTGGTTCAGCACCTAAACAATGCCCTAAACGAAAACTTACCCCTAGAATAGTGATGGTCACTGTTTGGTGGTCTAGTGCCGGTGTGATTCATCACAGCTTCTTACCAAACGGGGTGAGCATTACTGCAGATGTGTACTGTGAAGAACTGAACACAATGATGGAGAAGCTGGCACATCTCCAACCAGCATTGGTCAATCGCTCGTCTCCGCTGTTCCTGCACGACAACTCGCGACCTCATACTGCACAGCAGACGGTCTCCAAGTTGCAAGAACTGGGGTTGGAAGCTCTCCGTCATCCGCCCTACTCACCAGACCTTGCGCCTACAGACTACTACTTTTTCCAGAATTTGGATAACTTCTTGGCGGGAAAAAAATTCAATACCCGAGAGGCAGTACAAAATGCCTTTGAAGAATTTGTTGCCTCCCGTCCAGCTGATTTCTTTAAGAAGGGCATCAATAAACTGCCACTGCGTTGGCAAAGATGCATTGATTGCATGGGTGATTACTTCGATTATTACAAATAAAAAATACATGAAAAAAATTCGTTTAAATTTTTTCATACAAAACGGCAATTTCATAGGTAAAGACCTAATATAATGTGTCATTGTCAGAGCGTTTTCAGATTACGTGATACGACAGCCGATATCAGACCGGAAAATGATCTTGTGTCGTTGGCATTAGAGCGTTTTCTCGTAGATTAGGTCCGTTATGTTCGATATCGGGCCAATATGTTATGACAAAGAAAGTAAGTAATTTCATTAAAAAACAAATGCCAGTCACATTACATTTACGCGATAACGATATCCAATATAGCTTGTGATGTCGGACTATATCGCGTCTGAGGGGCGGCTTAGTGAACTAAAGATATGTCTGTATTGAAACAGAATGAATGAATGAACGACATGACGCAAATAAACTAGTCTAATCGAACGACTCATTCGCGAACTACACACGTCTAATACAAACTGAATAAACTCAAGGCTACTCGGACACGATATTGTTTTAATATTTCATTCACGAGCTAAGCGCAAATCAGTAATCGCATTGCATGCATGCATGCATACACCAGGGTTGCCACAAATATTATTGCCGTTTTGTACGGAACCACTTGGCCGATTTTTTTAAATATGTGTACGTACTTTTAAGTTTCAACCACTATGTAATTTATACATCTAATGCAACGCGAACCCTCAAACTACAGAAACTGGGGCATATTTTTAACAAATTCTTTCTTTTTTCTAGAATGTGGACCACAAGGCGAGGTTCCGTTCCAAGAAAGGCCAGCTGCCTTTCATCGAACTCAATGGGGAGGAGGTCGCCGACAGCTCGTTCATCATCAAGGAGTTATCTGAGAAGAACAATAAGGATCTTGATGCTGGTAAGTCTTCTGGACTTTCATTATTGAGGAGGCCTGTATATTGGGCCTAGGGCTATATATAGGGCCTGTTTAACAATCTACTGACAAGTGTCAGATAGCTTACTTACCTACATGTTTTGTCTCTGTTGCTCGATTTAAACTATCAGCGACAGAACTTCCGAATAAGCTATTCGGCACTTATATGAAGATTGTGAAACTGATTCTAAAATATTGGATTTTCTCACCTCAACCATTCAATATACGAGGGCGGCACTGAAAATTTCGGGAATCAAGGAAGTGATACAACATTACTATTTAAAAATGTATTTGTTGCTTTTCGAAGTATTCTCCGCGAAATTTGACACATTTTTTCATACGATGGAACCAATCATTGAAGCAACCATTCCATTCGGAAGTTGGGATCTCCAAAATGGCCGTTTTGTAGGCGTCCACAGCTTCTTCAGGTGATGAAAATCTCTGACCACGCAATTTATTCTTTATTTTAGGGAAAGTATAGAAATCATTAGGGCTTAGGTCGGGGCTGTACGGCGGATGGTCTAATAATTCTATGATTTCTTGCTCTAAAAACTCTTTTGTTCTGTGCGCGGTGTGAGAACTCACATTGTCGTGATGGAGGATGATGCGGCGGTTGCAGTTCTCTTTACGGAGTTCAGAAACGACCTGTAGCAAACAAATGTTAGCATACCATTCTGCATTAACCGTTCTTTGTCCCTCAAGAGGAATAGTCGCAACATGGCCGGTTTTGGAGACAAACGTGGCCACCATTTTTTTTGCAACACTCCGTGAACGAACAATTTTTGTTGGCTTTAACTCATTTTCGAACACCCAAACTCGTGACTGGTTTTTTTGTTTCGGGTTCGTACGCGTATATCCAGGATTCGTCACCTGATACGATGTTGTATACAGCATTTGAGGATCCTGCGTGGAATCTTTCGAGAGTTCTGACGCACCAAGTAACGCGAGCCGCTTTTTGCTCTTCACAGAGCAAATGCGTTATCCATCGGGAAAACAACTTTTTTACACCTAATTGTTCATGCAAGATTATTTGTATTTGACTCATGCCAATGTCTAAAGTTGCCTGAATTTCGCGGTATGTCACATGTCGATCTTCCTCAATCAGCTTACGCACAGCATCAACGTTTTCTTGGGTGACTGCAGTTTTTGGACGACCTTGACGGGGATCATCACTGAGCTTGACACGTCCACGTTGAAATTCAGCAAACCAGCGATAAATTGTGGTTTTGGATGGGGCTTCATCACCAAATGCAGAAAACATCCGGTCAACACACTGTTTTTGTGTTAAACCACTTCGAAAGTCATAATAAATCATCGCTCTAGAATTTTCTCGAGTCAATTCCATTTTCTCAACGACTAAACAAGTTTGACAAGACCTTGTGACAAGACCGAGAATCTTTTTTTAAATAAATAAACGGTATTCGATTTTAAAACCAAGGAGTTTTAAATTAAAAAGATTTTAATATGACAGGAACAGTGGAAATATTCCATTCCCGATACTTTTAGTGCAGCCCTCGTATTACAAGGAAATGAAATTCAATCTTCTAGGCTATAAATAGCAAAACGCGAAAATTAAATGTATTAAAAATTTGTATACATGTTTAATGTAATTGTAGCATTATATATATGTTCGTATCCTTTGGCTGTTTATCAAGCAAAAATGTATGAAATGAAATATGGCATGGCAGAAGTCAAAAAAAAAACATTCCATAATATAATTGGAAAAACAGCTATTCACTTCCTTCAGCGCTTGGAAGTGTTGATTGATAATTGATGTGGAGATGAACCTCTTTCGATTTAAAATAAATATAATAATTTCTAGTACAAATAAATTAAAATGTTAAAAAACCAGTCGGTTATTTTAACAATTGAAATTGAAATCTGATTCGATCTTTTTGCTCTAGTATGTAGTCTTTAGTCTCGTACGAAGTTCACAGTAACTGAACTAAAAATAATTTTATTAAGAAGATTAATTAAATTAATTACATAAACTTTAGATGTTGCCCGTGACATCGTGCGCGCAAAAGTTAATCTCGCGGATATATAATAAAAAGTAGCCTATGTCTTTCCCCGTAGTCTATATATCTGCTATATCTGCCCCAAATTTCATCAAAATCGGTGCAGTAGTTTCGGCGCCTATTCGATGCAAACAAACAAACAAACTGTTCCTCTTTGTAATATTAGTATAGATTAGGTAGCAGGTATTCCTTAAAGTATTATTAAGTGAAAACAATTCATTTCGTTTGAATGTGTAGACATTTAAATAGGTCATCAGATGGAGGGAGTAACTTCTTTGTTACTCGGATCCCGGGCCTGGATCCGAATACCTGGAATTGAGTGCAACAGATGTGCCGGGCCGCGCGCATGTGCACGTTAGCAAAACTATTAAGCAGTAATATGTTGTCCGGCTTCACTCCTATGACAAGCGTACTGAGATATTACTTAGTCTTTCGAAAAAGTTTAAGAAGTCACTACTCGGGATCTTTGAGTAGGTAGGTACGTCTTGTATTGGTAAACTTTATTTGGGCCCGTAAAATCTCTTGTTTAGGGCCTAGACGTTAAATACTCCAGTTAATGTAATGATTTATTTACGCAGGACTACTCACTCCCATTTAAGAAATTCTCCCCAAACTGCCATTAAAGAAATTATTTTACAGGGCTCACACCGGAGCAGCGAGTCATCTCCCACGCCATGATCTCCATGATCGAGAACCACCTCTCGTGGGTGATTCTGTGGTGGCGCGCCAAGTATCCAGATTCCGTCATCAAGGGTTACCAAGTCAACCTACAAAATGCACTTAACACTCGTCTACCTATCCCAATTCTGAACTTCTGCTACAAGTTCACTTCTGGACGCAAGGTGAGTCTTTTGTGTTGTTGGGTAGGGGGTATTGGGTAAGTGATTACCGGACGCCCCTGGAGCAAAGGAGTTACAAGTGCGTTCCCGCTTGTTATTGTGTTTTTGTTTCAGGTGGTTCATTTTTATCTGTATCTAATTTTAAAATGAAAAACACTCTCTAAGTGAAATATATCTTTGTTGTCTGCTATTCGGAAATTTTAAGACAGTCCTTTGTATCACGTTGGAAAAACCGTTTTCGCAGTTTAAAATTTAAAAGAAAATTTCAACAATGCGGTATTGTGGGTATAGGTACAAAGGTAAAAGCTAAACTGTACAATGTCTCGAACACAGAAGCTTTGCAATCCCATGGTAGTATTCTCTAAGTTGTTTGTAGCCCAAGAATATGTTTGCTTTTTATTTACGTTAGAATTTCGTATTGCATCTTGCATTTTTTTATTTCAGTTCCTTAAAGAAGTGCAAGATATTTATATAAAGTAAGGCCTTGACATCTGTGATTAAACGATTAATAAATAAATACAGCGACATAACCATTCTAAATGCTAATTTATATAGTAATGATACATATTCGTTGTATTGTTTGTAAAGTAACGTCGTCATTCCAAAATGCATTATGAAATTCAGTCCTAATATGAGACGTGTAGTCTGTGTGTGACAGTCCAATTAATAGCTGTATATGTGTGCATTATGTAACATCGATACGGCGCATCCCCGTGTAGCAGGTATGCACTGCACCTCCCGAGCCAACCCCCCAGTCGCCATTTTGCTAGCTGTAATAGTTAAATATTCTGTACCTGTTGCTTGCTGACTAGTTGATGCTGCGCCGCGGTGGCGAAAACAGCGGTTGGCAAACATTGCTTAAATTAAGCGGAACTCAAATCATACGCTGTCCTTGTCTGCCTAGCAGAGAAAATGACAATCTGTGGTTTAGGGACGCTTAATTTTATGTAGCGTCTTTTTTTGTATTCGGCCGAAAGACATGTTGATTGTTATATCAATTGGATTTTAATTGTTTTTTTTTAATTTCAGGGCATGAAGAAGGCAAAGGCTCACGGAATCGGCGTTCACAGCCAGGAAGAGATTATCGAGTTCGGCAAGAATGATCTGCGCGTTCTATCCGAGTTGCTGTCCGATAAGCCGTTCTTCTTCGGCGATGAAGTCACCCTGGTAAGCCGAATTCTTTATTAGATTTTATTTTGATTTTCAGAAATTTGAAACTGGCAATTTTGCCATCAACCATTTTGATGAGCAGAAAATATTGCATTGCGATTTGAATGTTCTCTTATTAAAAATAAGTTATGAAATTAGACTGAATAAGTTATGAGATTAATAAGGACGGTGACTTGAGAGCCTCTTAAATTAAGTAGCGTTTGAATTTGAGTCTTCGGATGTAAGTTGTTTTTGTTTGCTAGAAGTTTTCTTTGCGCCACTCAACACCAATAAAGCGAGCTGTAACGTCCCTGTAATTTTTTTCGTGATATTTTCCTTCGTCTTCGTATTGCTCAATTAAGCGAATTTATATAATGGGTGTGTCCGCTCTGCAAGTATTGATTTTTCTCATGAAATTGTATTTTCTAAAGATACGTGCTTTTTTGTGCTCTCTCTCTCTCACTTTTTTTTTACGACGGTTTTAAAATTTAATGAGTTTCATAATTTTTAATTGAGATTTTCTGTTAATTGTATTCTTGTTTCCTAATTGATACTATAAAATAAAATTTGTTAGACTTTTTGTAAAAAGGTCATGATGCTATTGCGTTTTCTTTTGTTTCGTTTTTGTCAACACTCTTAAAATGTAATGGTGTACCTAATTATTATTTTCATAAGGTTCTTGTTTCGATTTCCTTCATGTTACCGGATTGATACTAAAATAACACTGCTGGCAACGAAGTATTTAAACAATGGTTTCAAATTAGGGTGGAATGAATCGGCTTGTTACGTCAAAACGGCTCGTGGATATTTTTCCACGGTAGGTTATTCGACGATTTCTAAATTGAGATTGGCTTTCCGTCCAATATTAAATTTTATTTCATTTAACAAAGTTGAGTATTGAAATTTATTGCTACTTGGGGGTCTAATTTTCAAAATTCTGTCTGTTTTTTTCAATTGCCTTGGTCACTTTCCTAGCGTTTATACTTATGTCATTCTTGCTTTTTTAAAATCTTTTCTAATAGTGTGTGAATGTGGGTTTTACTCACCCCTTAATTTTACCATAGAAGTAGTAGTAATACTAACTAATTATTTCCAAATAATGTTTCCGAGGGGTAAGACGCTGTGTGTAAAAGCTAAATCTATGAACTGTTCCCAAATTTTGTTTTTGAGCGGTAAAAAGCTGTGTGTAAAAGCTAAATCTATGAACTGTTCCCATAATTTGTTTTTGAGGGGTAAAAAGCTGTGTAAAAGCTAAATTTATGAGCTGTTCCCAAAATTTGTTTTTGAGGGGTAAAAAGCTGTGTGTAAAAGCTAAATTTATGAGCTGTTCCCAAAATTTGTTTTTGAGGGGTAAAAAGCTGTGTGTAAAAGCTAAATTTATGAGCTGTTCCCAAAATTTGTTATTGAGGGGTAAAAAGCTGTGTGTAAAAGCTAAATTTATGAGCTGTTCCCAAAATTTGTTTTTGAGGGGTAAAAAACCTAGAACTGTACACGTGTCGGTCGTGCGAGGTGTTAATAGTGTTGATTATGAGTATGGCGAGCATTAACCCTACCCAAAAATAGACGCCAGACGTGGGGTGGGGCTACCCCGGAAGGGGTGTAAATGCACGTCCAAAACAGAATACCAGCAGGGTTAACGCAATACCTCTCGGGCAATGATTTTAAAACTACGGATGGGCTATTATTAATGACGGACATTAGAAAAAGTATTCATACAAGAAAATTTACGACCTACGCCATCTTGATCTCAGAAGATCTTGTCAAATAAATGAGGACTGATAATACTGCGGAAAGGAAATGTCAAAATGTCAAACCTTGATTGCCTCCTCAAACAACCCCAAAAGTGAGGCAGGCTAAATGTTGACTGTGGACACTTTTTGCCTCGACATACCTCGACTATAATATTATAGGTCTATGCCGGGTCTTAAATGTGCATCCTACACGCTGTTGATGATGCATATTATTGTTTCTTTTTATTCTGATTGAAATTAAAAAAATTCTAATTCTATTTCATAAAATAGCTACCATACCTACCCAATTTCATCAAAATCCGTTCTGTAGTTGTGTGAAAGAGTCACAAACATCCATCCATCCTTACAAACTTGAATTATTTATGATGGTAGAAGTATATTATTATATTTCAGACAATATAAAATAGTTACATATTTACTTGCTATTTTCTTTGTTATAGTGTCCGACTGAATGTTCGGTTTGGGTTTCGGTCAAGTTTCGACAAAAAAACGGGTTTTGGTCGAGTTTCGGTTTCGTCGGAAAACCTGCCGAAACTACGACCGAAACCGAAACGGCATTCGGGAGTTCTCGCGCTGTCATCGGTCATGTTCGACGCTTTTAATTCCATCTAAGCGACGATGACATTCTATAAAGTTATTTCGTTACACCTCTTTTTAATATAATACATCTATGGTTAAATAACATTATTTATTTAGCTTCGTTGCATTTACTTTAGATTGGGATTTTTTTTTAAATAGTGAAAGTATTTGATTTTAAACCTTTACGGTTGGTATACATATTTCAAACAACCACTAACTCTCGCTTTGTCCAAACGTCATTTTCAAGTAGCTATTGGACTTACGAGCTGTTTAACCATATGGCGTTGTGCCTAATTCGCTTAAGAACTACTTCGCTGTACACCTAAATCTTATACGGCATAACTCGCGCTATGCGTGAAATTTTGTACACAGATTAGAATGGTGAAATATTTGACCATGGCAATTGTGGCATCTTATAAATCACTTAGGAAGCCGATTACTCGAAAATGGTTGTCTTTGTAAAAAAGTCATGTATAAAACTTTGCCTTTATTTTAAAAGACCTATTAAACGATAGCCAACGCGATCGGTTTCGGCATCATAACATATACACAATTTATAACTATACCAAATTTCATCCATTTATGTTCATAATTATAGGAGCTAGGACAGACCCTAAAAATACTGGCTGATTATACTAACGTTTTCCTTAGTTTTCCCTTAAAAATATGATCCTTGTTAGGAAGTTTCGGTTGCGGTCGTAAAAACCAGTTTCGGTCGGACACTACTATGTTTTATTATTATATAACTTATGTCTGACCTTTCCTAGCGTCCTTAAGAAGGACTCTGAGGGCGTAGTTATTGATCGCTCCCGTATTCCATATTCCACAGCTAAATATTCTTGTTATTGGAAAAAGCTTTATGATTCACCTTGATTGGCTTTGTTATTGTATCCTAATATCCAGGAAAAGTTTTGTTTAATAATATCGTTGTTAGTGTTGGAACGTGTAGGTATAATGTACTAAACAAATCAATTAAATGATGCGAATTAATGCTATTGTGATATTATGTTTTCTTTGTATGTCACATTCCACGCTAAAGGTCGCGGAGCACGTAGAATTTCGTTCATTGATATCGCTACTTGTCTCTTTCTTTCGCTCACGAAGGTATTGCTATCGCGTATATACAGGTACGCGATAGGAGCGCGATAGCAATATATTCGTGCGCGAGTTAACGACGTGCTCCGTGACACGCTTTAGCTAAATATTATTTGTCCTGCTTGTTGAAATGTTACCAAAATTTAATAGTTAGAAAATATGCCGCATTTTTTGCTGCATTTGCGACAACAGAGGTTACCGTTTTTGTTGCGTGGAACATTTTCAATTCCGGTTTTCCGAGAGATCACTATGACCGTGAAAGCTAGCGCTAATTAACGTCAGACAGGGGTCGGCAACCTTTTGAGTCGGAAAAGTCATTAGTTACAATTTACAACATTTCTTAGTTTTTTAAGAGCCACAATTTTTTTCTTGCCAATAACTAAATTCTAGCATACATAAAGTTTTTTATAAAAAACTAATCTACTTGTTCATAAGAGCTGCTGAAGACACTAAACTGTCTTGGGTTGGAAGCGTATTAAAACCTACATAGAAACATCCTATTTTTAATTACAATGCGAGCGAGCGGAGCGAGCGAGGATTTTTTTTGTCTATTTACAGGTTAAACTTTAAACCCCGAAAGACTGTATGTACACTTGAGAAAATACAATAAAATCAACAGCCTAAAACAGATCGTCGGTACAAAATAGTTTAGTACATATTATGTTGTTTATATTTATTGCTTCTGAATTCCGAGTTATGCGTAATTGAGGCCGCAGAAGGAGGTCCATGTCGGGTCGCCCACGCCTTACCCCGCAACCAGCCAGCTGAAGTCTCTGTGAGATAGAAATGGTGCCTTATCCTTGTTCATCGATTCAGAACGATCTTCTAACTTTTTTATATAAAATAAACAATATTTGCGTATAGTACTAAAGAGCCGCAAATCCAAGTTCAAAGAGCCGCATGTGGCTCGCGAGCCGCAGGTTGCCGACCCCTGCCATAAGAGATGGTGTCTGTAAACCAAAACCAGCGTTATTCAACGCCAATTTCTCAACGAGACCCCGTTAACCATGCCCCTTGTTCCAGCTTGACGTGGTAGCGTTCGCGAACCTCGCTCAACTCCACTTCATCGACAAGTCCGTGACCCACGAGCTGCGTGACGCGCTGGACTCGTTCCCAAATCTCGCCGGACTCGTGGCGCGGGTCAAGGAGCGCGCGTACCCCGACTGGGAGGAGCTATGCACCGCGGAGCCCACGCCGCCCAAGAAGGAGGAGAAGGAAAAGGAGAAGGACAAGGACAAGACCGAAGACCAGGAGAAGGGCAAGGTCAGTATCATCATCATCACTAGTCCATCACCCACGAGCTGCATGACGCGCTGGACTCTGGTTGGTTCTCCAACGGACTCGTGGCGAGTAAGTGAGTGGAGAAGGAATCGGTGGTATTTATCATCATCAACAACAACACCGACCACATTCGAAAGAGAGCTGACACTCAGAATTCAACCCGTAATTAACTTACACTTTCACTATACTTTTATTGAATTATAAATGGATCGTCTTGATATCATAAACTGTGTGTGATTGAACCAATTAAAATGGGTTTGACGTTATACCATTTTGCAGCTTTAACATATCGTTACTGGATCGTAACTGTCTTATTGCAGGATTTAATTAGCAGATTTGACCTTCTCTCCTTAACGTAAGTTAGACTTTAGTCAACCACGCTAGCCTACTTCAGGTTGGCAGTAGATATGGCGTAGGAGTTCCTTATGATGGCCACCAACGTCCCCAATTCTAGGGCTCAGGCTTCTAAGAGAAGTAGATTAAGTCTACTGCGGGTAGGCTAGTGTAATAGTCAGCCAGAATAAATTCTTACTTAGAAACACGGTTACAAGATATTTACCAGCCTCGGCATCCCCACTCGGCGATGCAATGCACTCGCTAGTTTACGCCGATATTTGTGAGCTTTTTTCTGCGATAAGAAGTAGCCTATTATGTATTAATCCAGTCTTAACTACCTTGTACCTACTACCAGTGGCGAGGGGTTCCTATAACTTTATTCCTATCGGCTTCACTTACCACTTACCCTTTGAAGACCCTCATCCAAATCTCTACCTATTATACAGGCTAGGACTTCCCTATGAATGTGAACCAGCCTTCGCCACTGCCTACTACCATACCAAATTTCATCATATTCGTTTATCAAACATCCATAGGTAGTAGGTAAATACAATTTTTTGCGATTATAATATTAACTAAGGGTTCAACTAAATTAAAAATTAATGTTTCAGGGTGACGAAAAGGAATTGGAGAAGGAAAAGGAAAAGGAGCCGGAAGACAAGGAAAAGGAAAAAGAAAAGTAGATTAGTAGTAGTAGTGTGGTGTCCCATAACATGACATGTTGAATTATACACTTAGGTGTCAGACTCGTAGCTCTGTATATTGTAAGCGTGTAAATCCATTTGTCTTTCCCGTTATTATCGTTTGAGACGCGAAGCCGTCTGTATTGGACCAGAGGCAATGTGGTGTAACCCAAATTTAATATTTTTTCATTTAATTTCTCAAAGATTTAATAGAGAATTTTGACCTTTTATGATAAATAAAGTAGTGTGCTTGGGTTATGCCGCTTTTCCCCTGGCAGCCATTGTGTACCGGTTTATGATAGATTTGCTCGATGTTGTCCCGTGATCGGTGGAGACATTTTGGATAATTCGTTGTTATGGAAATTCGAATGTTTTACGCTTCTTATATGTTATAATTTGTTTGAAATTAATTTCGATCGGTTTATTAGAAAAAAAAAATGATTTGTTATAGTACTTACAGTAAGTGAAATATTCAGATGAATAATAGAATTAATTATTGTAAGTAATCGGTGTAATTTCATGATTTTCAGTAGTATAGGCACGTTAGTGATTGGGAGTGTACTGTGACGTTCTCATCGTATTTATACTCAAGTTTTATATAGTAACAGTTTGTAATCAATAGATAATCTCAACGAAAACTGATAAACACTTGGTAGTTAATGTAAGCTTTAGATCCTTGACCCAGTTAGTGGTGAGCGTTTGTATCGTTCTTTTACATTTACTCGAACTTTTACAATTTACATTTAAAAAGTAATACATTAAAAATATTGAAACGAAAACGCCCTAAGACTGTTTTTGTCTCTATCTTAAAATATATAGTTCGTAATGTTTTGATATTATACTGTTAGAATTTAGGTATTTGTATTGGTATTGGTACGCGAATACCTTTTGGCGAACCACCTATTTCTTTTTCTAGTAACACTCAGGGTTGCCATCCGTCCCGATTTCTGCTCAATTTCCAAGACGAAATATTCGCGCCGAGCTTAAAACTTTATATAGGACCTATCTTGTTTTGTACGAGTCCAAATTAATGGTAAGGCTTTAGATAGATGGCAGCTCTATAGAGCAACGTACGCGACTAAAGTACCCACTTATTTTCTAAATAAAAAAAATATTTTCATTCCATTTTTGACTGAATCATACGAGTGACTGAAACAGGCTTTCGTTTAGTATTAATGTTTGCATTTCGTAAAAACAATTATTTGAAGATTAAACAGTGAACCAATAAATGTCAAACTTTGCCCTAACAGCAGAGGAAAAAAAGGTACTGCTGTCGTTTTGTAACGTCTGTAGTTGAAGTTAGTCATTTGCTAGTACACTTTTTGATATTTGATTGTTGTTCGGGTTACTTTGTTTTGGCATTTGAGGCTTATTACACATAGGTCGTTCGCTACAAGGGAACCTTTCCCACGTGTCTATTTAATCATTATCCATATGTTTAGTAATAGTTATGTATATTGGACGGATCATGAACGTTGTTCAAAGAGTAGATATCATATTAAGTGCCGCCGACTTCCCCCAAAAGCGTGGGTACGTGGCACTAAATGATATTAGTTTTAGTCCGCATTCGACTGAGCGAGAACAGACTCTATGCGTAGAGTGATGTCGCTTTGACAGCTGTCAAATTTGTCAGTTGTTTATGGTGTAGAATTTGATCTCGATTTGTCGAACGCTATTAGTGTAGTGCTGCGGTCATCCCGTAGTGTTAGTTAAGGCATATGTTACGCAGCCAAATGACGCCTAAAGTAAATTGTTTGCATGTCTTAATACCTAGCCGCTCTAGCGGCTTGGCGCAGCTCGCGCATAGTTTGTAGGAAGGGGCATTGTCCGTAGAGTAATGTAGGTGGTCTAATTGATGTATTATGTTCAAATTATAAATTTTTATTTTGACATTATTGGGGTAAGGTTATATCCCTCCCTACAACTGCTGACCATCACTGCCATTAGCCTCGATGTGAGAGCAAATTTACTCGGTGCGAGAGTAAGTTTCCTCATGAAAGAGTAAGTTAGGAATGTTAGTGTATTGTCATGATGGTGGCTCGCGGTGAATGTATCGATCGCACAGCTCTGCATAAAGTTATCATTTATGCCCGGTTTCTGAATATTTTACTTAAAATCTAGATAAACTAATTTTAACTGACGCTAAGTTTCCGAATCCCAAATGTGTCCATCTAGTTGTCACTAGACGAATATTTTTTTCAATTCAACGATACAGTTATTTTGTTTTTTTTTTTATAATTCGGAAATGAAACTACATAGTTTTATGATAAACAAAACATTTCTCACTTTGGTAGTGAAATGGAGCTTTAAGGCGGTAAGTGTGATCGATGCTTAAGCGCGAAGTACTTTTCCAATAGCGTAAAGGTGGGCACACATTTGTGACAACGTGTGAACATTTCACATGTCGTTGATGTAGGGTCACCGACAAGCCGGTGAAGCACTTGCAAACCTTATCGCCGTAGCAATAAGGTCGACAGTACACCGGCTTGTCGTCGTGTACAGGCGTGTGCCGGCCTTATGAGGCTAGCGGATAGAGCCTGTTTCAGTGGCGCGGTCGTCCGCGTACTGTCGAGCTCACTCCATACGCGGCGACACCTCACACGTAGTTAGACGTAAGCTAGGCTAAGCTATATAAGGCTCTCTGTAGAAGCCGACGTCAATCTGTACCGGCATTCGTTGAGGCTGAATTACTTCGAGTAGAGTGGCGGGTGTGCACTCGCCCTTATAGTATATTTGTCTATTTAACCGTATCTGAATTTCGAATGACTCTTTCTCTTAGTAAGTTAGCGATTTAATACAAATTATGAAATATGTTTATATTATATTAGTAGGACGATTTTATAAAAGTGAAATAATTTGTGATTAATTTCTTAAATTCCTTGTATCCATATTATAGTAGAAATTTCGCGATAATTTTCAATCGATGTGTCAATATATTACGTAAGTTTAGTCTATATAGTTATTATCTTATTGAAACATTTATTAATATTATACAATAATTGAGCTTTTTGTGGAAACAATGTTCTTGTAAGGATTTCAGTGTAACAATTTAATTATATTAAAGTGTATATCTTAACATTTGAATGGTTCCGCCGACGGCTTTTGTGTGATCGTTTAACACAAGGGCTAGATGCGGGATGATGTTCTTTTAATTTAATAAGAAACCCTTTCCTATACCTACGTGTTAAAAGCTTGAAGTAATACCTACACCAAAAAATCTTATTTTTCAATTTTTGTCTGTCTGTCTGTTCCAGATAATCTCTGAAACGGCCGGACCGATTTTGATCAGACTTCCACTGGCAGAACTTAGGCTACTTTTATCTTAGGGTTCTGTTTCCATTAACAGTTCCACGCAAATAAAGGTCGATGTTCCAAGTATTTACTGCTTTAAGGGGATTTCTGCAACCCATAGACACCTAAATAGAGTGTCCAACGTCAATGATCACTATCAAGCATTTCCATTAGAGGCGCCACCGTAGGACACCACGTAAACAACTTCGAATACACGATAAAATAGTTTTTTCCAGTAATGATGCATATTTACTATTTTCTCGATAATTTTAATCCACTATTAAAATTATCGAGAAAATAGTAAATATGCATCATTTATGTATTTGGATGCAAAAACGCCGGAATTTATTTATTTTCAAAAGATCAAAATCTGCGTAAGCAATGGTAAAGCTGTACGTCGTAAAAACTAAGCTGTACGTCGTAAAGACTGAGCTGCGCGTCGTAAAAACTAAACTGTACGTCTCAAAAACTAAGCTATAAGTACATTATATTATACAGTATAGTACATTTGTTAGTAAATTATATTATAATATTAAAAATTATTTAAAACTAATAGAAGCATTCGATGTCGTCCTCTAAGATAGGTTTTGCGTAATATTCCTAATTCGTAATTACCCAGATGGTAAGCGAAGCTTTGTCTACTCGACGCCAGATGTCGTTCTATTATAATCTGTAATGAACGATTTACAAATTTAAAAGAATAGGTAGGTAATTTTATTATTTTTGTGATTATTAAGACATATGTTTTTTGTTGTATAATTTGATAACATTTCGAAAGAAAATCAATATTTTAATGTTTTCTTGTTTTGTCACAAAACGCTTAAATAATACTAGCTCCGCCCGCGTAAATATACTATCGGGTATCCCACGGGAATACTCTACGTTTTCGGGATAAAAAGAAGTTTAATTCAGAACCTAAACTTAGACTACCATACCAAATTTCATCAAAATCCGTTCAGTAGGTTTTGCGTGAAAGAGTAACAAACATCCATACATCCTCATAAACTTGCACGTTTATAATAGTAGTAGAACAGGGTTCTGATATTATTCTGTAAATATTAGTGCCACCTACCGGTATTGTGTTACGTTTGCTCCTCCCTGTAATCTTGTACAGTTTGTTATTTCTGGGAAAGCGTATTTACAAAGCGCCATCTATGTTTATTTGATGAAAACACTATGCTTACTATGCTATTAGAAAATTTATTATTTGACTCTTAATCTATTGTTTAACATACTGATTTATCAATTAATAATACTAGTGAACAAATGGTGAACTTGAAAATATTATTTTGATTCAGTAGTAAAGCTCCAACACTCAAAGTATTTGCAGGAGCTATCCACCGGTTTCTGTGAATTTAAAACTTTCTAGTTTGGGAAGCCCATCAGATGGCACTTATTGTAAAGTAATTATGCAATAACTAGAATCATATTATTATTATTTACTTTTCAACTCATGTTATCAAGATTTGAGTATTTAGCTTAATTTCATTAGCGCGCTTAGTTTAAATTAGTATTTCCTGAGGGTTTACTGCAAAACAGATACTACAGAATACTCTTTGTGGAAAATTGTGTCTCATTTAGGATGCCATTAAATTTTTACGTAAAATAAAATTCTTTTCCATTACCGGCAAAACACTTTAGATGATTTTTTTATCCTTAGTGTTCCACAATTTCATTAAGAACAGTTTGTGGTGTTTATTGAAATATTAATGGGAAATATTGCGGCAAGGTAAGCGGTAAGCCTTGCCAAGGCTTTCCACGAGGAAATTTCATAGTTAAGCTGGCTGTTGTATGGGTCATTCTACTGATGAGGTCAGTTATGATCGTCGTTACATTATGTATTGTTTTTAAATTGCCTTACTCTTAGTTATATGAAGTTGTGTACACGGTATAAGTGTGCACTAGTCAACGGTTCGAACTCATTGCGGCGCGCGGGGTAAATGCTTGTTGTTTCACATAAAATCCCCCGATTTGAAAAGGATATACCAATAAAAAGTGATCTATACTTCGTAAAGTATTTTAGAAAAAGGCGTTCTCAAATTACGCATATCAATACTTAGCTGTTGGTGTTTTATGAAAAAATTATAGAATATTTTTGTCTGAAGTAAAGTTCTCTCAATTGCTAAATAATCAAACTGTGTCGGTATGTGCTTGCTTTTTTATTTTCATTCTTCGTTTGTTTTTTATTTACGGTCAAAGTTCTGTTAAAAATCCGATGCTAGGAGGGTATTATCTTCTAAAGTAATTTAAATTTTGGAATTATAAGCACATACCGATCTACGCTAAAATTTGGGTCTACAATGTTTGACTTTAGAGTAAATCACCAACAGCGTTTGTATGGAGAAAAAACCGACTAGTGCTGCCTTAAGTATGTAGTACATATATTAGTTTAGAATAAAACAAACCAATACAATAGCAATAGATAGTGTAGTTTGTAGACAAAACAAAATGCCTAATTTACTCTGTAACGTATTACACTTGAACTTAATCTAGACTTAGTCTAGGTCGATTAATTACTGCTTAATCTCAGACTTAAGAGACATTCGAAGTTAACGCTTGAGAACCCGACACGAGTAATTTTAACTGGGCTTTGTTTTCTAGTTCTATACACCTTAGAAGGTTAATTTTCTTGAAAACTTGGTCTAAATGGTAAGTAGTAAGTAAGTAAGTACTTACATAATATACTCCATATAATATACTATCCATCGTGTGGCGTGCACAGGATTATGACACTGGGTATGCGGCGAAGTACTCGGTCACAAAAACTTTTTTGTTTATAGATTTTTAGCATAGCTACAGCCAAGCGACGGATCTCTAAGTCGAAACCATGCCAACAGAGCAAGTCTTAGATGTACTACTATTCATGTACATCTTCTACGGCAACGCAGACGAAACAGCGATCGATCGTCGCGGCGGAAGAAATTCTAATAAGTAAAATAATAAGCATATTTTAAAATATTATAACTACTCACCAGTCAGTCAGCTTCAATTTTCACATATTCAAGGTTCCGGTTACTTGACTACTATATCCCGATGTAAATTACTAAATAATATGCAAGGAAAACAATATAATTTAATCGTGTGTACACAACCACACAGCCAGTTATACGTTTCATAACTTTTAAAATTTTTTAATTTTCGAGTTACATTATTTTTTTGCTAGTTTAATTGTTGTAACTCGGGTACACGCCTACCTTTAGACAGAATTTGAATCTTTTCACTGAATGACAATTGTGAGAACTTGTTATTTTTAATTTTTAATAAACACACATTTTCAACACAAACCTCACAATCAAATAACATTGTGGGATGGGTGGATGCCCCAAAGGGAGATCTCCGACCGAGCGAGGTGCTATGCTCGGTCAGGCCGAAGCCCACTTGTAGTAATTTCAGGTGTTGTATATATACCGCCGATCTTAGAAAACTTCGATAGCGTGATCAGGATTGTGGCACTAATTGGTCCGCAACATCACTCCCCCCCGAAGACCGGAGGTCGAATCTTGAGTCTTCTGTTTGAGTTGCCAGTGCCAGAGATCCCCAGTGAGTCGGAACTGTGCTGCTGCTGCACGGGCTCCAGTGAGTCGGAGTGCTGCCGTGCGGGGCCGATGCTACGTGCTGACCAGGAGAGATGTGCTCTGCTTGCTGACCGGTCGTTGTAGTGAGTGTGCCCGTTGAAGCCGATGAGGGTTCGACCAGGCCGCGGTGCGTTGAGGCTGGTGGTCGGAGGTACCTGATGAGGCTGAAGCTGGCTGGCGTGGTGCGGAGGGGTGGGAAATGATGATGATGATGTCCAGAAGGAGGCGTGTTCTGTCGAGGGTTACCAATGTGGGAAGATGGTGTCAAGCCCCAAAGGGAGATCTCCGACCGAGCGAGGTGCTATGCTCGGTCAGGCCGAAGCCCACTTGTATCATTTTTTTTTCATTTTTTTTCGAAAGGGTCTACGCTAAGGGTCGGGTTAAGACCGCTGTAGCTAAATCGGACTATAACTAGCCTGGTGGCTAGTTTATTTGGTAAGAGTCGATGGGAGGGTTTGACCCTCCCTAACATCACCCGGGTGATGTTCAGCTCTTGTATCAATTTCAGATATCGTATATATAGTGCCGATCATAGAAAACTTCGATAGCGCGATTCAGGATTGTGGCGCTAATTGGTCCGCCACAACATTTTAAAAAAATCAACAAACGCACTAGTAAAAGCAAATCACTACAATTATTATAGAAACTCAGTAATAAACTGTTAAATGTACACACTTTCAAATGTTAAAATGAAAAATCTTTTAAGAAAACTATAAATAAACTGGAGCGATTAAATTGTAAACAATGCTTATCACATGAAATATGCAATATGACCCCCGCGAAACACAAAACGTTTCTTCCATTTAAACATATAAAACCTTACTAAACAAAAATGCATAATGTGCATACATGATTTATTAGATTTCCGTCTATTATTTGTACTCGGATTATAGGCAACGAATAATTTCCGACAAGCGAGTTCGGCGGTTTTCGCAAGCGTTCGGATAGCCGAGAGCCATCGCCTGCCGCGGGAGTACGCTATATAATCATGTCGATATTCATGGGTGTGGGCGTTTGCGAAGTATGAAAATTACACATATCTAAAAAAAGTCATCTAAAACGTACGAACGTTTTATTAAAATATCTGTGAATGACAAGTAAAGCACTGCATTTCTGCCTACAAGGAGCGCACGCCCCTGCTATCCATATACCAATAATATATACCAATCTATACTAAGTTACAAGTAGACACTGTTACTCAATGATTTCTAAATTATGGATGGGTTATTATATACATACATTTGACAGAAAAAATATTCATACTTACAAGAAAAAGGTACGCCATTTTGATTTCAGAAAATTTAGTCAATTAAAACCGGTTGTACTGCGGAAAGCAATTAATATCAAAATGTTAAACCCAACTGCCCCAAACAACCCCAAAACTGGCCCATACTTTAAGTGTGGACACTTTTTGCTCCGACATGCTTCGTCTCCTCGTCTTTCACCCAAGGTAGAAGACCAAGACCTTGGGTGAAAGGGCGTATTTAAACCATTTTACCCAAAATGAGTTATGAGTGCAGTCTCATTTAAAAATTTCCGCTCTATCCATTAGTCTATGTAACACTTTCAAATTAGCAAAAAAATGGTTTTTACGGCCCTGATGACTTCAACGTCTAAACAGAGTTTTTGTTGGAATTTATGATGTAAGATAAAAAAAAATGTATACATTGCTATGACTATTTAGTGTAATGTCATATTTGTGATAAGATTAGGTCGTAAAAGACAGTAGATTTGAGTCAAGTATGGCGTATTACCAACGTAACAAATGCACTTGGTTGTATACATTTGGTTTAATGCAGCAACATACATACTCGTTCATTTCATTTTGTAATTACGGAATAAAATGAGATAGTAGGTATATTGCTGCATGGTCAATTAAAGAATAATGTTATTGATAGTATACTAAATTTTCATATTGTTATTAATTAACGTGACCAAAGTTTCAATGTTATGTTATCGGAATGGGGCAAGGTGACTGTTTAAATTTGATAAGGTGGATACTTTGACTCATTTTTAATTTTCGGTTTTATATTTTGAATCATATTGCAATTTATTATTGCTATTTCGGTACTACCGCTTATTCACTCAGATGAATATATTGAATCCTAGATAACTGGTGGTTTTATCACCCACACACAAATTCGCTTGAGACAACCGCCATCGCTCACACCGCTCACGGCTCTAGCGACTGTAGCGGCCATCGGCGGTCGTGAGATAAAGTTTAAAATTAAGTACTCATATGTCAGTTGTGCTGCTCGCCGCTCCGCTCCCATTTCGGTATGAATCGGCCCTTAGGGCGCAATTTAACTGGGCAGCCTATTTGCAAGGTGACAATGTGAATATTATCTATCATTTATTTCTTATCACTAATAAATAACAGAGGAGGGTATATATTTCTTATACCGGATCTTGCTAATTGATTAATTAATATTAATTGTTTTTACCAAACCTTATATTATGGGTCTATGCTGTAACCTCAGATTATTACCAGATTCAACGCGCCGAACATTTGGGTGTAATAACTAAACCTACTATAAAACTAAAAGCTACTATAATTACACTTTAGTACTAAACAGAGCGTCGTAACTCGTACCGCATACACGTCACAAACTTTTAACACACGTCGTAGTGTAAGCACCTACATAAAAAATTCCGTCTTGTGTTTTTAAATACTGCAAAAGTATTTAGCTCTCAAAAAGACAAAAAAGGAAATGCAATATCATTTCACAGGTAACTATTGACTATTTTGTTATTTTAATTAATATTTATAATATTACTTTGCGGTTCTCTCGGAACGCAAAATGTCGGCATCAAGCTTTCAGTGTTGCAAGTTATTAGGCGAATATTTTTCCCTACATTTGGCGGAACTTACTTGTTGGAACAATTTTATCAATGTTAGAATAAATTTCAATAAATGCTATACAATAATAAGATTGATAGTAAAAGGTTTATCATTATAATATATCAGTTTATTTTTCTTCACAATCAAATTGTGATGTTATGAGTACGTAAAAAACTTAGAAAACAATCGGAGGTCGATTACTCGAAAATGGTTTACATTATAAAACAGTAATGTATGAAACCTTGCCTTTATTTAAAAATACCTATTCGATGATTCCCCACATGATGGGATGGAAGGAAAGAAAAACATCCCCACTTCACATGTATTGGGAGCTACCGCTAAAACATTAAATTATTATTATGTTTGATGCCAAAATCGAGATCTATACTACCTATAACTAGGTATACCAAATTTCATACATTTATCTACACGCTTAATTACAGAAGTGAGAAGAGCGGGCAGATAGGCAGACGGACGGACAGATCAAAACTATAAGGGTTGCTTGAGTACTATGGTACCCAACATCGAGATAAACTATTAAGCTGTGTAAATACAATATGTTACAATATTTGCTTATTTTAGTTGTAGATTACAATGAATCCTATGGGATAACGTACTAATAGTCTAGACTCTAGAATAGTCAATAAAGTAGTTGTAGAACGCGTGAGACTAAGCGATTTCTTTACATTTAAATTGCCTAAAATTAAAATTGTTCTGTTTTCTGTTTCTTATAAAATATCTATTCCTGTTACATCTTTATTGTTTTTAAGTCACCATAATAATCATTAATAATAGCCTATTATTACGACTTTTCACGCGTTCTCCACCTAAAATATTGTGTTAAAAAGTTTCTTTCGTTGGTATTGAAATATAACCTCATTCGTACTCCACTTAACCTGTCTCCACTTAAATGACCCAACTAGTTGGGTTGTTTAGGGCCATTTTGATATTTGAGGTATAGTGAAATCAAGATGGCTGACATTTGAGGTATGGTGAAATAAACATGAAACTTTTTTATGTCACAATATTATGTCGTTGTTGATAATATACAATCCGGTATTCTCGTGAGATGTGTCCAATTAGTCTAGTTAAACATGTCTAGAACATTTATCGTAAACGGAACACTATGAAACAGGAGCACGTTGTAGTTACATATAATTGAAACACAATATGTAACCAATTAGTGCTGGTGCCTGACTATTACTGTCGTGAGTACAGGCACTGTTGACACATTAAAATGTCTCTAACGTGAGTGCCCCATTGGGTTATCTACGGTTCGCGAGGGTCAAGAGCACCGCGCGTAATATGACACGACG
Organism: Phengaris alcon alcon; assembly: GCA_037179445.1. Taxonomy (NCBI): domain Eukaryota; kingdom Metazoa; phylum Arthropoda; class Insecta; order Lepidoptera; family Lycaenidae; genus Phengaris; species Phengaris alcon. The sequence continues at coordinate 136,583 of JAYRCH010000617.1, read as the reverse complement.
TAAGTAATGTCAGTTTACTTGTGTAAAGATTTAAACAAGATGTTCGTAGGGGACAGCACTTTCGATATTATAAGTGCAGAATACATTAAATATCGGTATATTATAGTCTATGGAATATACATTACTGTATAATTCAACGTAATTAAATTGTGTTAATAGCTGCCGTTTACGTTTCAAGTTTGCTTCGAAGACAAGTAATTAGCTGACCAGGCAAATTACAAAACATCTTTACTCTGTCCCGATTAAATGTAATCGAAATGTAAACCTGCTAGGCTATAATGCTTCCAATGAGGGTATTTAAATTCGTGACATCTGACAGCTTTTTGACACGACGAGGACCGTCGGGCTACCAAGCGCCGCCTGGTGACAGAAAAAGTTAGGTGTCATTCGAAACTATTAAGCAATCCCACTGACACAATATGAATGGTCAACTATCGGTTAACGGTACGTCATCATTGTTTGATATTTATTCTGCCGCTAGGGGGCAGACCCAACGCACACAAAGCGTCATCTGGTGGCGTAAGTGGTATCAAAAACGGTCAATAAGAATTTTCGATTCTTTTTCTATCACCAGGCAGCGCTTGGTAGCCCGACGGCCCTTGTCGTGTCAAAAAGCTGTCAGATGTCACGAATTTAAAAACGCTCTTTTAAAGTACATTTTAAAGATTTGTTATTTATGTCCATGAAAGGACACTGGCGAATCCTGCCTGATTTGCCATCAAGAGTGTTCAATATTAAAAAAAAACATATATTTTGAGAACTTGGGAATAAAAAGTTATGAATCTCCGAATATCAGAGAATTCATGTGTAAAATGCGTACTTATCTGTGGTAATAGTTGTCATCATAATGTCTGTATAGTCTATGGTTATCATGCTGTAAATTGTCAATTTGACAATGGCTGGGACTATATGCAACGGAATCCGGGAGGCAGGGGAAAATTTCGAGTACTGAAAATAGAACTCTGCGCAAATACTATTGTATTAGAGTTGAAAATTGCAAAATTGAAAATTGCCAAAATTTTCGAGTGTCGAGTCAAATTTCAATGTCATATATGACAGCTCGACACCTGAAACTTTGATTTTAGCGTATAGTTCTATTTTCAATGCTCAGGATTTTCTACGGCCTTCCGGATTCCGGTGCATATAGACCCAGCCTTAAAGCTTCATAGATTTTTCTTTTTGAGATTTTTCTTTTAGAACTATGGAAAAAGAAAATAACTACATAGTTATTTTCTTTTTCTATAGTTGTACAATTTAGTAATAGTTTTATGAGAAAAAAAATGTTACTTGGGGTGTGAATTATATCTCTCTATACTATTTATATTCATACCAAGAAAAATAATTATTATATTTTTGGTATTCGTAATGTGAAAGCGACATCTATCATTTATCTATTAGCATGTTGCATTTCCAAACAAACTATGTAGTTAATCATTTCATTAGGTACGTAATTGACATCACCAATAATAAATATCGCTTTTCCACAAACCGCAATAGGGCAATTTATTGAACTAGGTTAGGTTAGGTTATACCTAATCAATTATCTTTTATCCCCCGACTTTGATGTATAATATTATTGATTTTTTTAACCGACTTCCAAAAAAAGGAGGCGGTTAAACGTTATGTATGTTATTATTATTATTTTTATTTGTATGTTCAACGATAGCTCCGCCGTCTTTTGATCGGTTTTCTAAATTTTTTTTTGACTTAAAGGGTTATACTTCGAAGTTGGTCCCGTTGTCACAAAAGTGGGGACCTGATGATGGGATCCGTCCCCCTCCTCAAAATTTATATGGACACAAATAGTGATTTCGAGTTTTTCTGAAGTAACCCAAGCATATGCTACCAAAAAGTACGATTTTGCACCAAGGTATACCTTCATCCAAATGTACAGAACAGAACTCCTGACTTATTATAGATGCATGTTTGGGTATTTCTGAGTTTCTGCTTGCTTTCTTAAAGAACTGCCACTGTGTCAATTAAAGTATGGTTACTCACACCATAAGTCATGACATAATGATGATATAATCTGTGAACATTACTTTGCCGTTTATGAACCAATTTTCAAAATTCTATTTTTGATGTATTGGGTATATTCCGAAATCTCGTTGTCACCGAAGCGGTGACCTGATGATGGCATCTATGAGGAATCGAGGAAACTCGAAATTTATATGGACACATATAGTGATTTTAACTTTTTCAGAATTAACCCAAGCATATGCTACCAAAATGTAAGATTTTGCACCAAGGTATACCATGGATCCAAAAGTACTGAACAGAACTCCTGTCTTTAAAGATACGAGTTTGGAAATTTCAACATTGTTTATATAACTGCAAGCATATGCCATTATGTAACTTACAGTCATCATCATCATCATCATCTTATATACAATACCTAATGGAAGCTTGGCGCGTTTTCAATTAATTATACATTCGATCGATTTAACTAATATCACTAAAAAGGGGAAAATAATTATTAATTATAAACAAAAAATTAAACAGACTTCCAAAGTAAAAATTCACAAAAAAGTATGAAATAAAACTTATTTTCTAAATAATTCCCTTTTTAAATTTGGCAAAATTTTTAACTATTTCTCTACTCAATCTTCAAATTTTTGAAGTCGGGACCAGCCAACTTGAACGTGAGTTCTATTTTTTTAAATATTGTTTTATCAGGATGTTGTTCAGGCTGGTAGTGTCTTCAAAATTTTGAAGATTGAGTAGAGAAATAGTGAAAATTTAAGCCAAATTTAAAAGGGGAATTATTTAGAAAATAAGTTTTATTGAATACTTTTTTGTGAATTTTTACTTTGGAAGTCGGTTTAATTTTTGTGGCCACGTATTTTAACTACCAGTAAATGTATGGCGACTTGCCGATCTCCTTTGAAAAAGCTACGAAACTGTTGTTGAAACTGTTCATCCAAAGATTGCTGATTCCGAAATATTTGTTTACTTTTTTTAAATTTGTCTTCTGAACTCGACTACGAGTATAGTTATTTAACATTTTGTTCACTCATCACAGTTATTATTTAGTAAGCCCCTGTATTGACACACAAACAAATCATCGTCAATTGAGCACATTGAGCTGATAGGATTAATGCTCTTAAATTAACTCTGATTTATGTTACTAAGGGGGGTTTAGGTTTTTGTCACGTTATAGTCAACATCTTCTAGGAAAATCTCGCGCGACGTATTAATAGGTACTAAAGACGTGAAAAATGGGGGAGCGGGGTTTCGGCATATATTGCAGATGGTCACAGAGGGAGGGGGTAAAAAGAGGTCACGTAGTATGGGAAGCTTATTAGTAGCATTATTATTAAATATTACTAGATTTGACCAAATTAACATGACGTGTATCCGCAGTCTGCACCTCTTACACAGGACCACAGTTTGCAATTTTAACGTATTCAACGTACAAAGTTAATATAAATTCGGGCTTGTGTTTTATAATAATTTAAAGTTGAAATAAAATATTAAAGCGTCATCTCGCGTGTTCACTAGAGTCGGTAATTTAACCCTTTTCACGTTGGTGCCTTTGAAAAAGAAACGAACAACGAATGTTGTAAACCTCTCGTTTTGGTGAGTGGAAATTTTGATGGATTCGTGAGCGTCCTTTCAGGTCTCACCGTCTCAGTGTCAAATCATCAGTGGGTTTTAAGAGCCCCCGAGACGGTTCAACGGTTTGACAAACCACGTAAATTTTGGTTGAGTCGAACCAATTTGATCGTTTACACAGCTCGTTTGAAAGGTTTGTCAAACATCTACGCTTTTGAAGCTCGTTTGATGGAATTACATATTTTTGTTTGGCAGTGTAGTGACAGTGAAACTGAACAGTGTCGTCTAACAAACCGATCAAACCGACCTCAAACGGTTGCATCAAACACGTAACGTTTGTATCAAACCTTTTAATCATCTCGGGGACCCCTTTACATTCTTTGTTTTACTTATCTTTATGCCATCGGCTCCGCCCGTGTAAATACAATACACGGCAAATAAGTGACATTTAAATTGATACCGTTATATGTATTCTATTGTTCTCTTTGTTTACGTTTGGATTGAATTGGACCTGAACGGAGTATCATATGGGTAATACCTGGTATATAATTTTTGTAACAATATATATTTTGTCTAAGTATCTACAATTTGAAATTCCTTTTGAAAGGAGATCGGCAAGTCGCCATACATTTATTGCCTGGTAATTAAAATACGTGGCCACAAAAAAGATTTATTGTAAGTTGTACTTTATGAACATAGGAACAAAAAAAGCAATAATATTATAGATCAAACTCGGGGGATAAAAGATAATTGATTAAATCTAACCTAACCTATTGTTCAATAAATTGCCCTAGTGACGGTTTGCGGAAAAGCGACATCTATTGATATTATGATATCAACTACGTAATGAAATGAATAACTATATAGTTTGCTTGGAAATGCAATATGCTAACATAAATGATAGATGTCGCTTTCACGTTACGTAAACTAAAATGTTTGGGAAGATGATCTAATCGAACGTAAGCATTACCTACCATTTGCAAAATATCTTTCACTTATGCCTTAGGAAGTTCGGGTCATGAACTTAAGAGTAAACTGTGCACTCGCGAACTGGCAACAAATTGTATGTTTGTGAAGCCCCTTAATCAGTGAGCGCACTACCATTAAATTGTCTCTGTCGCCCAACATTTGCAATCAGAAGCCCAATTCTCGTCTTTAAAGTAGATTTTCATTTTACTTTGATTGTATTGTAAGTGAAGCGACTTAAACCCGGTTTCTGAAAGGCTAATCAAAAAGTTGATTAACTAACACGTTGTTGAGTTAACAGGATGGTTAAATCAATTTGCGTTTCTGAAACGCTAATTAGTGAAAAATTTACTAATTATCCTGACATGACACATTTACGCCATAAAAGGCTTTCCAGAAACCGAAAACAGCGTTTGACATGTGGTTTGACCATGGGTTTGACACTAGTTTTGTTAACTAACACATTGATCAAATCAAACGACTGATCAAGCTTTATGCAACTCAATTTACACCTGACAAGAGATTTGACCGCTGATTAGTTAATTTTGGCGTTGATTAGCCTTTCAGAAACCGGGGGTTATTATCATAAACTGATTTTGTGACGTTTGGACCAATCAGGAGGCGTTAGACGCTGCTTTAACGTATATGAGAATAACGGTTTGACAGTTTTAGCGTGTCGGGACTTGCTTGAAATTGTATTATTGCAAGTTTTATTTAGGAGAACTGACCCTCTGATTATGAACTTTAGCGCAATCAAAATAGAATTAACTTTGCCGAAAAACATGATTCTTTACCTATACGGCCATGTTTTGCGGAAAAGTTGACTCTATTTTGCTATTGAAGTTCTATATACAGGAGATCCCAAACAGTAGGTACATATATAAATTCAATACAAAGTTATCAAGTACAAATACCTATTACTTATCAGTAGATAGGTATCAGAGGATCGATAGTTGATCTCTAATTCTATAAATATACAAACTTTAAACTTCAACTTTCATTGTCTTAGTATTTTATATAAAAAGAGGTTTAAAAGAGTGCTGTAATTAGTTATAAATCGAACGAAAAAAATGAATTAAGACTCAATCGTTTGATAAAACGAAATTAAATTTTTATCTCGCTCCAGACTGGCTCTCTGTTTTTAACACTTATTTTGCCTACAATTCTAAAAGTTTTCTACCTGTGAAGTAATAAGTTCGAGGTAATATGAGACTAACATGCTGGTGTCTGAGTTGAAATTTGTACTGGATACAATACAATATACAGGATAAAGTCTAGATTCAGCTCGTCTGATAAGTCCGTTGACGCAGAAAGTTCTATCCGTGCCTATTGGCATGAAATAATAATAATTAGGTACGTTCTTTGATGTTCCGCGTGAATAGGTATAGCCAGTTTTATGAAATAACTAGCTTTTGCCCGCGGCTCCGCCCGCGTATCTGTAACGTAACACTGTACTTTTTCGAGATAAAAAGTAGCATATGTTTTAATCCAGAGCCTAAACTACTACCATACCAAATTTCATCGAAATCCGTTCAGCAGTTTTTGCGTGAAAGAGTAACAAACATCCATCCATACGTCCATCTATCCATCCATCCATCCGCATCCATCCTCACAAACTTTCACATTTATAATATTATTATATTATATATTTTAAAGTAGGACTAACTTATGACCACGGCTCTGCCCGCGTAAATACAGAATCCCACGGGATCACTGTACTTTTCCAGATAAAATGTAGCCTATGTTTTAATCCAGAGCCAAAATTACTACCATACCAAATTTCATCAAAATCCGATAAGTAGTTTTTGCGTGAAAGAGTAACAAACATCCGTCCATCCTCACAAACTTTCACATTTATAATAGTAGAAGGATTTGATTTTTTGTTGGTTTGCATTGAATAGGTTACGAAACTACTACTTAGACAGAATTTTATGAAATTTTGCTCAGATTAATGTAGATTAGACCAATAAGATAGACATAGATTAATTTTTATCACGACAAAATGCACGGTATCCGCGATTTTCAATTTCTTTATAGTCACTAGTGGCAGTCTATACATATTATATACGACATAAAGTTGGTAATGATGAATACTTAGTACTTACTACTTATCTACTTGCAAGAATATTAGCAGGTTACATTAGTTTTATACTGGTACTACATGTAACGGAATCCGGCGGGCTCGGGAAAATTCAGAGCACTGAAAATATAACTCTACGCTTAAAATACTTACAATGCAGTTGAAAATCGAACTGTCGATTGTCCAGCTGTCATTTAAGACATTGATACTTGACTTGACTCTCGTGTGTTAAATTTACAGCTCTATCGTATTATGCGCAAAGTTCTATTTTCAGTTGAATTTTCCCCGGCCTTGCGGAATCCGGATCATACAGTCCCAGCCTAAATGCAACTCTTTGAAAATCGTCTCTATGAATCATATTACTTTTATTTAAGTTCCCAATGAATCTTTCTCTCTCTTTCATGAAATACCTATTTGTGCACATATACAAAGAGTTGTATTGTGAAAAATTTAAATAGATATCAGATTTTCAGTTTTACAAAATATATTCACCTTTTTGATGTTATTCTGGCAATAATGTCGATATACGTTTCACCAAATTAATTAAATAACCTTTTTTATATGATTACCTTTCGAATAAATAAATAAATAAAAAATATATAAATTATTATAACCTTTCGAATTTGGATATACATCAACAGTTCTAGGTATTAAAAATATTGATTCGGGCAGAAAAATGAAGTATTATAATATGCTCCATTTTCCCCTTCCTAACCATATTCTTTATGTTCTCTAATCTATATTTAAACTATAAAATGATTAAGAGTAAATATTTGTTTGTTAGTAATTAGTATGCATTGAACAGGCTTCGCCACTGCCACTAGACCGACCTTGATGAAATTTATACAGACATAATAATATATACATAGACGGGGAAAGACATAGGCTATTTTTTACTGTGGCAAAATGTACGGTTCCGGCGGAATGCGAATTACGCACCAATGCTTAATATATGGTTTAAAAAAATAGATTTTTATTATGAACGTAGTTTATTTATTTTCAGTAGTAACAATAAAATTTAAAATCGAATTACGATTCGACGTTTAAATACGGTCTATGTCGCGCCACGAGAATTAACTTTGGGTTTTTTTTGCCTACTAGGAAATGTTTACAAAACTTTTTTTTACATACGTTTATCGTTACGTTCCTCCGTTTTACAGTGTGAAGTCAATGACCGTTATAGCACGATAGAATGAGTCTATAATTCGTATAATAATTTTTCAAATTTCAATATTTTTTCTGCCAAAACTTTTATACATAAGCAGCAAATTATGTAGCTGAAGTAGTGTATTGATTTTGCAATACGCTGTAATATTATATACCAAGTCTTCTGGGAAAATCTTTAAAATTTCTACGAGCATCTATCAGCCAAAAGATTTGGTTCAAGAGTCAGAAGTAGGAGTAAAGAGCGTGACTCAATTTGATATCGATCCCAATGTCGATCAAAACTCAAAACTCAAGAATGAAGCCCTTAAAATGACTTGTCAATAGCTCGATCAATTTCGGATGATGTTCATATGTTGATTGGCCATGTATTTGAGAGACACGAGGCTCGCAATTACTCTGGCCGTCGCAAAAGTGGGATGACGAGAGTCGAGATATTCCCACTGCGAACACAGGATTACTGAAACTGACAGGTATCTCAAAGGCCCTTGGCCATAGACGAGGAGGCATGTCGAGGACTGGGACTGGATGTCTATATTATAGACGAGGCATGTCGAAGCAAAACCTGTCCCCACTTAAATGGCCCACTTTTAAGTCTGTTTGGGGCCATTTTGACATTTGAGGTATGGTGAGAAATCAAAATGGCGTAACTTTTTCTTGTATGAAGATTTGTTCTGTCAAATGTATGTCATATCCCATCCTTAGTTTTGAAATAATTTGAAGTTTGGACAAATCAAAACGCGTTTGAAGCTGTTTTAACGTTTACGAGATGACCGGTTTGCCAGTTTTAGCGTATCGGGACTTGATTGTAATTGAATTATTGCAGGTTTTATTTAGCAGAATTGACCCTCAGTTATTCTCATTCACTCGGCGAAAAACAATGCAAGCGTTATTTCACGCAGGTTTTCTTTGAGGCCATATAACAACCACGGTCGAACCAGGGCCTTTAGTCAAGATGAATTCGATAATTTCGACGGCGAAGTTCGTAAACATAATGGATGGGATTTGGCATAATGGCATCGCAAGCGACCTGTCATGTAGCGATGACTTATGTCAAATCCCATACATTTTGATTTTGAACTTGTCAAGGCCATGGCCATTATTAGTAGGCTCTTTCTAACTAAGTTTAAGATGTCGCAGGCGTTTGAGGTTTTTGGCTTTATGTGATACAAAGATGTGTGTGATACAAAGAAAGGAAGAAAGAAAAAAACCTCTCAGAATTTAAATATTTGATTCTGATACTATATTACAGGCTATAACGATTTTCAATTTCTCACCAGCCAAAAATGTAGTTTAAGGTGTAAGTATTAAACAAATAATAACAAATATTCTCTTTGTTAATTTTTAAAAGTTACCCATTTTTTCTATGTGAGTTTTCATCATACGATATAATCACACAAATGGAATATATACCGTTTGTCTGTTCATTGTTCTATAACAAGCGGGGCTACTGCGGCGGCATTGCGTAGCCCCGGGCGCTCCGCCTCGCATTCAAATGTCTATTGTATATGACTGAGTTTATCGACATCTGGACAATCTATCTAGGTGGTGGTAGGCTAGCGTGGTGGGCTGAAGCCAAATACAAGGAGAAATTCACGATGAATGAAAGTAAAACGGCAAATTTTGTTTTAGATCTCGGACTACAAGCTCCGAAATATCTCCGGCCGAAAAAAAACAGCGTTGAAAATAGAACTCGGTGCTAAAAGAATAGATCAGGGCTTTAAAAAGGCCACTTTAGGTATTTCCTGTAGTTAGTTCCTGCTTCACCCACGGAAAATCTCTTCTCACTAATATCCAGAATTGGTGAATTGATTAAGTGCCCAATTACTAAGGATCACATAAATTACGTGGCTAGAGTACCTACTAACAATGATAAGAAGCCGAAGAATATTATAGTTTCTCTGCACAGCCGATACCTAAAGGAGGATTTTGTTGCTGCTTCTAAAAAACTTGTCATTACGCCACAGAAAATTGAGCTTCAAGGAGATGATAGAATCTTCGTTAATGACCACCTCACACCAGCTAATAAAATGCTCCTTAACAAAGCTAAGTTCATTGCTAAAGATCGTGGATATGCATTTATATGGGTCAAAAATAGCAAAATTTTTTTCAGAAAAACTCCAACATCCCAAATTGTAGCCATCAGGTCAGAATCGGATTTGTCAAATTTAAACAAGTAACGTCATTATTTTTATTTTTATTACTGTTGCACATTACCATATTTCATTTAATTAATCACATATTATCATCAAACTATCATTATTTAAACTTTAATTACTATATTGCATCATTTTTCTGCTTAAAAAGGTTGCGCATCTCTTGCTTTTGGAATTATTCTTTTGTCTACCTTCAACTATTTTATAACTTAATATTTTTCTTAAGTTTGTATGTATTTCTATTATCAATTTCTTGTTTTGTATTGTATGCTTTTTTCATTGTTTACCATTTGTTTTTAGTGCAAATCAATACATCACTCATCAAGTTTTTACTTTTAAAAATATCTCGTCACCTAACTCGTATTGTACGCCATATTGTCGTGCTCTATATGTATATCCTGCTCGCACCCATTATTTCCTCATACATCTCGCATCACCTTTCTCGCTCATGTCATATAATATCTGCATCAGCGCCATTACTTGCAACTTCTAACCATAACTGTTTTTCACATTCATTGAACCCGTATTTCGTCAAATATAAGTGTTATGTTTATTGGTTTTTCCGAACTTTATATATAAAATGCAATACTAATATGAAGTATGATATTATTACAAAACATTACGATGTGATTAAGGTATATTACACGAATTCATCTCAGCAAGCTTACATTCAAGTATATTCCAATAGTTTCATGTGTTTTGTTTATTGTTATTTCAGAACGTGCTCAGAACAAATTATTTATATGAATTACGATAATATTACTTTAAGCTATCATTATGTGACAAAGGTTTATTTCAAGAAATTAATATTTCCTATTAACCATGGATATTACTGATAATAAAAAAAAATCCATTTATATCAAAATGTGCGCGGATTGCGAACTAAGTCGTCAGACTTTTATCGGCAGGTAAGCTTAAACTCTTATGATTTAATAATCTTAACTGAAACCTGGCTAACGGACGATTTCAATGACTCTGAATTATTCAGTAATTATTATATTGTTTGGCGTCGTGATCGTAACTACAATCTGACCGGTCAAAGCAGGGGTGGCGGGGTATTGATAGCCGCCGGTAAACATCTATCAACTATTGCTCAACCATCTTTTCAATCCTCAGCTGAGGATCTTTGGCTAACACTATGTTTCGTTAACAAACATAACCTAAGTCCGATAAAAATACATATCTGTGCCATTTATTTATGTAATTTTGGGCTCACTAAGTCCTTCCACGATCAATTATCAAATTTTTTGAATAATTTAAGTGAATTAAATCTTAGACATCCAGATGACACATTTTTAATAATTGGTGATTTCAATCTCAGTGGAATAACTTGGAAACTTAGCATTTCAGATGGGTTCTATTATCCAATCAATATCGCCAGTAGAGATGAATACCTGCTAACTGACGAACTTAGCATTCTATCTTTTTGCATTTTAAACTCTTACAATAAATTCTTAGACCTTGTTCTATGCAATTATAAGGTAAATTCTGTACATGAATGTGTTGATCCCCTTGTACCCCCTGATCCGTACCATCCTGGACTCATTATTGTTATTGATCTTCAATTTTCAGATCACTCGTTTTTGAAACCTGCGCCATACAAACGTCACAGCTACGATCGCTCCGATTTCAATAAAATTAATAAAGAAATATTACTAACTGACTGGCACCATGAATTGCACAAGCGGTCGTTAGATGGCGCTGTTCAATTCTTTTATCAAACATTAAATGACATACATAACAAACTAGTACCATCAAAACTTATTACTCCCAGTACATATCCAATTTGGTACACTGCTAATGTTCGCGCCAACACTAGCGCGACGTTTAGAATAAACACAAAGGACATCACTACGTGATGTATGGCCGACCGAAAGGGGCGCTGTCAGAGAGTGACGAACACTTGCATTTAGATCCCCTTCCGCGCCGGATGCATTTTCAGCTCATCCCGAAACCTAGTGAACGCGAACGCGTGTGCGCATATTTATTTGTGCTCGTTAATATAATACCAAATTCGCCGGCGAACCGCGATAAATCTATCTATAATCCGCTCAACAGCTGTGTAGTGTAGTGAGAAGAAACTTCCGCCCAGATTCAGAACCACCAGCTCAGCAATAAGGTCAGTCCCAGATTTCTCCAGCCCTCACATTAACCTATACCTACTTCCCTCAGCTCAAAGTCGTATGTGTAAGTTCCTAGCTTACACATTTCTTGGTCCATCGAGCCTTCGTGAAGCCCTTCTCCCTATTACCGGCGTTGGGCCTGATTAGAACCAGCACCTACAGTTCCACTCCGCCCAATTCTGCACATAAAATCAGCTCGATTATTTATATTTTGTCCAATTAATTCTGGCCAGGCCGCCCCGCCATTTTAAAACCAAGTTACAGTCCATTCCCATTATCAATTCGGCACATTTAACATTAAACCCCTATTCTGTACTTTGATATTAACCTATATGTTAATTATCTAAATTATTTTGTGCATATTTCGGCCCATAAATTCATAGGAAAAACCCAAAAAAAAAAAAAAAAAAAAATAGTGGGTAATGGTGGGTGGGTGGGTGGTTCCCTAACGTACCTAATACATAATTTGTGCCAATAATATCTCATATAACTTTCTCAGCTCTTAATTACTTACAAAATATTTTAATGTTTGATTCGCATATAAAATAAGTAATAACTAGTGCGTATTGTGAATTACGTTCGGCTCATAACAGAATTGTAAATCGTCGTTGCATTACTAAGTTTGAATTATTTTATCTATATATAACGTTTATATCTTCATATTCTCAAATTTTAAAACACAATATTAATTAACTTAGCATTATTTTAATAGTTACGGGTTGCATAACATCTCAAGTGCCCATACTAACATCGTCGGCTCGCTTCGATACAGAAAACTTGATTTGTGTGCATTCTATAGGTAACACGGCGCCCGTGCGAACAACAGCTGTTACATTCATTCTCAATTAGGTATTCTTCATAGAATAAATAGTGACCTTCACATTGAATTCATAATATCTTATCTACGTTCTGTGTCTATACAAAAATATTATTAGGTGTTACGTTACAGCTGTTTTAAATAAGAATTCTTATCGACGTTCTGTGTTTATACAAATATATTATAGGTGTTACGTTACAGCTGTTTTAAATAAGTCGGCACACTATTGAGATTGAACCTGCTCATACCTACTTACATTGTTTTCATTACGTTATTTTGTTTCTAACGCGCCCGCTAAGATTTGTTTATATTCAAACTTCAGGACATTAATATAATATTACAGACGACTTCTAACGCATTAATCTCCGCTCATCAAACATACACTAATACTATATTAGCATCAGGCGATCGGTCAGCTCATTTGTTAATTAACTCGTACACATTTTATGATAAAATTGTATACATTGTCGGCACATTATTAAAATCTATTTTCTGCGTTTTAATTAATTGCGCGCGTATTTTCCGCTCATTACTTTTAAATATTTAACTTAGTTACACGCATATATTTTTAAACATGCCTACAAAATCGCAAGCGGCCATATTTAGGCAAACTATAAAATCTATTAGTCGGCTCAGAGAGATCGCATTGGCATTACACAAAGGTGACTCAAAGTCTAACAAAACGGAGTTTAATGCGCGTTTTAAAGACCTACAAAATTTGAAACAAAAATTAGAAAATTTATACTGCGAAATTTTAGACGACGGCAGTGTTACAGAAGAAATTGAAAAGTTTTATACAGCCGGTTACGAGAACGCGCTATCCGAATATTATGATATTTTAACTGCAGCGGAAAATATAAGTTCCACTTCAGAGTCAAGTCAGCTCACTTCTGCCGTTCTGCCCAAAATTGAACTGCCAAAATTCAGCTCACGCGTTGAGGACTGGCCATCGTTTATTACGATTTTTAGGAGTCTTACAGACGACATGACGTCACTTACAGATGCAGTTAAGCTGCACTATCTTTTGTCTTGCCTATCGGGGGACGCGCTGAGCATGATTGCGCATTTAAAAATCACAAATGATAATTACAGCGTCGCGCTCGATATACTCACACGTAGGTATGAAAACCGCCGTGTTCTGATAGATGGGTTTGTTGATATAATACTCGGCCTACCTAATATTCATATTCGATCAAGCATACGCGCGACGTTTTTAACTCCGCTCTTTTCCGCACAAAGCGCATTAAATAATCTGCGTTTACCTATGGATAGTAATTACGTATTTGTGTCTATTGTAGTAAGAAAATTACGAGGCGAGCTCCGCACCCTGTTCGAAAGAAGATACGGCATCTCGGACACTCTGCCCACCTTAGGTGATTTGATTTCTTTTTTAGAGGAGCACGCGCGCTGTATCGAAACCGAATATTCTAATGCAACGCGCGGTGTTACCTACTCACCACAAACTGGGCCCTCTCGTCAACACACACCCCCCGCAAACTCTCCGCGCAGTCCACGCTTTAGACCAATTAGTCCCGCGTATCCTCGTAATACTCAGCGCTCGCCATCGGCTCACACTTTAAGTAGCTATCACGTCAGCCCAGTTCCTCATTACCCTCAACGCTACTGGCCCCCCTCCCCCCGAACAGAGCGGCGCGAGTACTCAGCCCGGAATACAGATAAACACAAGCGATTCTACTGCCCCTATTGTAGGAATACAGAACACAAACTTATCGCGTGTCCAAAATATAATCATCAGCCCACTCAAGGTCGTTGGGATTTCATAGAAGCCAACGACAGATGTCGTAAATGTCTAGGTCCGCATTTTGAAAATGAATGTCGTTCGACAAACTCATGCAAAGAGTGTGGAAGTGCAAATCACCACACCTCGCTTCATCGTCACGGAACTCCAAATTCTCCGGTGTCGTCAGCGCATTTGCTTCCTCCTCATTTACGTGCACAGCCCCGCCGGCGTGCTCAAGACAAGCCACATACCTACACGGCCTACACACAACATACGCGTGCACATCAATCATCATCATCAGACCCCAACCAATCGTCTGATCATGCACCGTCTACAACTCATCAATCTCAAAACAAAAAACAATGACTACCTACAATCACGGAGCACATAGAATTAGAAGATCAATCCAATAATTTAAAATGTCATTCAGCTCATAGTATACCTGTATCACATTCAGCTCATAAAATATCTAAATCTAGTTCAGCCCAATATTCTGTAGAATCAGCCCAAGTAAATTCAACTCAGCACATAGAAAACCCATTAAAAACTCCAGTGTTACTTCCCACAGTCGTTTTAAATATATCTGATAAATGCGGAGAATATCACAAAGCTCGGGCTTTATTGGACTGTGGTAGCATGATAACGCTCATAACTCAGCGCATGACTAGAAATCTTAATTTGTAACCAAAACAATGTTCATTAAAAATTACAGGTGTAGGTGATCAGCACATACAAAATTCTAAAGGTTGGGTCACAATAACATTTAGTCCCACACACCGTGACACGCCATCTATTACTACTACCGCTCATATTCTCAAAGACGTTACAGGTTATTTACCTTTGCAAAAAATACCAGATTTTATACAAGACTCAGCTCATCAGCTCATTCCATTGGCGGATCAAGCTTATCATACTCCTGCGTCCATTGATCTCATTTTAGGCTCAGACGTTTTGGGTCACGTTTTGGATGGTACTAAGGTTGCTTTGGGCCCGGGGAAGCCCATAGCCTTCGGCACGATTTTTGATTTTGCACTCATAGGACTCGTTGAGCACTCATGCGATTCACCTGTAGCTCAAGTTGGCTCTGCTCATGTTACTCATACTCATTATACTCAGTCGGCTCACTCTACACATTCTGCTCATTCTACTCATGATATTTGCAAAAGCCTGGAAAGATTCTGGGAGTCGGAAGAACCCCAGCCTCGTTCTGCTCATTCAAACCCGCTACACGAGCAATGTGAACACATATTCAGCTCAACCACCATTCGTGACGATTCAGGCCGATACATGGTGACTCTTCCCTTCTTATCAGATGCACCCGTATTAGGTAGTACTCATGCTATTGCTCTACGTAGATTTCTCAATCTAGAAAAACGGTTGCAATCCGATCACACATTGCGACAAAAATATATAGAATTCATGAACGAATACATAAACTTAGGACACATGACACCGTGTCATCCGTCTACATTTACTCATAAACCTCATTATTATATTCCTCATCATGGCGTGTTCAAATCAGGTACTGACAAACTCCGCACAGTATTTGATGGCAGTTGTAAGTCATCCAATGGAGTCAGTTTAAACGATTGCCTGCACACAGGTCCAGCACTTCAACGAGACATTGTAGATATTATTATATCATTCCGCGCACATCGTATAGTATTCAGCACTGACATAAAAATGATGTTTAGAAATATTCTCTTAAGACCAGACCAAAGACACTATCAGCTCATACTCTGGCGATCGTCTCCAGATCGACCTCTGCTCACATATGCACTCAACACTGTTACATACGGATTGCGCTCAAGTCCATATCATGCTATCCGCACATTATTACAATTAGCTGAAGATGAAGGTCATCGCTATCCTCAGGCTGCCGAAATTTTGCGTAAATTTGTTTTCGTGGATGATGTACTTTGCGGCCATGACACCATAGAAGAAGCATCAGCACTCCAAACTCAGCTCATTGATTTGTTATCACTCGGTGGATTTAAACTTAGTAAATGGACATCAAACACACCTCAGCTCTTGCAAAGATTTCCAGACGATCAATGCGAAATGCCCAAAGACTTTGACATCAGCGCAGAGTCTCCATCAATTAAGGTTTTGGGTATTAGATGGATTCCCCGGTCTGATGAATTTACATATCACATCTCATTACCACCAGTTACCCACATTACAAAACGTTCAATTCTTAGCACAGTAGCTTCTCTCTATGACCCAAACGGTTGGGTTACACCCGTCATATTCCGCGCAAAAATACTTCTTCAAAGGTTATGGTTAACTAAATTGGACTGGGACGATCCCACTCCAAATAATATTACAGATGATTGGCAGCGCATCTATCATGATCTTCCGCACATCTCAGATATACATTTTCCCAGACATATCACTCCACACAAATTCAAATCAACATACTCACTTCACGGATTCGCAGATGCTTCGGAAATTGGTTTTGCTGCAGTGATATATTTACAAGAATCAGCTCACAACGGATCTGTTAACGTTCACCTCATAATTGCTAAATCTAAAGTCGCGCCGATTAAAAATAAACTCACAATCCCCAAATTAGAGTTGTCTGCTGCAACTCTATTATCTCAGCTCATGTTGCGTGTCTCCCAACAATTGTCTGCTCATCTCACAATTACACATCACGTTTGTTGGTCAGATAGTACCATAGTGCTTGCATGGATAAAAACTCCGCCCCATCGTTTACAAACATTTGAATCAAATAGAGTAAAAAAAATTAACTCAAATTCACTTACACTTAAGTGGCGTCATGTACCTTCCCAATTAAATCCTGCTGACTGTGCAAGCAGAGGATTATCAGCTCAAGCTCTCTCCGCTCATGATTTATGGTGGTCTCCTCCTTGGCTCAAATTGCCAGAGGATACCTGGCCCAAGATGCCTTCAGCTCATACTCGACAAGACTTGCCAGGGCTCAAACCAAAATACGTACCATGCAATTTCTCGATACCTGGTATCGATAGTGATCTGCTCACTCGCTTCAGCTCTTTAGAAAAACTAACTGGTGTCACTGCCTACATGAGGCGATTCATTCGTAACTGTAAACTAAATTCAAACTCGCGACAACTAGGCCCTCTAACTGTAAGTGAACGTAGAGAAGCATTACTCTTCTGGATCCGCTCTGTACAGCAGAATGCATTCGCAGAAGATATTCACCGCCTGCAAACCGATAGAATCTGCACAGTACGACTACAACGTCTGTCGCCTTTTACGCAGGACGGTCTCCTTAGAGTAGGAGGTAGACTCACTCGTTCGGAACTCACATACGATGCTCAACACCCATACATTTTGCCTAGTTCTAGTCCGCTCGTAGACCTCATAATAGATGACTATCATCGCATACACTGCCACCCTGGCACGGACACGCTACATGCTATTTTACGTCAGCAATTTTGGATATTATCTGCCCGCCGCATTATAAGGCACAGAACGTTTAAATGCATAAGATGTTTCCGTTGCCGCGCTCAGCCCGAAGTACCTATCATGGCTGACCTGCCAGCTGATAGAGTCATACCCCAGCCCGTATTTAGTCACGTATCAACAGATTTCGCCGGACCGTTTCTGCTCAAATCAAGTCAATTACGTAATGCTAAGTTAATTAAGGGATATTTTTGCATATTTGTTTGCCTCACTACAAAGGCGGTTCACTTAGAACCAGTCTCATCGCTCACTGCCGAAGCGTTTATTGCAATATTACAAAGGTTCTGCTCACGTCGCGGACTTCCGGTATTGATACGTTCGGATTGTGGCACAAATTATGTAGGAGCTAGGAATCATCTACTAGAGATACAACAATTTCTCAATGACAATAACGACGCCATTTCTCATAAACTCTCAACTCAAAATATAACTTGGTTACTCAATCCGCCTAAAGCCCCATGGATGGGAGGTATCCATGAGATTAATGTTAAATCCACAAAGCAACTTCTATACCGTGTTATCGGTGAGCAACACCTCACTTTCGAGGAATTCTTAACTCTGCTCACTAGAATCGAAGCTGTGTTAAACTCTCGGCCCATCAGTCCACTTTCGTCCGATCCCACGGACTATCAGCCCCTTACTGCTGGCCACTTTCTCATTGGCCGTCCGCTCACAGCTCCCCCCGAGCTAACTCTAGATGAAAGAGTAATATCTCCGCTCAAACGCTTTCAGCTCATTCAATCACTCTCTCAGCGCTTTTGGAACCTTTGGACCAAGTCCTACCTCCATACCCTTCAAATCCGCTCCAAATGGCTTTCCTCTTCCTCTCCACCCAAAATTGGAGAACTGGTTCTGCTCAAGGAGGACAATTTGCCTCCTCTACAATGGAAGATGGGAAGAATCTCACGTCTGCTACCTGGGAAGGATGGAGTCATCAGAGTTGTGGACTTGGACACGACTCAAGGCCAGCTGCGGAGGCCTGTCGGCAAGATTGCCCGGCTCCCACTGGATACTGCTCAGGATGCCCCTCAGCTCGCCGCCTGTGCGGGCCCCCCAGGATGTTCGCGCCAACACTAGCGCGACGTTTAGAATAAACACAAAGGACATCACTACGTGATGTATGGCCGACCGAAAGGGGCGCTGTCAGAGAGTGACGAACACTTGCATTTAGATCCCCTTCCGCGCCGGATGCATTTTCAGCTCATCCCGAAACCTAGTGAACGCGAACGCGTGTGCGCATATTTATTTATGCTCGTTAATATAATACCAAATTCGCCGGCGAACCGCGATAAATCTATCTATAATCCGCTCAACAGCTGTGTAGTGTAGTGAGAAGAAACTTCCGCCCAGATTCAGAACCACCAGCTCAGCAATAAGGTCAGTCCCAGATTTCTCCAGCCCTCACATTAACCTATACCTACTTCCCTCAGCTCAAAGTCGTATGTGTAAGTTCCTAGCTTACACAGCTAATCTTAAACGCCTGATTCGGGAAAAACACAAATTTCATAAAAAATATAGAAAATATGGAAGAACTGCAGATCTTTCAACTCTTTAAGTTGTTACGTGACAGGGTCAAAAAGCTTGAGTCTGATTGCTACAGTGACTACTTGTCTCTGACGGAATCATCTATTGAAAGAAATCCTAAGAACTTTTGGAGTTTCATTAAACATCGTTCTAAAACTTACATGCTCCCTAAAGATCTTACTAACAATGGGGCTACCTTCTCATCAGGTGAGTCAGTTTCTGATGCTTTTTCTCATTACTTCCACTCGTCTTTTCTCAGATCTGAAAATGTTACAAATGAAGACGATGTCACTAATCGCTACCATTCTCAACCGATATCTAAAAACCCCTGTGAGCCAACCACATTTTTGAGCTACATTGAAGTCACACCTGGACTAGTCGAATTTCATCTAAAGAGTCTAGATCCAAATAAACTAGCGGGGCCTGACTATCTCTCCCCTAAATTTCTAACTGGCTGTTATGAAACTTTAGCTTTACCAATCTCAATTCTCTTTAAAATGTCACTTTCCTCTTGTACAGTCCCTAAAATCTGGAAATCGGCCTTTATTACACCTATACATAAAAAAGGTGGCAAATCAGAAATTACTAACTATAGGCCGATTTCCAAATTATGTGCTATTGCCAAATTATTTGAACGCATAGTACATAATCAAGTATATGCTACCTTAAAATCTTCTTTCAGCGATTCACAGCATGGGTTCCGAAAAGGCCGATCTACTGTCTCAAACCTTATCTTATTTAATGACTATTTAACAAGTAAAATGGACAGCGGCACTCAAATCGATGTCATATACACAGACTACAGTAAGTGTTTTGACCGTATTGATCACAACCGACTTAAAACTAAACTTTTTAACATCGGAATTCATGGCGACCTATATAGATGGTTTTGCTCATACCTCGACAACAGGTCACAGGCAGTTGTAGTTAATAACTACATATCTAGTTGGGTACCCATACCTAGTGGTGTCCCGCAAGGATCGCTGTTGGAGCCTCTCCTCTTCATCATTTTTGTCAACGATATCGACTCATGTTTCCGCTATTCTCGTTCCTTATATTTCGCTGACGATATGAAAATTTTCCTACCTATATCATCACCAGAAGACGTGGAGAATCTCAAATCCGATTTAGCCCGACTGGATGACTACTGCCTCTTCAATAACCTCGACTTGAATCCGTCTAAATAATAATATAATAATCTAAATGCTATAGTACTACTTTTTCCAGGAAAGGAATCAGAATCCTCACCTCATACCATCTCAAGGGACATGAAATACCTAGAAGTTCTATAGTACGGGATCTCGGTGTATATCATGATGAAAAACTGCTATTTGATGCGCACATTGATAAAATCATCGTGAAGGTCTCAAAGGCTCTTGGTTTCATAATGAAAGTAAGTTCTTCTTTCTGGCTAGCTAAAACTTTCAAAGTACTTTACTGTAGCTTTGTCAGAAGCCATCTTGAATACTGCTCTCAAATATGGAATCCATGCTATAACCTATATATTGATCGAGTCGAAAATATTCAAAAACGATTTATTAGATTTCTATGTTACCGACTCAAAATTAAATATAGCTCTGATAACTATACTACACTTTGTAGGAAATTTCACATTCAGCCCTTAGCTAACCGTCGACGTATCGCTGATTGCACATACATCCTACAAATCATAAATAACGAAATTGACTGTCCTAATCTACTCTATAAGTTAAATTTTAATATTCCTTCCAGATCCCGTAGATATAACCCTCCACTGTTAGTCCCAGTTTACAACACTAACTATAGAAAAAATTCCTTTTTGGTGCGAGCAAGTATTACCTTTAATGCACTATGTAAAGAACTAGACTTGGATCCCTTTGTTACTAAAGTTGTTAAAGCAAGATCGGAATTTAATAATAAAATTTTTATTTTTGATATTAATGCATAATGTGAGTATGGTACTTGTATTATTTTTAAGTATATTGTCATAAATTTCTAAGCTCAAATTTCCATGTACTTAGATCTAGGTTCATATCTTATTGTTATTGGTGGCTTGTGATTGCTGTTAAGTTTGTTTAATTTTATATTTTATAGCTATTAGTGGAAACCTATTATTGGCTTAAGTCTCAACTGTCTGCTTTCTACTTTTTATTATAAGCTGTTGGTTCCCCGAATAAATAAATAAATAAATAAATAAAAAAAAATGTCATATTATGTTTCATTTATTTTTCTCCATACAAAAATCGTGAAATTGTTAAATTCCTACATGATTCGATTCACCTGAATTCATCATATTATAAAAACATCGATTTTGACAGTTTTCAATAGAAATGCGTAAAATGGCGCACATAATATAAGAGTTGAAAAAATATGAAACACCTAAAGTGGTCTTTTTAGACCCCCTGAACTCCAATTCTCGTATTTAACTTCTAAAAAGTTATACTTTTAAATTACTGATTTTTGGACTGACCAATGACCAATGTGACGCGTTTTACGCGTTTAAACTAACAAAGTTACATAAGCGGTTCTAGTTTTCCTTTAAAGTTCATCATATAAAGTTCATCATGCATTTTATGAGCCAGTCGTTTAGGTTTTAGAGGGGTGTGTTATAATTTTACCAAAAATACGCTTTAATGTCACTCTATCTCGCAAACGGATACCTAAATAAAAAATACTCTCTAAAGTTGAGTATCTCGCAAACGGATACCTAAATCAAAAAATACACTTTAAAGTTGAGTATGTCGCAAACGGATACCTAATCAAAAATACGCTTTAAAGTTAAGTATCTCGCAAACTGATACCTAAATCAAAAAATACGCTTCAAAATTGAGTATCTCGCAAACGGATACCTAAATCAAAAAATACGCTTTAAAGTTGAGTATATCGCAAACGGATACCTGAATCAAAAAATACGCTTTAAAGTTGAGTATCTCGCAAACGGATACCTAAATGAAAAAATACGCTTGAATGTTGAGTAAGAGCAAACGGATACCGAAATCAAAAAATAGTTTTAGAAACCTCTCATTGTTTTTAAAAGACCTATCTAATGATAGACACAATATAAAATGAAGTCAGTTTCCTGTTCGATAAGACCTTTTAAACTAAGCAGCGGATTTTATTACAGTTTTCAATGAATAGAGTGATTCAAGAGGAAGCTTTATATGTATAATACATCGCACCCGTGCGAAGCTGGAGTGCGATGTCGCTAATATAAAACAATAAGAAATAAAATTCCAATTTCTGTCAAGACCCCACTCCTGAGGTGAATGTCGCCATACTAAATAACTATCAGCGTGGCAAGAGCTATTAACTGAGGTAGGTTTTAATTCTGTTGGGGGTTTGGGGACACTGCCCATACAATTTTTTTCATGGTCCATTAACTAAAAAGAGAAAAAATATTATTCTAAACAAAAAATTAATACAAACTTCCAAAGTAACAATTCACAAAAAAGTATGAAATAAAACTTATTTTTCTAAATAACTCCCCTTTTAAATTCGGCTAAAATATTAATTATTCAATCTCTACTACTCAATCTTCTTAATTCTGCACCACTTAAATTTGAATGGGAATTCTATAAAATATTGTAGGATATTGTTTGGGTCTTCACGAAGAAGATTGAGTAGAGAAATAGTTAAAATTTTAGCCAAATTTAAAAGGGGAATTATTTAGAAAATAAGTTGTATTTCATACTTTTTTGTGCATTTTTACTTTGGAAGTCGGTATTAATTTTTTGTTTAAAAATAATTTGGGTATATGATGGTTATATAGGATAATTTGGCTTATGTTTTGGCTGAAAAATATTAAAAACTTTCGATGTTATACGAAAAAGTATGCAGTGTAGTCACTATAGGTAGCATATCAGCCAAAATCTCATGGGAACCTTCAACCTAGTTTATTGAAAATTTTGATGAAAATTCATGTGTCCCAGTGACTATACAAAAATTCCAAAATTTTCTTCAAATATCCATTGACCATTTGGCTCGGAATTTTCTTATTGTAGATCCGTTATTTATTTAAATAGATTTTCATATTAATATAAGATTAAGCCGATAAATGAAAAGAGATTTTCCTTTACAGAGAATGAGAGCGACGCGACGCGGCGTGACCTAGGTATTTCAATATAAGTATTGTTCGAGAAATATTAAAAGAAAATTGTTCCACTTTTTCTTACTATTAAGAAAGAAAGGAGAAATTTATTACATGGAATATTTTTCATCTCATTATGCGGGATTTACATGGGTTGATCGTCGCCGTGCGGCGACTCGCTTGACATATCGCCTGGTCAAACTTGCCTTGCGACCTAGCCAAATGAAGGTTTTTAAATTCGTGACATCTGACAGCTTTTTGACGCGACAAGGACCGTTGTGCTAACAAGCGCCGCCTGGTGTCAGAAAAAGAATCGAAAATTCTTGACAGTTTTGATACCACTTATGCCACCAGATGACGTTGTGAGTTGGGTCTGCCCCCTGACGGCAGAAATTCGATTTTCGCCGTGCTTCGGAAATCGTGCAGTAAATATCGACTCATGAAAATCCCCCATAATTTCTCGCTCATTCAAATCATTCAAATCCGATTAGCTCAAAATAGGTTTCCTCTATAGTAGGACCCTAGGTCTGCTAGCAGCATGGAAAATCACAAGTTTCTAGTAAAAACTTTCTACCTCCTATACTTTAGAAATGCCAGGTGCGGGGACGAACTTTGAAAGTGCTTGCTCGAAAATGGTTTATGTGTATTATTAAAAAGTCATGTATGTAACCTCGCCTTCATTAGAATAAAAAAAAATCATCCCCACTTCACATGTATGGGAACTTTACTCAACCTTAAAATACGAAATGAAATGAGTCAAATTTACTTACGATATATTAAACGTTTAATAAACTTTACGACGCCAAAAATTACGTTTACATGCAATCTAGAAACTACAAAATTTAGTTTAATTATATTCATAATTACCAAAGTTATAAAGGGAGGACAGACAGCGAAGCTATAAAAGTTCATTGTAGTTACTACGGAATCCTAATAAGGACTGTGCCAAGCTTTGACACCTTCCCAAGTTCTCAACACTTATTAATTACTACTAGCCGAGCTCAAAGGCAAAAAACATTTCGTCCACAGCTACTCGTATATCAAAGCTTATTTCTTCTATCAAAAAACATGTCCTAGTGTCTACAACCTATTTCATAAACAATATGTAATAAGTACAACCATACATAATATATCGAAAACATACTTACCTATTTAAAAAAAACAAGCAATATTTAACCTATTCTTTTCAAAGAAAAACACTTTTCTATTTTCAACATTTAAAACATGCATAGGGGACAAGTCGTTGTTAAGATCGCCAATAAAGACAGCATCACTTAAGGATTACCGATTACATATTGCAAGAGTTTTATTACACGCCATAAACTGAAGACAAATACATTAAAATAATACCATCAAAGTGTTCCAGAAGAGTTTAATCAATCAGTTTCTAAGTTTAAGTTTCAGGTGGATAATAAACCAGCATTGTATTTTTATCTGCAGCACAATTTATTTTTAAACTAGCTTTTGCCCGCGGCTTCTACCGCGTATATACAAAGTCCCCACGGAACACTACACTATTTCTGAATAAATAGTAGCCTGTGTGGTTATCCAGAGCTCAATCTATTACCATACTAAACTTCATCAAAATCCGTTCATTAGTTTTTGCGTAAAAAAGTAACAAACATCCATCCATCCTCACAAACTTTCACATTTATAATAGTAGTAGGATAAGGCAACACGAACTCCTAACACCAGAACTCTTCAACACCTAAAAGGATTTCAGCCGTAATTGTCCGGGGCCGGGTTTAAAAACTCCACGGAACTCCCCACTTCAAAGTCGTCCCTTTACGAAAAACCGGAAACCTTTTCACGTAGTAAATTATGTGCAACTGTTTTGCGATTTAAATTCTGAATATTTAAAGGAAAAAGCTATGGCGTGTCTTACACCTACTGGGTGCGGAATCCGACGAACCAAGCGGAGTGTCCAAATTCCGCCATTTCGAGCGAAACCCGCGCACTTTTTGCCGTGATAAAAAATAGCCTATGTCCTTCCCCGTGGTCTATATGTGTGCAAAATTTCATCAAAATCGATAAAATATTTTCGTAACCTATTCAATGCAAACAATCAAAATATCTTTCCCCTTTATAATGTTACGAGTACAAGCTGTTGCCCGCGGTCCTCCCACGTAAATACAGTATCCCACGGGAACGCTGTACTTTTTCGGGATAAATTTAATCCACAGCTCAAGCTTCCATACCAAATTTCATCAAAATCCGTTCAGTAGTTTTTGCGTGAAAGAGTAACATTCAACCAACAGTCCATTCATCTTCACAAACTTTCACATTTGTAATATAATTAGGAGGAATACAGCTACGGACAAACAGTTCTTGCGCATCCATCACGAGTCACACTTAAAGATTATCTGCAAGGTAAGTCACTGAACAGACGTCGGAGCGCATTGTGCAATCATTAATTTCTCAATTGGATTTACCCCTGCCAATCTGATTATCAATTATCGCGATTCGGGCATCCGTAATGAAAAGCCTTAATGAATATTTTATCCAGATGGCTTTAACATTTTAATTGGTAACGTTTTAATTGGTTTAATGTAATTGTTGATGTGTTAACTTTTAGATCCCTAATTTGGATAATAATTTTATATGCGGTATATAATAATTGGTGATGTGAATTATAATTATTTCATTGAAATTGTTGCTTGAAACTTGTGCGACGAAAGCTATATGTTTTAACCTGTGTGTGTAAGTTCATCATCAGCTTACTTACTGTCAATGACGGAGGTTACATTTTTAAATTTATCTTAAAATTTTAAGTCCCTAGATTTTTATAGGCCAGTCTGGTAGAGCTACCACAGATCACACCTAGAGAGCTACATAATTGTTGATTATATTAGAAAATATATAAAGAGATATTAAAATATTTAGAAACTATAAAATATAAAGTATATATAAAGTACTAAAAAAAAAAATAACTACTCCAAAACTTAAAATGCTACAAAACAAAGAAATCTCCCAGGTCGTCCCCACCAGGCAGAGTATCTCGAAGGCTCAAAGAGTTTCCTCGCTGGATTGCGATACTTATTCTCTGGGCCAGGTAAGTGCCAGCTCTGGGGTCTCGGGTGGCCTCAATGAGTTTTTTGGAGATTTCTCTGAAAAGTTTGTGCGCACCCAGACCCCATGTACCTAGGGTTTCAACCCCAAACGGTTAAAATATGAGATCCCCACCAATGTTCTCATACTTGCGCCGCTTGAGATTTTCCGCCTGATTGGCGGCCGCACCTGCAGAACTCGAGGTGCCCTGGACATGGGACGGAGCAAGTTTATCGACGCAAGTAGCGTCCCATACAAGAGCCCGTCCCACTCTCCAGGGGACCAAGGTCATACCGTCTGGTCTCTTGCCATCGTCGCGTGCCAAACCAGAGGGTTCCAGCACAGCTGGCACTCCGGCGGTGACAAGAGCCCGACGGATTAGATCGTTCAGGCAGTGATGTCGGGAGATGCGGCCGGCGCTTCGTTGACAGGACAGCCCGTGGTGTCCGAGGCTGTCCACGTTTGCACCACAAACACAGCGATGGGGGACGACGTGGGGGGTGCCAAGACGCAGGGAAGTGGCTAACCGGAAAGCTGTTCGATCCAGCAATGTGCCCGTATTGGGTGACGGTAATGCTTGTAGCCAAAGGCCCGACTCCCACTTCTCCGCAGCTAAGAGGCGAGCCTGCTCCACAGGACTGGAGGACGTATTAAGAAGATTATTCCGTACCAGTCTGCAGAGTGGTTCGTCCCAGAGTCTTTGGGAAAAAGTATTATCAGGCAATTCGCTACAAGCACTAGTTGCGCTCCAGGCGTCGATGGGTGATGTAGTATTTTGGAGATAAGACTGTGGTTCGCGTGGATTGAGGACAAGAAGGCCGGAAGCGATATGTCAGAGGGCTTTCGAACACCCAGGCCACCGAACCTAACTGGAAGCGTTGCCTGAGTCCATGCACGGTCATCGAAATTTGTATTCAAAATAGTGGAGAGCGTTTGTCTTATGGTATCATCAAACTCTTTGAGAAGTTGAGAGAACTTCCACAGTTGACAACACCGTAAGACATATGTCAATTTAGGTACGAAAATGCAAAAACGGATTAGGGTAAAGGCCAAAAGTTAATTTGGAGGAGGCGGTCTAAAGTTTCATTAAAATTTTATAATTTGTTATCTATGAAGTCCGGGAGAGATTCGTATAAAATGGGTGAGCCCAAAAGGAAAAGCGAATCCTTGTCAATGACAGACAGTTGTGGAGCTATTTCTTTAAAGCTGGATATAATCGCGTTTCTATCCCCACAACTGTCTGGCACAAAAAGTTCGCACTTACCTAGGTTCAGCTGCACAGCTATTTTTTCGAACTCGCGGATCAGAGTGCGGAAGTCGGATAGTACCGTGGGTGCATCGCTTCCAAGGGTCCCATAATCCAAATACCAAACATTAAATTTTGAATTTAGAAGCTCGATGACCGGGTGTATAGCAAGGCTGAAGATTGCTAGACCTAGAGGGTCGCCCTGTTGGCAGCCCACTTCGGATGAGATGAGGTGGTCTTTGTAAATGAGTTTGGTGGGGTCGTTGTAACACTGGAGCATAAATGGTAAAATGGCAGGTGCTTTAGATTTAATTTGGGCCAACATGGCGCCTCGGTCAACTGAGTTGAAAGCGTTTTTGACATCGACCTTCAGAAACACATCATCGCCTTGATTGTGGATAGCTGTCCTGAAAGAGTGAACGGCGGCCTTACAACCCCCTTTGCAGGCAAAACCGAGCTGTTTTGGCTGGAAGTATGACGCGAGGGAAGTGACCGATTTGCAAGCTAGTTTGGCTGGCGGTGTGGAGCCGGTGTGGAGCCGACAGCAATCGGACGAATGCCACCATCTCTCCTCCTCAAGGCGCAGAGATTAGCTCCATACAGAATGTCTACGATATCTGATGCGACCCCCCCACGTAGCATCAGGTTGCACAGATTCGTAAGTTCATGCAGGAGCTTCTCGGCGGCCTCCCCGCAGCAACCGCTGGTGAGGTCCTTCTGATGCTGAGGGGTGAGACCGTCGAGGCCGCCAGCTGAACCCGGAAGAAATGACAAGATTGCTCCGCGTACCTTGTCTGTCGACGTTTGTAGTGGTGGTAATGCGTCATTGGAAACTGTGAAAGGATTGGATTGTGATGGATGTTTGTTTTGCAGGGCGATGAGGGTTTCTGGGCAGTCGGGGGCGACCGTGGCATTGGAAAACAGTAGCCGCGCTGCACTTGTTAGTATTAAATCAATAATAATAATAATAATAATAATCACCTGTTACCAATGTTAGTACATTATTTTGATAAATCTCGTAGGGTTCAGCCTGCGTTTGCAATGTAAGCGGAAAAAATGTAATTATTTACGACATCAGATGAAAAACCTCAAAAATAACAGTATTTTTCCACTATTTAATGATTGTTATTATATTTATAAGCCTTCCTCTTTAATCACTCTATCTATTAAAGAAAACCGCATCAAATCCGTTGCGTAGTTTTAAAGATTAAAGGGAACAAAGAGAAGGGACCTGTGGACAGAAAAAGCGATTATATATTATATATTATATATTACATATTATATATTATATATTATATATTATATATTATATATTATATATTATATATTATATATTATATATTATATATTATATATTATATATTATATATTATATATTTTATATTATATTATATGTAATAGTAGTGATTATATTTATATGGTACATTGTAACTTTGAAAGTTGCGTGTTTTTTCGATACCTCAGTTAGTATGAATTAATTGTACATTATTATGAAGTCATGCACTTTTTAACATCACTTAACGCATTTCTGTCTGTTTTTAGTAGGAACCATAAATTATCTAATGGACTGAGATCCCAGCCCCGCCAGACTCCCCTTATATTCTCACTAATAAAATGTATGTGATATTGTAGTATTAGTTGTGTACAATGAACGTTTGTATACCCGCCAGTTTGTGCGGTGGGCCAATTTTCAGGTACAGGGTACGCCAAAGGTACAAAAAAGTTTAACTAACTTTTCTTACCGGCTTTTAAATGATTCAACGTATATTATAGTAGAATAATGACATTTGAATATTATAAAGTGACATTTACACGGATTGCTTATTTTTATGTTGTAGTTTTCATTAAAAAAAAAGGAATTACATTCACTTAGAAATAAAAATCATTAAACTTCTAACCTTTATATCTCTGTTCATATTTAGTTTAGAGAAAAATGACCTTAATAAGTTTTGTTCTTCACGTTATTATGAATCCAATTAAACCGACTTCCTAAGAAAAAATACACAAAAACGTATGAAATAAATCATATTTCCTAATATTTTACTGACTTCAAAATAATGAAGATTGTGTAGATAAATAGTTAAAATTGTAGTCGATTTAAATGGGGAAATATTTAGAAAATAAGATTTATTTCATACTTTTTTGTGTATTTTTACTTAGGAAGTCGGTTTAATTTTTTGTTTAAATATAATATGTTTCCCTTTTTAGTCATATTTGTTATATTATATTAGGTCATTACATATGAAATTGGCTATTTGTAAAGGAGGAACATAAAAACTATTTTTTTAAACATATTATATTTATTTAATCAAAATACCATTACTATCTATGCACTTTTGCCATCTCATAGGTAGTTCATTCATTCCTTTACTAAAAAACCATTCGGACGGGAATCAATAAAATCTTTGAAGGCGCTTTGGACTGCCCATCGGAGTTAAATTTTTTTCCTTGTAAGAAGTTATCCAAATTTCGAAAAAAATGGTAATCTATTGGAGCAAGGTCCAGGGAGTACGGTGGATGTCTTAAACATTCCAATTGAAGCTCCTCTAATTTGGTAGCCGTCTGTTGTGCAGTGTGTGTTCTAGCGTTGTCCTGAAGCAGCAGTGGCCTAGAGCGAATGATCAACCTCGGTTGTTTAGCAGCTAGCTTTTCCATCATGATTTGCAGTTGCTGGCAAAAGACATTTGCCGTAATCGTCTGGCCAGATTTAAGAAAGATGTAGTGAACGACACCGGCACTAGTCCACCAAACGCTCACAAGTAAAATTTTTGGGTCAATTTTCGCTTAGGGCAGGCTTAGCTGGTTCGCCAGGGTTCAGCCATTGCGATGAGCATTTCCGATTATCGTACAGGATCCACTTTTCATCACAGGTAATGATTCGATTTAAAATCCCTTAATTATTGTGCCGGTTGAGTAATGTAACCCAGCAGTCGACGCGCATTTGTCGGTTTGCTGCACTCAATTCATGAGGTACCCACCTTTCAAGCTTTTCACCTTCCAATTTGCTTCAAGTGGATTAAAACAGTTTTAGCACTAGCACCGCATTACACACAAAAACGAAAACGTTGGAACCAAACACGCACTGTGTTTTCTTTTGAGACACCGCCGCCATGCACACCATTAATCCGTCGAGTCGTTCTGAGGTACCGGTGCCACGGTGGAATTCGTACTATATAATATATATATATATATATATATATATATATATATATATATATATATATCTATATAATATATATTGTGTGTAGACACAGTAGTGTGTAATTATTATAATATATCTAATTATATTATTTTTAAACTAGTTGTCAAAAGTCTGATTACTTTTAATCCTTGCTCTAAAAATAACTAATTCACGTTAAAAGAAATTTGATTTTACTATAGAAACACATACTTGTCAGTTGTTTTATAATAAATAGTAGTATTTTTTTCCAAATTTATACTTATTTTGTTTTTGTCGTAATAATTATCTGCGTAATATTAATAGTTAAATTGATAACACTGTTGTTTTATTTTTAGATTTTATCCCAA
This sequence comes from Phengaris alcon alcon, assembly GCA_037179445.1. Classification (NCBI taxonomy): domain Eukaryota; kingdom Metazoa; phylum Arthropoda; class Insecta; order Lepidoptera; family Lycaenidae; genus Phengaris; species Phengaris alcon. Next base: position 105,119 of record JAYRCH010000617.1, on the reverse strand, counting down.
GTATCAATTTCCACTTAACATGTTTTGTAAAAAAAGGCATATTTTGCACACAAATTGTAATTTACATGTATACGCCTCTGAGGCGTATAATGAGGCTTTGTGTGCTTCCAAAATAGATTAGACTTCTAGGGTTAAGTTATTATATGTTCCTTTATATATATATTCCTTTATAACGTCTTCAATAATCAATTACGGATACTTCGGGCACATGCTTAACTACTTAAGTAAAGAAGCTTAGGCAGAAAAATAATTGTCAAAACTCAAACTAAAAAATGGACTCTCCGCTAAACGCAAACTAAGTAGCTCATTTAAAAAAAAATTTTTTTTTTTCTAGTATGATAATTATTTTTCTGCCTAAGCGACTATACATAAGCAGTAACTAATGTGCCTGAAATATTCGTAATTGATTTTTTGAGATGTTATATACACAGCAGATTAAGGTAGTAACCAAAACATAAAATATTCAATTGCTTGTAGCTCGAGGGGGTGAGGGTTGCGACCCCCAAAGCGGGGGTTTTTCGTCGATGAAAATAAACCTATTATCTGCTGTTAAAATCTCTTAACCTCGAGACGACACACACTGTATGATAGTCCTAACAAACTATATAGATATCCCAGCCGAACTACGCAATCTATCAAACGCTCAAATCTAACGATAAAGCGTCTTTTTATACATAGTTGACACGAGCCACGTAATAAATAAAGTGAATATACGTCAGTTACTCTTTTGAAATGGGAATTATGAAACTAATATGATATAGGTCTCTTTAATTATTGAAAATTTTAGAAAACCATCTTGATACCATGATTGCTTGTAAATTAGGAATATCATTAAAATATTAGCATTTCAACGAAGAAATTATCTAATAATATCTGTCTGTGTATCTCAATTTCAAGTCGTTTGATTTCGCAGTTAGTCAGAATTTATTTGTCTCTACTACATTAGCAATCTGTACTTTTTGGTCTTTTTCAAATTTGGAGTTATTGAATTGATGGGCCAAGCCGATAGGATTACGTACGTCAGCTTTAAACCAAAAAAAACCTTGATCGAAATCGGTTTCGTTTGGGAGCTACGATGCTACACACACACATTTAAAATTAAAAATCATTTTCCTACGAAATTATATTTCTTCATTCTTGGATAGAAAAAAAAATTACGGTGGTCATGATAACTGCTGGGCTCTGGGGCCCCGACGAAATCAATTTTTAATAGCTTTTTAACTCCCGCGGGGTTAAGAATATATTTGTTAATTCTTCAATACGCATTTCAAACTAAATAAGTTAGTATTATTAGTACTAGTTCATTTATGAAATTAAATTTCCTATAATAATAGAAGCACCTTTAAAAGTAACGAAAATAATAATAGCTCTAGTATTTCCGATATTCAAATACTCGATATATTTTACAATATTGAAACTATAATTTGCTCTCACACAATTCAACCTGCACGAATATTTACGGTTTTGTACCCAAATGGGTAAAAACGGGACCGTATTACTGAGACATCGCTGTCTGTCTGTCTTATCACCAGGATGTATTAAATATGATAGCTAGAAAGTTGAAATTTTCACATATGACTGCTGACGATATATGAACAAATACTAAAAACAGAATTAAATAAACATTAAAGGGGGTGTCACAAACAACAAACGTGATTTATTTTGTCGTTTTGTACAGAACCCTTTGTGGGCGAGTCCGTGTCGCCTTTAGATTCATTTCATTTGGCCGGTTTTAGAATGCACCTTCAAGATTTTCATTTGAAACACTGCAATATTATACAGGGCTGGTTTCGTTTCTCATTACTATACCAGTTAGAGTACCTTACTAAGCCGCTAATTGAATAACAACTAATATTTTGGCTCCGAATTACCTTAGAAATTATTCACTGTCAGTAATATACAATTTGGTAATTATTCTCAGTAATTTATGGATGAATTTCCAAATTTTACATAAATTTCCTGTTTTTTGGTCGACTTTGTGACCAAATGAAACCAAACCCTACTAAACTAACAATTGTCACAAATATAGTAAAATTATCATATCATTAAATATTCATTATCTGTAAAATAGTTAGAAAAAAATCTTAAAAGTTTGATTTTTAATATAGCAAAATTAATTTTTCGGAACCTCTTCGCCCAAAATTTTGAAAAGAGGTCTTGGCTCTTATGTAGCTTATTTTGTGGGACAAAATATTGTGTCTGCCAAAAAAATATTATTATTTTCATACAAACATTGTAATGTCAAATAAACTTTGTATCGAGGTTTTTTTAAAACGAGAAATGAACCATAGTGAAAGGAGTACGCTACGAATATTGGGATTTGGGATAGAAATATTTAATTTTTCTACAATAATATTATACATGGTCTTAAAACAAAAATAGATATTCAGTATCAGGAGCGTACCTAAACAGTATTCGATTCTCGTTACTAACATATATACCTACACGGCAATGCTGGCATATAACACAGCTACACATTCAACAATAAATTATACTCCTTATGAGTAAGTTTCTGGCCATAATGCTGTCCTTCCTAATTCCCTCTATGAACAGGCTCCAAATGCTACTTACTCGGATTATATTAGAATGCTTCAGCACCGCCTGAAAGTCACGCGAGACAAAGCTATTGAACATTTAAATAAATCTAAAGAATCTTCAAAAAATTATTACGACCCGCACTCTCGGCCTATTAGTTATCATTCTGGTGATTATGTATATTTGAAAAACCATCTCCGTATGCGCAAAACCCTCTCGCCTATTTGGAAGGGCCCGTACAGATTAATTAAAATAAATGGTAGAAATAGTCTTACCTTATTAATAAATAGAAGACACGTCACTCATCATTTAGATGAAGTTAAGTTAGCCCGTCGTGGTGATTCTTAGTTAAGTTTTTATTAAATGTTAAGTAACTGATAAGTTCTTTACAGTTTCAAAGCTCTGACAAGAGACATTCATCGATACCTCAATGAATTCTTCTATATTTCGATCCAATCGGGTCCCTCAGAATTATAGATGGACATCGTTGTGATACCCATAGATATTTCCTTCATACAGCCACATATTAAAAACTTGAACGGTGTAATAGGTACCTCAATGACGTTATGTAAACAAAGTTATCATTACCGGAAGCTGTTAATACTTGACATGGAGTCTGCCCAGGCGAAATTCCTCTACTCTGCCTCTAAAAAACTGTACAAGTTAGAACGCGCCGGCATTGAAGGTCACGCGCCCGGCGTGCTTTATATAAAAAGAATTTAATATTTTATAGGATAATCTGGTCACAAATGAAGGTCACATGTACATACCTATACATGCTTAGGCCAGTTGTCTTGCGTTTCAGATATATAAGAATATTTTAAATATTATTTTAATGTTGAATGGCTTCTTTCTAATGCCCCTTGTGCTTGTGGGTGGTAGGGAGAAGACCACAGCTGTTTTATTTTAAGGAATTTACAAGTCTCTTTAAAAATATCTGGTGTGAAATGGGTTCCCTGATCAGTCAATATAGTTTTTGGGATACCAAATAAAGAAATAAAATGACATTCACTTTCAGAGGCAATCACTGGTCTCTTCAGCGCTAGTACTGCGAATAGGATAAACTGTTGAATATTTGGTTAGATGATCATCTTGGAGGGTAAGTATGTATTTAAGTTTAGCTGTACCGGATTCAGGGAGAGGACCTACTAAATCAAAGGATAGTCTTTCAAAGGGGGAAGTGGCGGTTGAAGTTTTTTGCATTGGAGCTCGGTTAATTTTCCTAAGAGCTTTGTTTGTTTGACAAGACGTACAATTATTTACATAATTTTCAATGTCACTCCGCATATTTTTCCAATGGTTGAACTTATGTATCTTATTATACATTCTATTAGAAACAAGATGTCCGGCTATTGAAGAATTTTCAGAACATCAGAAGGACTGAGATAATATATTTTATTACTATATATGTTAATCTGGATACCGGTTTTATGAAATAGATGAGCTAGCATTGTATATATTTTTATGTATGTGTGCTTGTCAAAAGGCTTCTTAAATCCGTAATACTTATTTTGTCGATATGTTCATCCCTGGATGTTAAATAATTTCGAAAATTGCATAAGGATTCGAAAATGTCTTTATAGGAGCATGTATCAAAGTGGTGAACTTTATAAAATAAGAAGTAGTATGTTTTGTTGGTTAGATTCATGGATTTATAAGTGAATAATTCTTTCTATGATTGTTCAGAACATCAGAAGGACTGAGATAATATATTTTATTACTATATATGTTAATCTGGATACCGGTTTTATGAAATAGATGAGCTAGCATTGTATATATTTTTATGTATGTGTGCTTGTCAAAAGGCTTCTTTAATCCGTAATACTTATTTTGACGATATATTCATCCCTGGATGTTAAATAATTTCGAAAATTGCATAAGGATTCGAAAATGTCTTTATAGGAGCATGTATCAAAGTGGTGAACTTTATAAAATAAGAAGTAGTATGTTTTGTTGGTTAGATTCATGGATTTATAAGTGAATAATTCTTTCTATGATTGTTCAGAACATCAGAAGGACTGAGATAATATATTTTATTACTATATATGTTAATCTGGATACCGGTTTTATGAAATAGATGAGCTAGCATTGTATATATTTTTATGTATGTGTGCTTGTCAAAAGGCTTCTTTAATCCGTAATACTTATTTTGACGATATATTCATCCCTGGATGTTAAATAATTTCGAAAATTGCATAAGGATTCGAAAATGTCTTTATAGGAGCATGTATCAAAGTGGTGAACTTTATAAAATAAGAAGTAGTATGTTTTGTTGGTTAGATTCATGGATTTATAAGTGAATAATTCTTTCTATGATTGTTCAGAACATCAGAAGGACTGAGATAATATATTTTATTACTATATATGTTAATCTGGATACCGGTTTTATGAAATAGATGAGCTAGCATTGTATATATTTTTATGTATGTGTGCTTGTCAAAAGGCTTCTTTAATCCGTAATACTTATTTTGACGATATATTCATCCCTGGATGTTAAATAATTTCGAAAATTGCATAAGGATTCGAAAATGTCTTTATAGGAGCATGTATCAAAGTGGTGAACTTTATAAAATAAGAAGTAGTATGTTTTGTTGGTTAGATTCATGGATTTATAAGTGAATAATTCTTTCTATGATTGCATGAATGTTTCAGAGTTTGCGTAATTTGAAAGGATTTCTTCTACATACGGGTTAGCTTCATCGAGATCGAGTGACGTAGGTATTATTATTATTGTATGTTGACTTTTAGTTATACTATCATTATGTTCAAAAATATCAGTATTTTATAGATGACGGAGTTTTTAAGAATTTGGCGTAAGTATCAGTTGAAGGTGTATTGTTATCATTTATAATATCATTGTTTTCTGTTTCAGATTCACGGGGTGCCGGTGGAGACTCAATCAACACGGGAGGAGTTGTAACCATGTCATCATTGGAAGGTACAGGGACATTTATATTTTGCCAACTTGTCGATGGCTTCGGTTCTGGCTCTACATCAGGTAAGGGATTGGTAAGTAAAGGATCTGCCGAACTAAATTGCAAGTCATATAGATTTATAAGTTCATCAGAATGAAAGGAAGGAGGAGATATGAGAGCATCCATTAAGTCTTTATCTAGGTTATCTGGATCGATTTTGGTTGGATTCGGATGCAATGAGTCAGCGTTTTCGGGTTGAACGGGATTTACAGGATACCTGGATATTATCAATCGCTAATACGCATTAGCGTCTGCTGCTGAATTTAATTTTCCCTTTCGATATACAATATATATCGAAAGTATATATCTAATATATATTATATATATCAAAAAATATCATACTCGTATTCTAGGAGTTGGAGATGCCAACGTTGCAATTTGCTGCTTGGATCAGTATGATTAAACAACCACTTTAATGGACGGTGATCGGTTATGATGGTGAATTTCCGACCGAACAAATGTGGTCTGAAAGTTTTGCAACCCCAGACTATAGCCAACAATTCTTTTTCTGTTGTGCTATAATTAGTTTCACATTTACTCAGGGTCCTTGAGAAGTAGGCTATTGGATGGTCTTTGTCAACAGGACCTTGAGACAGAATAGAAGATATTGCGTAATTAGAGGCATCACAAATGAGATTGCATGGTTTTCTAAAATCTGGATATATAGGAACAGGAGCAGTTAAAAGTTTGTTTTTTAATGTTTCAAAGGATAACTGATGTTCGTTGGTCCATTAAAATGGATTACCCTTTTTTAGAAGTGATGTAAAGGGTTTAGAAGTTTTAGATAAATCGGGAATAAAGCGTCTATAGTCGTAAATAAGTCCTAAAAAGGATTTAATGGACAATGGAATTTCTTTTGGACATTTAGGAATTGGAAATTCTAGTACAGATTTCACTTTATTAGGATCTGGTTTCAGACAATTTTTGGTGATTATATGTCCTAAATACCCGACTTCCTTCCTCAAGAATTCACACTTGTCCGGCTGTAACCTGAGGTTGAAAGTAGGGATGTTGCGGATGCATTTTTTGCAAGAGGCTCACATCCGCGGATGCGGATCTGTACAAAAAACTTAAGTGTTGGTTTGTTAGGGTAAAAAAACACAGTAATATTGATCCTTTCTTTATTTAATAATAAAGTAGTGGGTTATTTTCATAATTAAATTTGAATATTGGAGCATTATTTTTTAAAGTAAAGTAGTAAAATAAAATGGCCGCCTTTTCGGACTCCAGTCTGTTTCGCAAGGGTTCATATATTAATCCTGCGCTACTAAATAACTGTTCACGTAATTTTTGTTACGTTCACGCAACAAAAAATTGCGTTCTATTTTAGATAACAGTTTAAACTCGCTTTGATTAACACTCCACCATTTCAGAGGACTCGCATTTAAATTTTTCAAACAAAGTAAACTCTTCAGAGTGCATTGATTTTAGATGATTTTTTAGCGACGAAGTAGTTCGACCCATTCGAGAATATGTTTTACCACATATTTTACACTGAGATTTTTCCCGGTCATTTTCAACAGGTTTGAAATAGGTCCAAATTTCACTTTGCTTAGGTGGTGGCATAGTTCACTTATCCAATAGGTTAACGAAAGTCGATTTGAATAAAAAAAGCAGCACTCGCTTTACTTATACGTACATATGTACATTACATACGTACTATTACGTAGCTACGTAAACAATACAGTTAACTTAGTATGCGTTGATATTTCTTAATAAAAAGTACAATAAAACAAACGTGCGCGTTAGATCTTGTCACGACAAAACAATAGCGAGGCGCGTCACCGTCACCGATTCACCGAAGTCCAAAACAAAATTATTGCTTTCCTATTGGTCAATCAGCACGTGCAGTCCTCGCACACTTGACACGCGTCACTCGCCGGGCCCGCCTCTTTCTTTCTCGTCGAGACCTGCTACACATCCGCATCCGCATCAGCTCCGCATCGATTTATACGGATGCGGATGCAGTTGTGGATGTCTAAATCGATGCGGATGTTCCGCACATGCGGATGCGGATGCGAATATTCGCAACATCCCTGGTTGAAAGTGCAGAGTCTTTCGAAAATGGAGGTTAAATTTTGTATGTGAGTGGGCAGATCGCGGGAATAGATGACGATGTCATCAAGGTAAACAAAACAACGTTCTCCCTGGAGGCCAGTAAGGACGTTATTCATTAGTCTTTGGAAGGTTGCCGGTGCATTTTTAGAGCCGAATGGCATTCTGATGAACTCGAAATGCCCTTGTGGGACGCTGAAGGCTGTTTTGCACAGGTCTTTGGGCGACATATTGATTTGGTGGAAACCAGACGCTAGGCCAAGTGTAGAGAAATATTTTGAGTTTCTTAGTTGGTCAAGGATTTCGACTATATTAGGGATAGCGTAGGTTTCTCCTATTGTGATATTATTAGTCGCCGATAATCGATCAGTTTTCTTTGGAACTATCCATATTGGTGAGGACACTGGGGAAAGTGAAGGTTGGATAATTTTCTGGTCAAGCATTTTGTTGAATTGGGAATTTACTTCTTGTTTGTACACTTCAGGAAAGTTCGTATCTCACGCTGGATGGCATAGGTTGAGACAAGTATATCATTGGGTAAGTGGAAAATATCAGGGTATTTGGAGCACGTGTCCTACAGGGCGTTGCATTATTCATGACTTAAATGTGAGACTCGGAGTAATTTTAAAACTTCATTAGTTCTATCTAAGCAAGGTTTGTTAGAATAATTAATTGCATTGAGTACTGTCAAATTAATTTGATTATTTTCTTTTACTTTAGCCAAACAGCGACAAATAAGTTTTCACTTAAATGTTGATCTAAGATAGCGCCTTCTTATAATTCTAGGTTTTTTTTACAGCACATACTTTAGTGATTTCAGTCCGAGGAGGGATTTCATAAATAGGTTTTGAGAATTTTAATTTAATTTTGTTTTTACTGAGATTTAATATTTGCCTATTATCTATGAAACATTGATATTTGCTGGATAGATCACTTCCTATTATGCCGTCATACGCAAGGTTGATGTTTTCTACTATGTGAAATGTAAAAGGTATTTATTGATTCTTTGCCAAATATGAGGTGGATATCCAGGCTTCCTATAGTGGAAACAGAGTCTTTGGTATTATATATGCCTTTGAGACTAATATTATTACTTTTCAGTTTTAGCTTAGAAAATGATTGAACTGCAAACTTTCGAAGAAGACAAATTGAAGATCCAGTATCAACAAGTAGTGAAAGTGGTTTATTGGAAACAGAAGTTTGCAACGACATATGAGGTAAGGATATTTTATTAGGAGCACAGTGTATTTCATATACTGCACAATTTTTTTTATTTATATTATCATTAGGAATTGAGGATTTGAGGACTCTTGCTTGGGGCTGGTTACCCGTATAATCCTTGGATTTGGAAGATTGGACACTTGCTTGGGGCTGGTTACCTGTGTGGCCCTTGGATTTAGAAGATTGGACACTTGTTTGTGGCTGGTTACCCGTGTGGTCCTTGGATTTAGAAGATTTGACACTTGCTTGGGGCTGGTTACCCGTGTGGTCCTTGGATTTAGAGGATTTAGAAGTGGTGCCATTGTTGGATAAGGGTGTTGTTGGTTGTTGGTTGGGTCTCACGAAACACCTTCGTGATCCCCTTATTCGTTTAAAGTATCGTTTACGTTATAATTATTCTGAGCGTCAAAGCTTGTGGATGGTTGAGGTTCGTTATAATTTGTGTTGTTGTTCTCAACATAATTGATACGCGCGGGCCTAGGTTTATAGTGTTCCTGGTTAGATTGTTGTTGTGATGGGAATGGTTGATTAATTCTATATCTGTTGTTATTAAACTCACGTTTTCTACATTGTTCAATTGTGTGTCCCTGGGTTTTGCAATATCTACAAAATAGGCTATGTACATTTTGCTCATTAAATCTTGGCATCTGAGGCCTATAAAATGGGTTAGGATTTGAAGGTTTGGGGATATAGCCATTCGATGGAGATTGACGCTGAGACGAGGATGATGGATGCGGATTACGCTTGTTAAACATATTTATACGTGCTTTTTCAGAAAGCACTACGTTAATGGCTTGATTGAGATTAGCCGGACTTTTACTTCACACAAAATTAGAAACTTTAGGCTTAAGGCCTATTAAAAATGTGTGTAGGGCTAAATCTTCCATAGCGCTTATGCAGCCTTGCAATTCAGATTTCTTATTATTTGATAGAGTTATTTCTGTTAATAATTTAGACAAACAAGTCTCTACACGCAAAGCAAATTTATTAACTGGTTCATAATTTAATTGCCTACATTCTTGTAAATCAGTCAACAAATAATCATAATGTTTTCTTTCTCCAAATTGAGTATTAAGAAAAATATTTAATTGATCCCATGATTCAAATTCTTTGATGGAGCATGTGGACTCAGCTTTTCCTTATAATTGTGTGAGAATAAATTTAAAGAAAATATGTTTTTGGTCTTCTGACGTTAATTTCATTGCATTATCAGTTTGCTATGAATGAGTTTAATTTTTCCCTTTTTCCATCAAAGGGTTTTATTAATTTGAACAACACTCCTATATCGAGGTCTACTCTCGCGATTTTGTTTTGTATTTGTGATCTTTGTTTTGGTTGTGTTTGTGGTTGTGGTTGCGATTATTGTTGCGGTTGTGGTTGTGGTGAAGCCATTTTTCAGATAGTTACTAGATAATTACAAAATTAAATGTTATAAATGAATGTTTCGGTGTAATAGGCGTCAAAACAGTGCAGCGAATGCACATGCATATATATGCTTCTTGGCTAGTTATACGAATTATCTTAAAGCGTTATCAACACCCGTGAGTTAAGTAACTTAACTAAACTTAATCGTTACACGCACTTTAAGGTTAGTATTTCGTATTTTCACTCACACTCGCGGTCGCCAACAAAGGATGATTATAGTTATAATTTTCTAGAACTTGCAGCAACTTGCAGGATACAAACAGGAACAAAAACAGGAACATCACTGGATCACTTATCGATCATTTTAATTATGCACAATTTAACACAGGTGTTAGAAATTTGTTAATTATTATTGTTAATTTTTATATTTTATACAGGTTATTATTCTAACACATATTATTAAGTTAGATTCACAATTAATGTTCTCTAAGTTTAATGTTAATCACGTCATGTTTATCTGTCAAACTGTCAAATGAAATGTCAAGTTTAGCTTGGTTTTGTTATACCATTGTCTTTTTATAAAATCTATTATAAAATCAATTCCTTATTTTAAAATTATTGTAAACTTATTATAAGAATTATAAGATAGTTTTTAAATAGGTTGATTGAGATTTATGTTATTAAAGTGGAGTCAGTCAAGAAAATAATTTTATAAGATTTTGAACGAGATGTGAGAATACACAATATTATTGAAAATGAATTAATAATATCTCTGAGTGCTGACAGCAGTGATGAAGATGACAATACAACAGTTCTGATAGTTCAACCGAATAAATGCATTTTTTTTTGTTAAATTATGTACTTGTCTTAATTTGTTCCTTAAATTTACGAAAGAAAAAATAATAATGGGACAGGGATTCGCCTGATGATTTTTAAAATTCTCATATTTTTCAAGTCCGTATCGATTCATTCACTTTAATCGATGTTTTTAAGCAGGTCACTCACTATGAAGATAAAACTGAGAGACGTCAAATGTTACCTATTAAAATGACTCTACTGTAAGATTTTATTCCTGTAAGGTATAAATTAGATGTCAGCCATATTAGCGGGCTCGTTACTGTTACAAGCATCGAAGTGGCAAGTCTCATTAATAAGTTATCGTTAAAGTGTTGAATACTCTGATTTGGGTTTTACTTTTTCACAGGATAGCACTGAATCCATACTAATATTATATTAAATGTGAATGTAACTTTGTTTGTTAGGCTTTAACGCGAAAACTACTGAACGGATTTTGATTTTGATGGTATAGTATGGTAGTAGTTTAGACTCTGGATTAAGACATAGGCTGCTTTTTATCCTGGAAAAGTACAGTGTTCCCGCGGGATACTCGATAGTATATTTACGCGGGCGGAGCCGCGGGAAACAGCTAGTTTTATATATAATTCCACTTAATTTGGAATTTAGAATAATTTATTTTTACAAAGAAACAGGGGTTACGCAGACGTTTTCCAAAGATACGAGTACCTTTCTCGGTATCGGTACGCTGCCACCAATTTGTTAATGGGGGATTTTGAAAATGACTTTTAAAAAAAAAGAACTTTTATTACACTGAAAAGTTAATTGAATACAATATAAAAGTTTACTGGCGCGCGGATTACTCAAAACTGAGGAATTGTCTCAATGAGGATTGGAGATGAACTGACTGGCAGGGCCGATTACAGGGATTATATATCAGTAGGAAAGGCTGACTCTAGGCACTATTATATACAGGACTAGTATATAATACTATATAATACTAGTATAAGTACGTCAATTTGGGCATAAACGGAGAGAACCGAATGATTTGCCTTGTCGGAATTTATTGATATAGTATTTGTAAGTACCGTATAATATACTTTCATATGCATTTAGTGAAATCTGTTAATTTAAAATTACAAACAGACACTTCAATTTCATTTGTATAGAAGATTGTAGTTGCATAAAGGATAAATTAATATACATAATTTTGGGTTACTTATATATTTTGTTCGGAAAAAAATTGAACTACCTTTTGGTGATTTTGTTACATGTCTGAAAGTGTTATAAATCCTATTAATATTATAAATGTAAAAGTTTGTGAGGATGGATGGATGGATGGATGTTAGTTACTCTTTCACGCAAAAACCACTCAGCGGATTTTGATGAAATTTGGTATGGTAGTAGTTTATGCTCTAGATTAATACATAGGCAACTTTTTATTCCGAAAAAGTTCAGTGTTCCTTTGGGATACTGAATTTACGCGGGCGAAGCCGCGGGCAACAGCAAGTACTTTGGCAATGCTTCTTCATAAGAATTTGTCAATTTTAAGCATTAAGTTCCTGTTCCTTTAAAAATATTGTCTATTGATATACTGTTTCTTCTGAAAAGTTACTCATATTTAGGAGTAGGTACAATTTTTACAATTTTTTTTATGCAATAAAAAAAATTGTCATCTAGCCTATTAGCGCCACAATCCTGAATCGCGCTATAAAAGTTTTCTATACAACATCTGAAATTCATACAAGTGGGTTTCGGCCTGACCGAGCATACAACCTAGCTCGGTCGGAGATCTCCCTTTGGGGCTTGCCACCATATACTCACACTTCTTTACCGTGTACCTATTAAAATCACTGACACATTAATTTGGTAGAAGTCAATACTAGGGTTCCGTAATACTCAAGGAACCCTTATAGTTTTTGGTTACGTTTAGATTGAATTGGATCAGCTGGCCTAAAATGACTACATTATGTGAATCGTGTTATGAAACATCAACATTTGAAGAAGTTGCTCTTACAGTAACTTCTTATAATTCTCTTAATTGACAATTGAGCAATTCTTCTTGCGTGTAACATTTTATGTACCTTTATTGAAAACTGTCTGAATCAAATTGTTAGAAGTTACCTACGGTAAGAGTTTTGTCAAAAGTTGATGCGTCACAAGTACGATTCACTCATTGTGTACAGATACAGAGTATACTAATCTTTCCTCTATTAAATATTGGTGTAGATATAAATATCTCGGGCGGCGCCGCGCCGTGGGGCTAGGGTTAGCTTGTGATAACGTTCGGGAGTCGTCAGTCGCGGGAGACGCGTCAGTCTTCGCTCTAGCGCCGCGGCGTCGCGACGTCACCATGGGGACGAAAACTCTCCTCGCGGTCTTACTCATAAACCTTATCCTCCCCTGTACCCCCCAAAAATGCCCCCCAAAGTGCCACTGCGTCGGCAACGCGGTGAGATGCCTCCATCAAGACCTGAGAGCCATTCCAAAAGCGCCAGCCGAAGCACACACGCTGTAAGTAAACTTTACGAAAATAAATACATATTGCGAAAGTGATGCGAATTGCTTGCGTTTAAACGGGTCAGATACAAAAAGTTCTGTTCAGCAACTTTTCATGCTAAACTTGTCATGCCTTCAAATGAACTTACCCACTTCTCAAAGCTTTTCAACTTTTGTCTATCATTTATTACTTTACAATTTTTTTTATGGGCGGTTGAATATTTGTTGTCTGTTGATAAAGACTATAATTTTATATATTAAGCTTTTAATATAAATTACATTACTGCCCTACTGCCCTAACTATTCAGGAGGAAAAACTACACTTCTGGCATAAAATAAAATTATGACACTTTTATAGCTAAATTATGCGAATATTAATCTTAAAAATTAAGATATTTTAAGTTACATTTGTAAATTATTATTACAGTGCAAACCTGTTATAGCGATATTGAAGGGAGGGAACTATAAATTATGCCCGTAATAGCCGATAGTCGTTTAAACCGATATTTAAATGTTCTTAATGTACCATGTTGAGTCATCACTTATGACAGACTTAAAATATAATCGTAATACTCGGTTTGTCGTTATAAGTAATATCGTTATAAAGGATTTTTACTGTATTTAGATAAATACATTATAATGACTAATAAAAACTATGAAATGTGTGTTGACTATTTGAAATTAAATAATTATTATTGAAATTTAACCGTTGACTTACTGGCGAAACTTTAACAGAACTGAAGTACTTAAACAATTAAATTAATTTACAAAAAATTGCTAAGCGACTTACCGCGATTGTTGCAACAAATACCCTAAATTGGTTACTTATAATAAATAAGGTTTAGGACATAGGTGGATGTCATTTTTGCTTTAATTTACATACTCTTTTAACAAATATAACTAGGATATTACATAATAATGAATGAATTAAAATAACTAAATTATTATCTAAGATATATATATAAATGAAAAATAAAAAAGGGCTATAGGTAAAAAACTGAATCTAGGTCGGAGGCTGCGGGTAGAGTATATAAGAGGCTGGCAGCATTGCCCCACTGTATGGCCAAACTGATTGATAATAAATAGGTATATTAGACCGTCGATTATACGAACTAATTGAGGCACACAAGTGATCGTTCGGATAATGGATTTGTTTGGATAATCGAACTCCGTAAACTTTGACATACTTTATGTGCTGGCAAATGAAAAACATACTTGAATTCTTACTATTTATTATCTTCAATGACAAACGGCAACGTGGAATTAACCAGAACTTATGTTAAATTTAAAAGCGTAGTAAATTGAATTAAAAAGTTACTATTAACCAAAACAACTCCACAAGAGGTAGGCACGTCCTAGTCAGGCCACAGAAATAGTTACTACGTAAGGTCAGGCCGCCATGAGTTCGGATGAGCGGTCGTTCGGATAACTGACGCTCTACTGTTTGTCCAGAGTGTATCGAGCCTCTAAAGTAAATAATTATAATCGTATTGTACAGCAGTGGCGTGGGGTTCCTACAACTCGATTCCTATCGGCTTGCTTTACCACTTACCTTTCATCCAAATCCCTATAAAGGAGAACCAGCATTCGCCACTGTTGTACAGTGCTCGTTATTACATAATATTAATTATGATGATGAGAGAATCAATCTGATAATGAAAACATATTTTATCAATGTAGAGTATAGGCCGTATAAAGTCCGGTCAAATTTTTTTGCTGTAGGTACCGTATACCTACACTCACTATTTACACTATTGTATGCATTTAGTGTTAATTTGAAATTATAAATAGACACTTCAATTTTATATATTTGCGTAAGTGGTATGATAATTGGAAAATTAGGATATTTGCGAAAATCCTAGTATTCTTGCAAAGAGCCGGATAATTTGATTCTGGGATAATATTTCACAATCTTCCTAAAGATTTTCAGAATCTTCGCAAAAAACCCTGTACTAGGAATTTGGGAAACTTGAGCTTACTGATTGGCTGTTGCAAAGTGTGCGTTTCAGCGGCGAAGGCTGGTTCTCCTTCATAGGGAAGCCCTAGCCCATATAATAGGAAGGTATGAGGGTCTTCAATAGGTAAGTGGTAACTGGTAAATAAAGCCGATAGGAATGGAGTCATAAGAATCCCACGCCACAGGTGCGTTTGGAGCACCATTATTCAGATTGGTCAAAAATCAGCAAGTTCTATAGACTTTAGACAGCCAATAATATAAAAGCATCAGAGATTTTTTGCTATTATCCTAGTACAGTCGGGTTTCGTGTGAAATTTCTAAAAATTGTTAGGTACATGGCGAAATTTTATCTCAGAATCAAATAATGCGGCTCTTTGCAATAATACTAGGGTATTCATAAAATGACATTCATGTTCCTGACATTTTGATTTGGTTACGTAAAATTTAACGCTACAAAATTTGAAAGTTGTTGTTTACTGTTTATTTTGTTTAAAGAGTAATTCATTTTAACTAGGACGTATATTTACGTAAACCTTATGTCAATATAGTATCGTGTAGTGAACCAAATTTTGTTTTTTTCTTGTAATAAATATGGATGAGAAGAAATAGCGAACAACTAATTTTAGCAAAAATGAACAGAGTGTGTTATCTGAACTTGTAATGAAATACAAGAATATAATTGAGAATAAACGGATTGACGCCTTAAAAATTCTCAGAAAGTAGCAGGTTGGGTTAGGTTAGCTTAGGTCGACTCGATGAAGAATTGAACTCAAATTCTAATTTATCTCCAATTAATCCAAAAATATGAATTGATTTCGCTCTTTAATAAACCTATTAAATTTAAAGCTATAAAAGTTGTGTCAAATCACTATAATCGACGATTAAACAAGGGTCTCGGGCTTGGTTAAGATAATCGGCCGGTTAACTTCTATAACCAGTGTTTAGGACGTGGTGAACAGAATTTTTTACAAAAACGGCCGATTATTTATTTAAACGGTTGATTAAACGTCGGTGAACACGAGCCTTATTTGATTATTACATTTAAGAACAGACGATTGCGTCATTGTCTTCACTGATATAGAACGTGTTAATCATATAATATATAAGCTATTATGTTGGATGTAAAACAATTGAAGAAAATAATATATCTAACTATCAGGGTATCATTCATTTTGGGACCAACACTCTGCTAACAAAAAAAATCACAGATGTCGTGCCTCACACGACTATTGAGCACATTGGAAATTAATCTACGGAATTCGAAAAAATATTGTCGCTGAGTGACAAGGTTAAGTAAAGTTAATAAGGAAAAGGTTACAAAATTAAACTGCAACGTTGAATGATAATTATTTTATTCTAAGGCAAGTTTTTGCGCGCGACTTCGTACGCGTAGATGTTGAGGTGATGAATTTCCTATTCTTTTTAGAAATAGACTTTAATTAGGTATGCTTAAATAAATAAAATGGTAAATGGCTTAAGATTATTTCATTATGCTATTATAGGAGGACCTCTTTATATACAACATTAACTGTATTACCGTGCGGAGCAAGGATCACCGGACTGCTAGCCGAACTTACTCTGGAACATGCAACATAGCACTGTTCGTGTGAGAAACAGTTCTCGTAGGTCTATCCCAGCCACTTTCAATGACTTCCCCTCTGAGCTTTATTGATGGCGAAGCATTCTTTTAGGGACAACTGCAGTCTTTTACAAATGGATACTCTGCTGGGATCAATGGTATTTTAGGTATGAATAGTTTCCCCTTGAGCACATCTAGTCAGTACTGTGTAGCCTCGACAATGTTACGATAGAGAACTTTTATCTGGAGTCTGGCGCCATTGCACAATTTTGGAGGCTTAATATTTCGTAATAACATAGGTGCTCCAATATTCAAACAATTATAGACGATACGACATGATTATCTGGTGGATGATCTGTTGGGTTTAGAGTATTAAGGAACTCCACGGGATAGTTTACTCCATCATCAGTTTGTACTACTGAATCCACTGACTTATAACTGTACTTCATCTGCTTCAAATGGCTTGAGTAAAAATGTATTGTGGCTGCGTTTTCATTTTTGGGAGTCAAAATGGCACGCTCACAATACGACCATTATATGGGCTTTGTCATGAAATTGGTGACATCAGGATAAACTGCGTTAGAGTGTTCTGTAAGTGATGTCACCACTGTTGCCAAAACGGAATAGTAATTTAACCATATTAAATTGTAGGGCAATCGTCGTTTTCTATTTTAAGCAATAATTCATAAATCTGTTCAGCAGACTGTTCACCTCTCTTAACTTATTTTCTTTTAGGACTACATTAAAAATATTTAATTACAGTTTTAGTTTAAATTATTGATATTATATTGTGTATATATATATATATAACTTAAACCTAGTTAGACCGATTTTTATCCCCTAAAACTACCTGCAATTTCATGGTAATAAATGTAACAGTTACCGAGATTTCGATTACAAGATTGTCTCGTTTAAAGTATAAGATATTTTTTTTTTCAAAAAGGTTTAGGCTACAGGGCAAACCCTTAACCCGATCGTCATTATTTAAGGCTTAAATTATAGTTCACTAGATTGTCCAGAGTACTTGTTCAAAAATTTTTGATATCATTATTCGTTTCAAAAATATCGAGCACCAAAATTAAAATTCGAAAAAAATTGAATATTTTTTCACTATTTCGGCCATAACTTTTTTGGTTTTTACTTTCTCGAATAATAATTTCTGCACCTTACAGCTCTCTCTTACGTGTCTTTTAAGCCTATTTTAAATATCATATCTTCAAAACTCTCCGAGAGATAAGGGGATCGCACTTTTTCTTGAATTCGGGGCGTATACTGGAGCCAACGAAAAGACATTACCAGTGTCAAAATGTTGTAAATGTACAACATTCACTTGTATGGAGCGTGAATGTTCGTCTTTGTATGAAACTTTTAAAGCGAAACTGTCATTATATCATTTTAGCCTCAGAGCAATAATTTAGCAACATTAAGAGTGCAAGGTTGCGCCACG
Source organism: Phengaris alcon alcon (assembly GCA_037179445.1). Taxonomy (NCBI): domain Eukaryota; kingdom Metazoa; phylum Arthropoda; class Insecta; order Lepidoptera; family Lycaenidae; genus Phengaris; species Phengaris alcon. The sequence continues at coordinate 86,691 of JAYRCH010000617.1, read as the reverse complement.
TCACGATTTTGTACATAACGCCATCTGTCGATAGCTACTTATACTTCTAACAAAACAACTTAACTTTTTAAAGTACACAGCTGGCGCTAGGTGACAAATTTTACTATTTCTATTATTTTTTTAAGTATAATTCTTTTAGCACAATGAGAGCCGACGGTAGCCGGTTTCAGTGAAACCGGGCCAGCTACGCAGGAGCTTTTATAGTACCCAAGTGTGTGTGCAGAACACTACTCTTTCTTCCTTTACTCTCGTAACCCAATGGGACGGATGACCGACACGACTGACAAGAGATCAGGCACAGGATCGTCTTTTTACATTCCCATCTGACGCATGGATCATCTTTCTTTTCAGACAATCAGGTGACCAGCCTGCATTGTCCTAACCAAATTCGGAAACATTTTTTGTTGTTCCAACGCGGTATTCGAACCCACGACCTCCGAGTAGAGAGCCAAGTTCTAAACGACCGGACTACAGAGGCCCTGTAGACGTCATATTTTTTAAACCTATTAAACTTATTTCAGAATTTGGACACAAAAGTAAAAAGTTACATAAAGGTAGTTTCGTTAAAATAACACCACGGGAGTAAAACGGAAATCTACTCAACTATAGCCTATTAACTTATAATATAAAATAATGTTCAAAGACATCGGAGTGCAGGATATTTTAAAAGCCAAGAACAGTATTAGCGCGGACATTTATAATTTTTTAAGCACCGTTTATCTATATCACTTGCCGCGAGAGACACCCAATTTAAATACTTTGAGCATTTTTATCTCAACAAAGAACATTTATTTTTAAGTTTTTTAAGTCTAGTTTTGCCGATAACGAGTCTCGAGGGCAATTTATATTTAAAAAACGTAAAAAAATTCGCCAGCTAATGAGGGTTTTAGGGTGGATTAGCATTGTTATGAAATACGATAATGGTTAAAAACTTGAGACCAGTCGACGGGCTGGATATAAACAAAGTGATTCCCAATGTTGAAAAATATATACTATTCGAGGAAATGAAATTTAAAATTAAAAGGAAATGTGTAATTTCATAAAAACATGATACCATTAAAAACTCACTAGTAACCGAAATAATATTTGACTTCGGTTTCCCTGGGTTTTCCAAATATTGGTTTGCTATACGGGGGTTAATTAAAATGTTTTATGTACGACGAAACTATTCCCGTCTAAACTATAAACGATTTTATTATGAATTTCATGAAACATTAATGAACATAAATGTTGGCTTGACTAAAATAGTTTGTTATTTGACTTCTCATTTATTCAACAACGATGTCAACATTGTTTTAGCATCGTATTGTTAACATAAATATTGTCTGCTGTTTCCTAAAGCTTTATTTTAGCACAATACCCTGGAAAGCAATAAAGCAAAAACATATTCTTTCAAAAAACACTGACCATTTCATAACATATTGTATTTCCAGTTTATAAACAAATACCCAAACTATTACGTGGAAAACTTGAAAAAAAAAAGTGTATTTCTAGAATTTCATAGTGTTGCTTGGACTAGTTAAATATACTTCTGTTGTTAGTTGTTACGAGGACATTAAAACAATGACGATTGAAACAATTTTCAGTCTTTTACTATGACCCAAATAGGTCAAGTCACCCACTTAAAAAAAAAAACTAAATGGCGAATATATCATAAATGGTTCAATATTGGCCATACTGATACAAAGGGGGTTCCAATGATTTGTCTTCAGCCGCAAATCTTGATATATTCAACGGATTACATGGGTCCGGTTTTTACCCTTTAGGTACGCAATCTTAAAAACGATCCTACCTTTACTCGTTAACAAATAGTGCCTAATATAATAAGCAGTGTCTTAGAACGAGACCAAAATTTAATTTCGCTTCAAACCTCTGAACCTGAGCGCGATGCGCGCTATCCCATTTTGCTCTGCAAACAAATTACAATAAAAACACATTCTGTGTTATTCTCGGCGGTCTGCGTAGCTACAATAAGGATCGAAAGGTGCCGAAACCCTTTTTTCCGGACGCCTGGATCGAGCAATAGTGACTCTTACATGCTAATATTAAGGTTTAATTTCAATTAATTTAAATTCTTACCAATTGAATGACATAGCAACTAAAGTATGTGGAGGTAGACCGTGCAGGTTTTAAAGACAATAATATACGAATACATCGTGTTATAGTTTTCGTAAGCAAGCATTTTTGTGTTTAAGCTTGGGTCCCAAATATATTTTGTTCCTATATATTATCTATTATGGATAGACATACAGATAACTTTTTCTTTAGTTAACAAATATTTGTTACTTGAAGGAGTTAACACATATTAATTTAACAACCAGTATCGTAAAATAAAGGATTGCTTCATTCTAAACAATCAACTTTATTACACTATAACGGTACCTCCATCAGAGCAATTATAGAACCTTTTTAGAGTTCTGTAATACTCAAGGAACCCTTATAGTTTCGCTCTGTCCGTTCGTCTGTCTGTCTGTCTGTCCGTCCTTCTAGCTTCTGTAATTATGAATATAAATGGATGAAATTTGGTGTAGTTATATAATGTGGATAGATCTCGGTTTTGGCATCATAAAATAATTTTATATTTTAGGGGTGACTGACTCTTTATACATGTGAAGTGGAGATGAAAAATATATTTTCATTCTACCCCATCGTCAGGGGTATCGTTAAATAGGTATTTTAAAATAAAGGCAAGGTTTCATACATCGACTTTCTTACAAAATCAACCATGTTCGAATAATCTGCCTCCAAAGTGGTTTGTAAGTTGGTCCCCCCTGGCATTTCTAAACTATATGAGATTGAAACTTGTAAGTTTCCATGCTGATATATATACAATTATATTAATAATAGACGTGTGTCCTATGTAGTTCACGAATTAGTCGTTCAATTGGACTAGTACACTTGCGTGTATATATATATATATATATATATATATATATATAATTTTACATCTCGACTGTGATTTTTGCGTAAAATGGCCAATTATGGCGTTCTTGATCTCAGAAACAAAGATACATTAACAATTTAGACATATTGAATAGTGCAGAATAGCTATTGGCCTAGTTCGTTGCGGCCTCGCTTTTTGTAAATTTTGCTTAACTTTTTAATTAAACCCAAAATTGCAGAGAAAGATTTTCATAAAATGCGCGAAGGCACTTTTTTGAGCTCCTGGTATGAGCTACTGTTCTAAGCAAATGAAATAAGAAAATGAGTGTTATCTCCTATATAGTAGTATAATAGCAGCCTTAGAATTTTGAAATATCTTTGATTTAATATAGAAAAAATCTTATTCTTCGCCAAAAAAAAACTTCAAAATCGCTTTAAGTTAACTGTGAATTACTCCTATCTACGATAATATTATTAAGCAAAATTTATACCAGAACAATTGTTACTTCATGAGGAATATAGATTTTGTAATTGTAAATAATGAATTTATTAACCTATTTCAATAAACACAATAAATACAACTGCAAAATTACAAACAAAATGCGAAATGTCGGGAATGCTTCAAATACCTAATCTCGCAGAGTGCAAATTTGTATAGGGCTCTTATGGTCGTTTAACAACTAATATGTATTTGTAGAATTTTAGCGTGGTCAAATGTGGATAAAATTACGAGAATGGTCAACCTGCTAGCTAACGGCTTAAATTTTCGGATTGAAAATAAAGTTTAAAAGTTGTGTACCACTTTTGAACCTTATTTTCACAGTGTTCTCTTTTGTGGTGGTGTAACACTTTTACCCCAGTTCAAAAGTGGGGTAAAAGTGTTACAACACCTTTGCATCACCTCTTATCATAAAATGTCTACGATAATATTTTAATAGACTTAAATTTTTTTAGAGCAATATGTTTTTCATTTTCTTAACAAACTCGCGAGCGCGCTAATAAATAATTTTAACAGTTTTTCTTTAGACTAATGATCAACATTGTAAAAAAGCATATTATAAGTAAAAGTGTATTTTTATTATTATTAATATAATAAAGCTGCTAAATTGTATTACTCATTTCAGCTGCAATAGATTATGACGAGCATGAGAATATAAGGCTTTAATTTTCCGGCGTCGTAAAACTTTACTAAAGCGTATAATATATACTTAATTGAGAATAATTAGCCAATGAATTCTATAATAGTATGCAGGAAATTGGCGATCAATATTGCCTTTGTAAAATTAATGATTCAAGTTAAATAAACAGAATGAAAATAGCAGCAACAGAAATAAATCACCTGTGAAAATTTCAACGGTTCATGAGACATTCTGGGCACAGACAGATGGACAGATAGCGGAGCTCCGTGGCCTAGTGGGTAGACCGTTTGATTCGCACTCGAGAGAGTGCAGGTTCAATTCCCAGGTTGTGGCTTTGACTTGTGGCTTTCACCATGCGTAATTGGGTTATAGTTTATAACTTTTCATTTTTTATTGTATCGATTTATTGAATTTTATTTAAATATCAAGCTTCAGTATCTTGTGCCTGGCCCCAAATCAATTTTTGCTACATTTTGTCCTATTTCATCTTTGCAATAAAAAAAAAATATTTGTAATTAGAAAAGCAAAGTAAAAGGACAGTCTATTTTTCCAGGTTTTCGAATTTCAGTCGAGCATTCAACAGGCAGACCAGGGCCTTTAGTCAAGAAGCATTTGATAATTTCGTATGCGAAGTTCGAAATCAAAATGTGTGGGATTTGACATAAGGTATCGCAAGCGACATGTCACATAGCGATGCCTTATGTCAAATCCCATACAACTTTTCATTTTTTATTGTATCGATTTATTGAATTTTATTTAAATATCAAGCTTCAGTATCTTGTGCCTGGCCCCAAATCAATTTTTGCTACATTTTGTCCTATTTCATCTTTGCAATAAAAAAAAAATATTTGTAATTAGAAAAGCAAAGTAAAAGGACAGTCTATTTTTCCAGGTTTTCGAATTTCAGTCGAGCATTCAACAGGCAGACCAGGGCCTTTAGTCAAGAAGCATTTGATAATTTCGTATGCGAAGTTCGAAATCAAAAATGTATGGGTTGAGTTTTGCCGGGGAGTTCAATGGGTGACGTTGCGGAATTTGTAATATTTCATAAATTTGTGTTATCTCGGTTCTTAATGTGTAATATTGGTAGAATATTAACCATTAAATATTCGTTAACATGCACAAGTGTGGGCAAGTGGTACAACTTCTAAAAACGTGCTATTTTGTGTTTCCCGCCAAAACTCCCTAGGAACTTTCAGTAAAGCTTCTACCACTTTACTAAATCGACTGACATGGCTCATGGACTGTACTAACTATATATTTGGATTTTGACTCGACTTTAGACTTGACGATTTAAGAATACGGTGTTGAAAATTGAAACGAAAGTTCTATTTCCCGCCATTTTAACTTGACACTGGCAAATGGTTATAAGCCGATGCCATATTAGATGAATAAATAAAAAATAAAAAAATGTATGGGATTTGACATAAGGCATCGCTATGTGACATGTCGCTTGCGATACCTTACGTCAAATCCCACACATTTTGTTTTCTAACTTCGCCGTCGAAATTATCGAATGCATCTTGACTAAAGGCCCAGGTAACAATACGTGGAACAGTATAGAGGTATATAGGGGCGTTGTATATAGCGTTCATACAGCCGTTACATAGGCCTATATAGAACTAGCTAAAGTCATATATAGAACTAGCTTTTGCCGGCATCTCCGACCGTGTAAATTTAGTATCTTACGGTAACGCTGCACATTTTTTGGGATAAATGTAGCCTTTGTAATCCAGAGCCTAACTACTACCATACCAAATTTTATCAAAATCCGTTCAGTCGTTTTTGCGTGAAAGAGTAACAAATATCCATCCAACTACGCATCCATCTATCCATCCATCCAGCTAGCTCACAAACATTCACATTTATAATAGTACATAGTAGGATTAGGGTTAAAAATCAAAAGTGTTCCCAAGTTTTTGCTAACTTTGTGCTTTATGGGTGCCCCCCCCCCATACATGTGAAGTGGGGATGATTTTTTTTTCATTCTATCCATCCATCCTCACAAACATTTACATTTATAGTAGGTAGTTGAAGGACAGTGCAGCATCCACAATATAGGCTAAAAGCCTAAATGCGTATAGTCGACGCTTGTCTGCGGTTTCAATCACGTGGAGTCGAGATTAGAAAATTGCAGGAAAATAGATATTTAAAAAGATTGTAGTTTAAATTGCTTTTAGGTGTCTATATAAGGTTTGGTAAAATCAACTACGGATATTTTGGGTAAACTCTCAGCGCAAACTCGCCCATATAATGGAAGTTTTTTTTTGGACTATAACAATTATTTTCCTGCCTAAACGTCTGGCCTCTTTTCCATATTATAGTACTGTTTAACACAGTAACGAGCATTATTTAACACTGAGTTAACATCCGCGCTGATAAGCCGTGCCAATTTCCTGCATCAGCAGTCAGCACGTAAGATAACATAAGTACTTACAGAGTTACTCCATTGTTGAAACCACTTTGTAATCTATAATTATATTAGGAACGCGTTTACTAAATGTGTTGGTTGACAGCGGCCTAAGTACGGACTAACATTTCTTTAGAAATGTTTTGTGCAATAAATACAGATTGAAGACAGTGATCAGTTGATCACTGAAAAAAAATATTGTGCATAATAGAAAAACACGTGCAAATTTTGAGGGGAATCAATTTGTAAGCAAAATGTTAATTAAGGTGATTATGTCCGTTAAGCGTTGTCTTTAGGTATTTTTAAACAAACAAAGTAAGCTACATAAGGGCATAAAAATGTAAACACGAGCTCTTTTTCTAAATTTTGGGTGAAAAGATTCTGGGAAATTGTTTTTGCTATACTAAAAAAGCATAATATTTCATACTAATTACGATGTCGTGACATCGACATGTGGTACATTACTAGGCTTATGAGAATATATTATAAGGTTCGGTAAAATCAATTACGGATCTTTTGGGCATATTATGATCTACGATGTACTGATACTATAATACCTAATATGTTTTTCGAATCTAAGGTGGTAATCTGTCCATAAGTTAAGGCTCCCATAGACGAGAGGCCGATCTTTTCAGTTAGAACTGATGTCAGTTCGGCCTGAACCAATTCGTGCACATACACGGAAAAATCGCATCAGTTCGTTCTGGTTTACCGCGAGCTACGGTCGTGTTTATTAATTGTAAACTCACTACGCTTGTACACGATACACGCCCGCACGCCCGCGGCTCTGCCGAGAACTGAAGCGATTTGTCGACAACACATGGACCATGTGTGACAAATCGCTTCAGTTCTCGCTTCAGTCCAGAATTAATGTTGCCAACTTAGTTATATTACAAAGTTTTTCTACTAAATTAAGTAGATTATTCCCTTCTTAGTAGGAATTTAGTTGTTAGTAGTGTTTTAGTAGAAAATAGTAAGACTGTAATCATATGCAAACTGGCATAAGTTAGGGACAAAAAAGAACAAAAATAAAAAATAAAATCTGAAAAAAAAACGATACTTTTTTTTACACCATATCATAATAATACATCGTAGAATTCGTCTGTAATTTGCTTAAAACTACCCGTTAAATTACTATATACGTTATATGTCTTTGTATATTTTAATTTAACGGTAAAATTTATATTAAAATTCAATAAATTATAAAATTTTAATATAACAAAACCTAAGTTCCTAAGTTTAGTAGCTTTTCTTTTTAAGCTTTTTAAGTTTAGTATCTATCAAGATTTCAGTATTCTTTTGGTAGTTTTTAGTAAAAATCGACGTGAGCTTAGTATTTTCGCAAAAACAGAGTTGGCAAGTGTTGCCAACTCTGTTTCGAAACGAATCGCTTCAGTCCATGCGGCCAACTGATGCGATCCCGAAATTGCACACATATGATACGATTTTGCATCCGTTCAGGCCAAACTGAAGGGAAACCGGACCGTATATGGGAGCCCTAATACCAGGTTTCGAGTCTTCTCTTCTTAATTAATAAAGTTCAAATTTAAATCGCATGTAGGTGTGAGCTGACATTTGCGTCTACATTTTTAGTGAGAAATATTCTGTAAGAAAACAAGACATGCTAAAAAATTATCTTAACTTTCGTCTCACAAGTCTGGACGAATTTCGTTCCGATAGTTTCAGTTCCGTTGGGACGAAAAAAGACGAACTCTGTCAAGTCTCGTTGTAAGTATCATGTCTCTGAGTCTCGTCTATTCTATTTTTTAACAATGGTAACACGGGCTCATTTAAAAGTTTTTTTTTGCTGGCAACGACTGATATAAATGAAACATACATTTACATTAGTCGTCGCCAGCAAAAAACTTCTAATATTTGGAGCCAATACCTACTCCAATCGATGACTTTTTATCGACGCGCTCTTCGCAAATGTATCATTCTATTTTTAGGTTTTCCATTTCTTATTAACTTCGTCATTATAATTCCAAACAAATAATGAGAACACTTTACCACCTTATGAATTGTATTCCCTGGCAGTACATTTTTTTTAAATATAAATTTTTTATTTGCATCTTTTTTAAATATAAATTAAAGTTATTACGGTTATTTTTTTTACAAAATTATGAATAGTGCATCGTTTTGTTTATTAGGGTTCCGTTATACACAAGGAACTCTTATAGTTTCGCCCTGTCTGTCCGTCTACCTGTCTGTCTATCGGCCCGCGCTTCTAACTACTGTAATTATGAATATGGATTTGGTATAGTTAAAGACTATGTACAGATCTCGGTTTTGGCATCATAAAATAATAATCCTACTAATGTTATATATGTGAAAGTTTGTGAGGATGGATGGATGGATGGATGGATGTTTGTTACTATTTCACGTAAAAACTACTGAACGGATTTTGATAAAATTTGGTATAGTATAACTAGGTTAAGCTCTGGATTAAAACATAGGCTACTTTTTATCCCGAAAAAGTGCAGTGTTCCCGCTGGATACTCGATAGTATATTTACGCGGGTGGAGCCGCGGGAAACAGCTAGTAGTTTTATACTTTAGGGGTGGCCCTCCATACATGTGAAGTGGGGATGAAAATTTTTTTTCATTCTACACCATCGTGTGGGATATTGTTGAATAGGTCTTTTAAAATAAAGGCAAAGTTTATAAATGATTTTTATTTCAAAATGGACCATTTTCGAGTAATCGGCCTCCAAAGTGGGTTAAGTTGGTCCCCCCCTGGCAAGTCTAAACTATAGGAGATAGAAACTTGTAAATATCCATTCAATAATTATTTCAATTTGAAAAAAACCTATTACGCGTTGATAGTTACGGAACCCTCCTTAGACATTTCCTGACATGCTCTTGGTTAGGTTATTGTTATAGGATGTAACCTATGGGTAAATATTGCCAGTGCCACAGGCAAGTGTTCCTCTAGACGGGAGAGACAAATAAAATATGTCCTTCTTGCCCATTTCTTTACTACATTTCTCTGCATAAATGGCGTGTATCTGCGTAAGTGCGCGCGACTGCACTCTGCAGTTTTTTGCAGTATAAAATACGATATGCACTGATAATTTTGCGGCTTAACATAAATGTTATCGTGTCAGGGTCATCTCTGATATGAGCTTAACCTTGGACAAGATATGTCTATTTAGTGATATTTTACTTAATTATAAATGTTATATAAATTTAAATATTAGCCTAAATATGGCACATGATTAAGATAACTGCATAAGCAGTATCTTAATCATGTGCCCAAATTTTTGTAATTGATTTTTTCAAAATATTGCCATAGAAGAAATACAGCAAAACCACGTTTCCAATGTCTTTCAGGAATCGTCGATATTTTCATACGTCTGTCATTTTCATAGAAAAGCGATGATTGCCGAGGGCCATAAGCAACGTGGTCGGACTGTTTAGATTATGATAAACAATTAGTGGTAATCAAAACGAACGAGCTGTCGACGTCCGTACACGATTTTCCTTTCAACCCGCGTCCCTCGTAATTGTAAGATTTATTATTAAATAATAGCTGATGCGGAGATATTACAAAATAAATAATATACCAAAATATGGTAAAGGAGAACGGCGGCAATTTTAGCATAGATACGAAAGAACTAAATTTGAGGTCCGCAATGTACCTACCGTCGAACATGTTGCCGGCTGCCGCTCTACCCAGGGCCCCAATTCTCGTACCTCGAATCTCGGTTCGAATGTCGCGCTGACTCGTTCGCATAAGCGGCAAATCATGCGTGCGCGAGTGGGACAGACTGATAATAGAACCGAGATTCGAATTACGAGAATTGCGGCCCAGGCATAAGATGAAAATCGCTTAACAGCGCCATGGTATCGTGCGCACGCACACATACTCACGTGTTAATACGTAGTTCAACCACGTCTGCAGTCGTTGTGGCCACTTCCTTTGCGTTTAAATGTTTTGAGTCGTCCTGGGCAATGGGGAATGTTTAGAAACTGGTCGAGCATGAACTTTGTCGATATTCTACATGCTGTGGATGAGAATTACTAACTTTTGCCCGCGGGAACACCGTACATTTCGGGATAAAGAGTAGCCTATGTTTTAATCCAGAGCCTAAACTAATACCAAATTTCATCAAAAACTGTTTAGTAATTTTCGCGTCAAAGAGTAATAAACATCCATCCCTCCCACACCCTCACAAACGTTCACATTTATATGTAGTAGGATGATCAGCTCAATCGCAGTACGTACGAGTACACCGTCGCGTAAGAATCTAGTCTTGTCTTAATCTGTATTAAGTAAACGCGTTGATTCTTGGCTAAATCGACGACGCGTTCGCGACACGTTGATATTGTGGCTGCGAAATGAAACAAAAACCATTTCACCGGTATAAGGTGATTTATACAGTACTTGCTGTTGCCCGCGGCTCCGCCCGCGCAAATAGTATTCCTCGGGAACACTGTACTTTTTCGGGATAAAAATTAGCCTATGTTTTAATCCAGAGCTTAAACTACCATACCAAATTTTATCGAAATCCGTGCAGTAGTTTTTGCGTGAAAGAGTAACAAACATCCATCCAATCATACATCCATCCATCCATCCTCACAAACTTTCTTATTTTAAATAATAGTAGTAGGATTCTTCGAGCGAAGTTACCACTTTTTGAATGCTGCAGCTGTTGTAGTAGGTACATGGGACAGGCGGTTTTAAAATATGTATACGGCGTATACTTATAGCCTGGTCCAGACTTAGTAAATACTTACGTCTGGGACTAACCATGTGTGAGTTTACACACGATATTTTCCTTTACTTGTCTAAAAAATGTGCAAAGGTCTTAAAAAAAACTTAGGCCTTTTCATCCGTTATTGGATGATTTAAGCAGTATTCTCCGAACGAAGTAACCACCCTTGAAATACTGTAGTGCCTGGGACAGTTGGTTTTATAATGTCGTATGGTTGCCCAAGCACATATGGCATTCTCACAACATAGTCAGCCTAGTCCAGAGGAATGACTGGTCAATACGTATGGGGCCAACCATGTGCTGGTTTCCTCACGATGTTTTCCTTCACCGTTGGAGCGTCCGTATAATGTACTTGAGAGGTGAAAAAGTCTCATTGGTACACGCCACAACGTGGGAATCGAACCTGCGCTCTCTCGAGTGCGAATTAAACGGTCTACCCACTAGGCCACGGAGCTCGCAAAATGTCTTAAATACTTGTAAAACGTAATCGTTTTAATCGTTTTAATCCGAAATACTTAAACTATTAATAATTTAATAGTTTAAGTATTTCGGAAATCTCAATATTATGAAATGTAGTTCCACGTACGGATAGGTACCGAAATATATGCAAAATAAATCTTTATAAACTTTATATACTTTAAAAAACACTTTAAATAAAAACCACTCAAAATCTTTGCAATAAAAATGAAGTAAAACCACTGCAATCGCCTTACGCTGACCTTTCATTCTGTTATATTATCAAACAAATTGTTTGAACTGTTCGTTCGAATCTACTTTTCAGTTCGATCATAAAAGCTGACGCGTCAGAACATCGCTTCTATAAAATATAGTTCCTAAACAGACGGTTATAAAGTCGGAGAATTTTCCTAGTAAAACATTTCAGTTAAATTAAAGCGGAGCGTATTAACAAAATGTTTTGTTATAGAAGACAATTAAATTAAATCCTAATACAATGGATTAATGTACTAGCGTTTTTAATTATAATCATTGAATTAAATTAGTTAAGATTCAGTTTCATTTATAAAATAAATTATAATTAACAATACATTAGCTATAATAAATAAATAGTAAACATTATTTTTATTATTTTACATTACTAACTAGCTGGTGCCCGCAACTTCTTTTGCGTGAAACTATTAATGGAAACACAACTCCCTTTTTTACACGGAACCCTAATCCCTAAGATAAAAGTCGCCTTACGCCCGAAATTCATTTTAGCTATCTGGGATCAAGATTTCATTACATTTCAACGATCCTAGTATTTACTTCACGTCAATTTTTGTTTGAGAATCTAAGATTGAAGTCAATTTAAGATTTGGAGATAAGTTACTAATTTCGGGCGTTAGTTACCTACTCCTCATAACATCAGCAATCCAGTGAAGACAAATATCCAGCGAATGTCCGGCCAAAATCGGTCCGGCCTTTTCAGAGATCAGCCGGAACAAACAGACAGACAGACAGATAGACTGACGGCCAGTCAGACAAAAAATTTAAAATTTTTTTTTGGTCTAGGTACCGTATGTAATATATATAAGTACGTCATAATGTGAATTTAGTGCAAAGCTGTTACTTTTAAATTACAAACAGACACTTCAATTTCATTTATTTGTACCAATGTAGACCTCAATGTATAGATAAAGTCGTAATAAATATCGCTAATGAAAACAAGTCCATTTCCACATATTTTATTATTACTACCTATAATAAATAATAATAAACAAAGCTCACATTTATGATAGGTGACCGTAACAAATAAAATAATTACAAACCTCTGTCCGTGTGAATTGCTTTGTTTATGGTTTTACAAAGCAACGTGTGTTTATTAAAAAAATCTTTTCACTCTTACAAACACACAAAATATTTATTTTCTAATATAATGCTTCGTTACAGCTTGCAGCTAATAGAAAATGCAAGCTATTATTGCTTTGTTGTTGTATATTATTGCATGTTAATATACTGATGCATATTATTTTGACTGTGAATAGGTAGAGGAAACTGGGGACACTTGATTGCCCCTTTTGTTTTTTAGGGTTCCGTACCTAAAGAGTAATTGAAACGGAACCCTATTACTGAAACTTCGCTGTCTGTCGGTCTGTCTGTCACCAGGCTGCATTTCCATCATAGATCGATCGGTGTTCAACAGATGGCAGTCGTTTTTTTGTTACATGCCTTGTCTTTAGTATAACACGTCTATGGCACTAACTGTATAAATCGTTAAAGTTATAAGAGCTATTAATAAACGAAAATCATTCGGTTGCAACCTGGCTGGGCTTAAACAAAGGAGGTTAGTTAGGAGTAATCGGATCGGTTGCGCCTGTTAATGTTCAATGCACACAGAAGTGCTTTTAGACGAGGCGCGCGAAAGCTACACAATGAATAGCAATCGCTGTGATTATTGGGTTGGGTGAGCGTTGTGGCCTAGTCGATAAGGCTCAATTTTCTATGAATGAAAGTTGTTATCCTTGTGGTGATTTCTACGAAAAACATCGGTAATTATTGTGAAGTGAGAGTTAAAGCTTATAACAAATTTTATTAAAACTAGCCCATGCGACTTAATTCCTATGGGTACCGGACTTCTGAAAACAAAATTATTCTTAGTTAAAAGAATATAGGGTATTTTACTATGGAATAATTAGCCACGGCGACCAAAGATAAAATTTGGTTAAATTGCATCGGGTTACAACGCGCATATCAGCAGATGGGTTAAATTTTAAAGTTTAGGTTAAAGTTTATATTAAAGCTTCAAATAACTTAAATAAAATTATTAACTTAAGATGTTTTAAAATCTTTTAAAAAGGAGTAATTTTAACACAAAATGACACTCTTCGTAGATAATGTGGACCTGATAATTAAGAAACTAAAAATATCGACCACTTTGGATTGTTTTTTCTTGAATATGTTTGAATATTAACTATGAGATGTAATAATAAAACTAAGAGTTATACAAAAACTTCAACAAAATTGTAACCATCGATCATTCATAATTTTCCAACGTAATTTCAGCCTCTTTTTTTCTCATATTCCAAAGAAATTAGCACTATAAGGGCAATATTGATGTAAAAAAATTGTTTTCGATTTTTCTAAAAAAAACAAACTGCATACCTACTTACATTACTAAGTAGGTATGCAGTTTAGTAGTCTGAATTGGCCTAAATATCAGACTTAGATGCAAAATGTTAAACCTGGACTACATCCTTAGTTTTATGGGATTCTACGAGTACATAACTACAAAACAAGATTGACATGATTAGTCTTATCATCTGTTATCCTTGCAGCAACCATATTTCTAGATTTTATTCGGTATATTTATTTTGTTCATAGAAACAAACGAAATCCTGTGAGTGCAAAAAAGTCACATAACCGCCTACCAGCGGTCTCACAGACCGCTGGCGAAATATTTTTATCTACCCTGCCCAAACGTGTGCTCGTGAAAACTCGCCAAGCGCAAGGACGATTCTGATGGCCGTGTAGAAAAGGTAAAAACACAGACACACAATGTGCTACGATACATACAGAAAGAAATATTTGATTTTAAAAATGCCTTGCCATTCAGGTCTCACAGACCAATGGTAGATGGTTTGGAAAAGGAAATGTGAATGAAAATTGTAGCATCTAGTATTTTGGGTCACGATTTTTTAATAGTATTAACACACGTACTGATTTGGTCTTGGTTTGGTTGGAAATCGAGGATTTTTTTAAGATTATATTTAGAGATTTGTTGATTATATTTTGAGGATTTTCTTGTTTTTAAATAAATTAAGCTTTTGGTCGATATAATATTGACAAGCGATTTGAAAAGTCAACCTGTAGAAAAAAAAAACTTTTGGAAGTATATTTTAATGTATAAAGAATAGAATAATACCTATTACAGAATGTTAATTTGTTATTATTTGTTTATCAGTTTATTTATGTTTGGGAAGAGGTATTCTTGAGGGTGCCAATACAATAGAGCTGAAAATCAAACACACGTGTGTCCGCGCTGTCATAATGGTCTGCTCCAAACTAAGTCGGTAGGGTAGGTACGTGTGTAAGTAACATAAAAGAAAACCGATATTCTAAATAATAAAGAAAAGGTTGTATATAAATACTTACTGTTCAATGTAATATTTTTTACATTGATCAGGAAGTATTTTAACATTTTCGAAGTAAAGCTGCCATCTTAACGTTTAGCAAAATCTTGAAATCAAGTAATTTTATAAATTCAACGAAACTTAAACACTGACGGAAAGCTGAACAGATTGGCGTATAATTTTCTTTAAATTCCAAAAATATAATTAGTTTCCGAGCTAAAACGATCGTAAAGCGTTCTTAGAGCGGCATATTTTCGACTCAAAGGGGAAGTGTGATTTAAAACAACATAGGCTAGCGAATTCACAAGCGCTCGCTGGGTGCTTTTTTAGGGTTCTTTAAAAGAGTAACATAGCGAAATTCATCAGGATACTTGCTAATTAATCCGCGTAAAAATATGCCGCAGAGTAACTGTACACTTTTGAGATATTGAGCAGCCTAGGCACGTATCCTTATTCTAATATGTTTATGTTAAATTCCATCTATCATATAATCCTACTACAATTATTATAAATATTATTATGAAAGTTTGTGAGGATATGTGGATGGATGGATGTTTGTGACTCTTTCACACAAAAACTACTCAACGGAGTTTGATGAAATTTGGTAGGGTAGTAGTTAAAGCTCTGGATTAACTTATATAATACTATAATGTAGGGTTCACGCGTGATTTCTTTTTGCGGGTACGAAGTTATGCGCAACATCTAGTTTCAAATAATTCTCTCGAGCAGTCGGGTACAGAGTAATTTCTTGCCAATTAGCTAAAAATCTAATTGTCTGAGGCCCTTTTAGATTTTTTAATTGATCTTCGAAAAAGCCGGTCAAATCTGTGGCTTTAATTATTAAATCCTTTGACGTCGATTGCAGGAGGTAAGGGTCTTGCCACATTTACCACCGCCACGCCACAATCACACTACGTGATCGGACCGCTGGCGTATATTTGTACTAGCTTATGCCCGCGGCTCGGGGCTCCGCCTGCGTAAATGAAGTATCCCATGGGAACACTGAACTTTATACAGGAAAAAAAATGTGTCAATCCCAACTACTACCATACCAAATTTTATCAAAATCCGATTAGTAGTTTTTGCGTGAAAGACATCCATCCATCCTCCACAAACATTGACATTTATAAAAGTATTAGGATTGTATATGGTCGAGATGTAAAGCCCAAGTCTCGTGACTACTTTGTGATCGTAATCCCGTTTCAGTCCGCGCGGTGTCGCATTCACACACGCGTCTATCGCGTTACGTATAAAGTGTCGCTGTGACTTCTTGCGGTTGCGTTGTGGTGCCGATGAAATGTCGATGTTTCTTATGAATTAGCGCTATAAATACTCGGTGTCGCTGGTGGTTCCGTAAGACTGACCCCACATTAGGCGTGCGTGTTTCTCGGGCGTTTCAGCGACGCCACGCAACGCAGCACGCTGCGTGAGCGTCGCTCAAACGCGCACACCTAATATGGGGCCAGCCTTACGCAACCATCAGCGACACCGTCGCGCAGCGTACGCGCTGCGTGAGCGTCGCGATTTGCCGGCGTGTGGCGTGTATGCAGCACGCACGCGGCGCGCAGCACCTTAAGATTAACCCCCTTCAGGTAAGTCAAACACAATTTTTATAACAGACGAAGGGACAGAGCGAAACTATAAGGCTAAGAACTCCCGGAGCGGTTTTCACAAGCGCCCGCCGCGGTTGCGAGCCCGCAACTTCTGTAGAATGCAGATATGTGTGCAAAAAATAAAAGCACAACTCACGGCGCGATTTACGCCTGCGGTGTGCGCGGCTGTTCGCGGGCCCCGCTGCACCGTAGAACGCGCGGGCCGCGGTCACCCGCAGATTCGGGGGGTTGCGCCCTCGCGCTCTGCTTTGCGGGCGAAATTCAGAAATTCCATTGTAAATATGTATTTGCCTTGTTGCAACCGCGCGTCCTGCGTTCTTCGCCCGCCACGTTCGCGGGCGATAATCTCAACCGTGGCGGCTGCGTGACCGCGCAGAACCGCGGTCTCGTGAGTTTAGAAATAAAACCGCAGTTCGACGACCGCGGCGGGCACGGGAAAAAACCGCTCCGTGAGTTCTTAGCGTAAGAGTTCCTTGTAGTACTACGGAACCTTTAAAACCTTTGTTGGTTAAAGGAACAATTAATAATAATCCATAAACCTCTGTTCCTTTTACTTTCTAAGACTTGTTGAACTTGACTTGGCAACTTTAACTTTTCTCTAACACCTGGTTGCAAGTGTCATTTACAATGATTTTAACACAGTGGATGCGATAATGATTTTACCACAAAAGTTTTTTACGATATACAAGCAAAATTTCGCAGTATGGCGGTTCGAAGCCATTACCAGAAGAGTTACAAGTGTGGCTAAGGTACTTATCACCATATATATTAGCACATGAAGCAAAAACTTTGTACTCAAAGTCCAGTTTTACGAGAATTGTGTAAAAGGAGAAGTATAAAATTTGGCCGGTATATTTAATGTGGAGTAAAAGTTAATGTGGAGGAAGGTGTGCAGGAAACTAATATTTTTTTAAATAATGCTTAGCAACTCAGATTAAAATACATACAATTAATAAAAATAACAACAACACACACTACCTCAGATCAATGTAATACACACACTACCGTGCGTTCGATAGCTATACAATTTTATTACAAGTTTGTGAAATTTACATTTTTATTTTTTTTCTATCTGAGAGTTTTCCTCTCATACTTCTATTAACAAAGTTTCTAACTTAAAAAATTATATGAATTACTTGTAAACCGTTTTGGATAAAACTTTGAACTACCTAACCCCCGACGCCCGGGATGCAGTAAGTGCGCTGATGTTGATGAGTCATAGCCGAGAACACTCTCGATTGAGTCACCTTTCAAACAAAAAAAAAACTAGGTCAAATTGGTTCATCCGTTTGGGAGCAACAATGCCACAGGCAACACATTACACAGGTACGTCAAACTTGTAACACCCTCTGTTTACGTCGGGGGTTAAAAATAACTATCCACATTTCTTGCATCTTCAATCTTGTGCCCGGATATGCGACATAAACGCTACCAAGCTACAGGGCTTATTGTAAAAGTTTTTCTCCAATTTCCCATTCACAAAACTATTTCAATAGCGTAAACCACGATTCGATTGATACAACTTAAACGAAATGTTATTCTTATTTTGGTTTGAACATTTTAAATACTTACAATTTGAAAAGGATGGTTTGTAAAATGTAAATGAATATTACATTAACATTAATATCCAACATGGACGCTTCACACCACGTCAGTCTGGCCCTGTGGTAAGTATCCGAAGAACTTGCGTTACGGGGAACCACCGGACAAAGGGAAGTGTGTATTTTAATACGTTTATTCTGTACATTATACTAAAGATTTTTATTATAATATTAAATATTATAAACATATTTATGACCCAGGAATATTGAAAACTTTTTTGTTCCCTCGGCGGGATTCGAACCCGCGATTTTCGGCTTGAGCGTTCGAGGTTCAGGTTAGCGTCGCGCTAACCACTGAGCCACAAAGGCCGTAAAATCGCCAAGGAAAATGCTATGATAGAGGTTAGTAGAGGCAAGAGGGTATTGTTTTCTCTCGGGGTTAAGGGATACTTTTTACTCGACTGCGCAACGCAAAGGTGAGTAATGTGCTTATCAGTCTATGTAAGTATATATTCTCATTTAAAGACTTGCCAGAACTGATATTGCCATGGGTCTGTTGACTGCAAATGGTCATCACAAACAAAAACTAAAAAGTGTAAAATAAAATAAATTAATTAAAAAATCTAAAAAATCCGACTGCGTTAAAACTGAAAAGAAAAAGAAAACAAGTGCGTTTTTAACAGACCCATTCAAATCTGTCTTCCTTAGCATAATGATGGGTTAAAAAAAATCCCGACTATTGAAAACGCACATGTTTCTTTTTTATAAAGAAATATATTTTTATATTAAAAGTATCTAACATTATCTATATTATATTAATGCGTGAAGCGAAAATTTCAAGTACAGTTTTACAAGATATGTGCGTACGGACGAGAGTGAAATTTGGCACAGTTCAAGCCTATGCTGAAAAAGGCGTGCGAAAAGCTTAAATTTATCTATAAGAAAATGCTTAGAAATATATTAAATTAATGAAAATATCAGCAACACACCTATCATGGCTTTGGTTCACACATACACACATATGCATTTATAAGCTAAAGACAGTTTGGACACATTGTGTTTGAAATTTGTAGTGTTGTAAGTACCCTTAAGAAGTTTAATCGATATTGTTGTCGCATCGAGAAAGTTATTAGTTGAAACCAAATCGATTTTCCAATCGCTGTCAAACAGAAAGGAGTATTTGAATTGTCAAAACTATATCAATTTATGGTCGATTTATTGTTGTCAATCCCTATGATTTTTGACGTTCGGTTTCATCATGAAAAACATGAGTGAAATTTTGTTTTTCGTAATTTTAATGGAACTGGACTGATATTCTTTTAATTATTACATTAATTATAGTTAATAATTATTATCACTACCTCAGTTACCACTCACCTACCGTGCGTTTGATTTAATTTAATTACACATTGACGTTTGTCAATCTGTCAAAACATCTTTTTTTACTTCTTTCAATCTAAGTGGCAAAATAATAAATAAAAAGGTATATGTTTCAATATAAAAAATAATATAGCTGTCTCTCAAATTATCGCACGCGATAAGAGACATCGTGTCGCATAATGTGAAAACGCTATATATTACGAGAACTGTGAAGCAAAAATCACGCTTTCACGGTTTTGAACCTATTTTAAGGGCCATCCTAACGGTCTAGTCTGCAAATCCAGCAGCCTGTCAATAATTTGTTTATATCTTTTGATCTGTTATCTGTAAATAGTAGTAAATATCCAGGTGAGTTTATTAGAAGGCGGAGTAGGCTGAATCCTAAGGCGGCAAATGTGGTCTAAACATTTGGTTGTCTTACAGAAAGAAACATAAAAAACATCATTATTTTCATACAAAAAATATTCTCGAAAAAAAAAAAAAAAAATTTTAGTACTGTACCTACAGTATACTTTACACGCTTACGTCTGAATACAAAAAATACTAAACGTTCTGTAAACTATACTTTTGCGGTAATATTCGATGCAAAATATTCTAAAAGCGTTTCGAAATTATAAAATACAATTTAAATCCTCTTTTTAACATACCTATGATTTAAATTCAATATTTTTTTGATGAGTAACTGTGTAACATTTGTTTTGGTCCATAGGGATTTATCCAATAGAAACATGCAAATTTAGATACATTTTTGCTCGCTCGCTCTGCTCGCTTGCTTTCAACGTACAGAACATAATAATGTTATTTCTATTATTTAGTAGTCTATGGTCTATTTGGCGCTGTTGATTATTCCAAAGAATATACCCCTTCAGACCTATGTATTACAAATTATACCAGTACAATTGAAAGAAAAATTGATTTAAAAATCCAATTTTATCCTGCGAAATTAGAGAAATTTTTAACATAATATCACCACTATAATATATTTTGCGCTGTTGTTTTTATTAGAATATACACTTTTTCAAATAGCTGTTTGGTACAAATTTCAAACAGGACAATAATTGTAAACAACTAAAATTGTACTCTTAATTAGTATAATATAAGAAGAGTAGATTTGAGAACGAAATTTACACATTTTTATTGCGTATCTTAAGAGTCAAAATAACTCTGTTTGAAACTAAAATTTTAATATAGGAATTATGGTCGAATTTCGACCGCAGGGCGATCTCTATTAAAACATTAACGTACTACTTCTTGGGATGTTACACTCCGAAATCCACAGAGAAATGACGGGAAATGACAGGTTTATGAAACGGTGGTGATTCAGGCTCCAGCAGCGTATAATTAATCGATACAAAGTATAACTTTAGCTGCAAAAGAACCGCATAATTTATAACCTAGCTTGACTAATTCAACGCTGAAAACCTATACCTAACCTAACCTAATAATACTCAAATTATAAACATATATTACGTAGGTGTCTATGTACCTAATTCTAGATGTAGTACTAATTAATTAGCTAAGCAAAGTTACCAAAGATAATTATATAATAACCTACAAAGGTGAAAGAAACAAGCTTGAAGGTATCTTGGAAAAGGATTGGATTGGAAACTAAAACCACTTAAGATATTCCATAAGTTGTTCCAGTAAGTTCCATATAATTTTCCATTATAATCTTATTATTGAAACTTTTTTGTAAATAGAGTACACGGGTCGCCTTCGGATACGTAGGTAATTAAAACGAACAAGTGAGAAACTGCATGCGCATTTTTATTAAAAGTAGTCAAATGCAAATTCCAAAATTCACCACTTCATATGAAAATTCGCCCCTTTAGGGGACGAAACCTGAGCTCCTTGTTGCGGGAACAATATGATAAGTACAATGGCTGGGCCGCTAGTCAGTGAATGAAATTAAACTTTGATCCACGCTGTTGTGGATAATCTTCCGGTCCGGTAATCTTGTTAAGTATAATTGTGAAACTCCCAACCGTCTTGTAAGGAAAGTATTTAAGTTTAATACCTCGATTGAAAAACTATTATTGCTTCAAAGGTTTCAAGAGCTATAGTCCCCTCATGAGTCACAGGGTCGCTATATAGTTATTTTATATTTAATACAATATATACCGTAAGTGTTATTATTAAACTATATGGAAATAAAACTTTTTGAATTTGAATATTATCAACAGTCAACAGACAATAAGACCGTAAGCACACGACGTATTTAAGGGGCCATACACACCCAGCCTTCAAATACAGCGTCGGTACTTATGGCCGTCATTATTGTTAATCGTTTCAGTCATTTTTATTTTTAGCTTACTAGACCGTTTCAATTTGAGAGTATTGACAGCTGCTGCGTTATTTGCAGGCTGGACCACGAGTATACAATAGAGCTGAAAATCCTATAGAGCTGTCAAATCTGACATTCAACACTTGACACTTTGATTTTCAGCTCTATAAAGTCTATTGTATTAGCGCAGAGCTCCATTTTCAGTGCAGTTTTTTCTGTCGTGACCACAAAAAAACACTCGTGGGAACGTAGCATTAGTGTAATAACACATCTGCGGAATGTACAGCGCCTTACGTTCAGCATTTGAACATTCAGTCGTTATACTCTACGCCCCATTAAGCGCTCCGTAACTTTCGACCGATATGTCATGCCCCACTTGAAAAACACTGATGTGTTGCTACTCTTATTAACACGCGCTTTCGGGACAAATTAAAGACATAGGACCAGATAAACGTCTACATAATAAACTGTCGATTAGATTGCACTACTACAAGCACACGACGACGTACATGCACAATTCTCCTATCGCGCACACGGCAACAGTCTCAATAATCTGGTTAAGATTGTACGCCGTCAAAGGGACGTCTAAATTTTCAAGTTTCGTGTTTGAGTTTTTATGTGAGATTGAAAATTATAATATTGTGTTGTTACCTCTTGGTTATCATGACGACAAAATATAACATTTTTTATATAAATTTGTGTTCAATGTATGTTAAAACTTTATAATAATAGAACATTAAATACAAATAATATCGAACAAAAAAGAGGTTATGTATTGTACTGTGTGTATGAACAATACTAAAATAAATAAAAATATATCTTATTTTACCTATCCTAAGGATAATAATAGGTACCTAAGTAAATATTTCATTATCTAGGAGATGTCTTGCTTTATTATAAGAGCGTCCATGACCTAGTGAATAGACCCCTAGAGTCACACGCGTGATCGTGCAGCTGCAGGTGCGATCCCGGGCTGTGGTGTGTACCAATCAGACTTTCTCAATAACCGTATAGATTATAGAATAAGTTTCATTTACCCCCATCTTCTGTGACAACCCTGACAAAATTTCGATCGTTCTATGAAAGGTGTTCCTCTGTACTCTGTAGGTAAGTAAGTATGCACAAGGCATACAGCCTAAAATAACTTACAAATGAGTATTGAACTATTTATTTCCATCAAAATTTTGTTAAGAAATAGGAGTATTATTTTTACCTTTACTTACTTGTTTTTTTCTTGCCGTGTTCTCATATTAAATTATGCATGATTCTCGAAAATAAGATAATGTTTTAAACATTATAGCTACTATTTCATTTCTTCATTCAATTGGACTCATTTCTTTATTCAATTGGATCACATTCTAGTTTTCCATTGACTTAAGACGTTCATTGCTCAACGTGGACGATAACACTGAAACTGAATTGACGTTCATTCATTTAGTTAGTTCATTCGTTCTTCGTTTTATCAGACATAGTTGATGCGACAGTCGGTTCTCTCCTCGGAAATCCTGCGGGAACCGTACATTTTGCTTAGAAAAAAGTAGCCTATGGTATATAGAGTGATCCACGGGGATTACTCGTAAATCATAATAGTTGCACATCTTAAGCACCAGCTGTTATGTACCCGACGTTGATCCTTAGATCGGGTTTAAGCTGGTATTTCATATAAAAATATAAAAAACGCTTATAAATTGTATAAAAGTTAAATAAACTTTCGTAAAATGTGTTATTCACACCTACATTACTGTAATTTTATGATTCGGCATTAAAATACATATAATAACTGAATTTTCACTATTATAACACCAACCTCCATTGTTTCATAGCGATATTAGCTTTTTACCGCGGCTCCGCTCGCGTAATCAAAGTATACCATTGGAATACTGTACTTTTTCGGGGTAAAAAGTTTAAGTTAAATTTTAATCCAGAGCCTAAATTACTAGGTACTCGTACCATTCCAAATTTCAACAAAATCCGTTCAGTAGTTTTTGGGTGAAAGAGTAACAAACATACATCCATCCATCCATCCTCACAAACTTTCACATTTATAATATTAGTAGGATTAGACCTACCTACCTATCTTCAACTTAACTCAGTGATCGATAACCAGCGTTGCCAGATTTTTTTTTGCCAAGTCGGCATTTTGTAACTTTTTGAGTGAAATTGAGTGAATAAGAATTTTCGATTCTTTTTCTATCACCAGGCGGCGCTTGGTAGCCCGACGGTCCTTGTCGTGTTAAAAAGCTGTCAGATGTCACGAATTTAAAAACCCTCATTGTACCCAAACACGAGACTGCAGGACCGGCTGGTCATTGCGGGGCTAAGTCAATATACGAATTTTCCAAATGTAAATGAAGGACAAAAAAAAACAATTTGACATTTGAGGTATGGTGAAATAATTTTTTTTTAACTTTTGCCCGATTAAATGGGAAAATATCTTATGCTAAATAAAATATTAAAAATAAGAGTAAAGTTATCGGTTATAAATGTAGCTAAGAAAATACTTAAAAACTAGCTTTTGCCCGCGGCTCCGCCCGCGTAAATACAGTATCCCACAGGAACACTGTAATTTTACTTTCACATTTATAATTATAGTAGTGGGATTAAAAATTAATTTAGAGCAAATGTACACATCAATGTTATATTATTCTTATGCGCTTCTTCTTCACAAAAGTCTTAGGTATGTATATAAAATGATCAGGCCTCAGTTTTATTGATTTATTAGTCGAGACAGAATAACGTGTGTCGAGGCAGCTAGTACAGTAATAATATTACACATTTATTTAACTGTAACGTTTTCATAATATATTTGTTTCATATTATCGACCTTATGCTCCTATTATGCTCCTTGCGAATAGTTATTTAGTTCCATGGGTAGAATCATAATAACTAGGTTAGATAAATGAAATAGGATATATATTACATTATAATAAAATACAATGCCAACAAATTCACATCGAAAAAATATTGGAACTTGATTCTTGTATACGCGGCAACACCGAAAGGCGTTTTGAGTTAATATAATTTTATGTTGAAATTTCTAAATTATACGATACCTACTGATGATATGTTATCCCAGTGTCCTTCTTATTTCGGGTCCAATAATTTTTACATAGTTTCACAACGCAACTTGGCATTTATTTTTCCGATTTTAAGTAAAATAAAATAAAATATTCGGGATGTACACCCGTCATAAAGCTTTCAATATGACTGGCTCGGGTAAGCCGACCTCAGCTGAGTATTTATTGCATTATTTGACAAGCACGTCAGCTCGGTCTGGTAGAGCGCCCAGCGAGACTAATGATTAGTCTATGCATATATTGTATGTGCGCGCAAAAAGTTAAGACTCAAAACTGCCCGAAGTCGGGCAGTTTGTGGTTAATATGCGACGAGCCGGTCGACGAGCTGCACGTACTACTCGTCCCGTGCACCTCGCACAAAATGCCATCGTGTGCCTATAAAAGCTGTAAAAACCATGACATAAAAGTGAATAAAAGTCAAGGAATTTCATTCCACATGTAACTTTACAACATTTATAACTATCAGTCAAGTATTTTCTTAAAAATATATTTTTTTAACAATAATTAATAATTGCAAGAAAATACTTGACGATTTATGTACCTGACGTAAGAAAATATTTTTTTTTAATCTAATAAGGATGCATGTATTTCTGCCATAGAGTAAATAGTACATACGGAAGCGAATGTCGTTAGTTATACAGAATTACAGACCGTTCACTTTATTTTATTTTATATCTAGCTTTAAAGATATTTTGATAAGATTGACGAAAAGAATTTAATTATATCGTTCAATCAGTTAAAATAATAAAATTTTGTAAATATGTTAAACTACAAATAGTTGTGGGATGTTAAATGATTAGAACTAACTGATGACCTAACAGTAACAGTAAAGTAACTGCTACTTTTATTTCATTTAAATTTATCAATTATAATTAAATTTAAGGTTTCCTAAAAACACACACAAACTTTCGCCTTTATAATATTAGTGTGATATACAAAGTGAAATAAAGACTAATAGTAATAATGAAAACTTATTTACAGTAAAAAAAAAACAAAGAAATATTAAATAAATGGTAACATTTATTTAATATTCAATGTGTGTCGCGGCACAGAAATTTTGTGAGTTTTGTAAGGATATATCGTATCCATTGTTAACAATGATTAGACGCATTTCAAAGTCACAAAAAGTTAATTTTTTTTTACAATATTAGTGTAAAAACCGACATAATTAGTTTACTTACATCACAGAGACAAATATTTTTTATGGTGAGTATGAACATAAACGCGCGAACTTCGGACATGTCAGAAATTTTGTGCTTATGACGGTATGACCATACAATTCGTAGCAAATTACAGGCGTGTGACGTCGCGTCACCTATTGTACGACTTTTGTATGGGCCGTGTTACAAGACTCACGAAAGTGCTTCAATTTTCAAACAATCCACAGTTTCTCTGAAAATATTGATTTGTAGAAATAAAAAAAATACAGGAAATACCGTATTATATTCATTTGCATTCGGGTCGCCGAAAAAATTGCATTAGGTATAATTAATTCTCGGTTAAAGTATAAGATAAAAGCGGTAGAAGTAGATTGCAACCATATTTGGCATTTCGCATACAAAACTGTGTACAGGATGTCTTTCCTCCTCACTTGTCAAATTCAATGAAGACCAGAATTGAATTCCAGGAATCGTGTCGGCGGCAGATATAAAATAATATTACGTTGCATTTTACTTGTATTACCATCTCCGTGTCTTTGAATTGATGTTGAAGTGCAGTACAGTGACATGTTACGGGTTACCGTTTAGAACAGGTTTAATTAGTTTGTGTCTCATGTAAATTAGCATTACGCCAGTAAAATAATTACATCTTGTAGTATAAATGAGATAATCTTGTATATTGTATAATTGAAATGTCGGCAACGGCTGCAAGTATTACCATGAAATTTAGTATGGGGAGAAAAATCGGTCAAGCTAGGTCTTATGAAAGCGGCGCATTTTTAAGCTATATATGTTTTTTTTCTTTCGTCGTGCAACAATATATTTCGACTCTATTATGTCAGTCTGATTGGCAGTTTGGTATGCATATGTATCGAATCCCGGTCTGATAATTGTTTTTTTTTTCTTTTTTTTTAAATGTATCAGAATTTCGAGCAAAACTCGGTTATACAGGCACTTACTATTTTTATATTATAATATTGTCCTTCATTACAAATTCAAAAATCGTATGCAAAAGTCCTGGATTTTGCGTGAAAGAGTAGCTGTAGGTAAGGAACACGACGTAACAATTTAAGTATGGAGAACCGGTTCCTGGTTTTGAGAACCGCGATTTTCGGTATCGTCCTAGGCTTTCGATAGGCTGGAACCGGGATTGTCGGTACTAGTACCGAAAGTGTTTTGACTAGCTATCTTAAAAAGTGCGAGCCCCGTCGCGTCACCCTTATATTAGGTCCTTACATATGAAATTGGCGTTTTGTCGTACTGGCCACTTTGATCTCAATATCTTCTTTGGTTAGGAATTCCAATTTATACCGCTATTTACTCATGCATTTGTGTTTCGAAAACCGTAATTCATTTGTTTTTTCCTCTTTTGGTTTTTTCTTTGCTTCACTCTATTTACAAAATGCAAAACTTGAAATATCGTAGGTATTATTGTGGAGTACGAATTCCACCGTGATACCTGTGATGAAAAGTGGATCCTGTACGATAATCGGAAACGCTCATCGCAATGGCTGAACCCTTGAGAACCAGCCAAAGCTTGCCCCAAGCGAAGATTGACTCAAAAAAAGTTACTTGTGGGCGTTTGGTGGAATAGGACAACGGCGTTTGGTGGACAACGCTAGACCACACACTGCACAACAGACGGCTACCAAATTAGAGGAGCTTCAATTGGAATGTCTAAGACATCCCACCTTACTCCCCGGACTTTGCTCCAACAGATTAAACCATTTTTTTCGAAATTTGGATAACTTCTTGCAAGGGAAAAAATTCAACTCGATGGGGCAGTCCAAAGCGCCTTCAAAGATTTTATTGATTCCTGTCCGAATGGTTTTTTTAGTAAAGGAATCAATGAACTTCCTATGAGATGGCAAAAGTGCATAGATAGCAACGGTATATACTTTAAATAAATATATTATGTTTAAAAAAACGACTTTATGTTCCTCCTTTACAAAACGCCAATTTCATATGTAATGACCTCATATTATGATTACATTACATGGTGTCCCAAATTCCTCATAATCGAACTATTCACTCATGTGCCCGCATGGCTCGCTAAAGCTTTGAGCAATAAAGGCCGACTCATTACGTCACCAATTGAAGATATTTGTTACTTTATGCTAGGGGTTTTATCATAGACTCGATCGGACAACACCACCTCACGTTACTAAACACACCGGCATATTTAGCGGAACACAAAAAAAGGTCCATAATTAAAAAAATATGGTTTTATTTTAAAATCTACTTACTACACTTCTTTTGTTATTTAAAGTTTCATTTGTTTTACTTAAAATGAGATCACATTAAGAACAGATTTTGCGAATAAAGGCTATTTGTGAGAAATGGTACATTTTTGAACTTTTCATGTAACCGGGAAAAGTGAAAATTAATATTAAAATAACAATTAATTAAATTAGAAAATTGGTGAATAATATCGCGTATTTCCTCCACGTGCTCTTATTAAAGTTTCTACCTGTCTAGGCATACTGTGAATGATGTTATCGATGGTCTCCTGGGATAGTCTCCGCCATTCCTCAACTACGGCGATTCGCAGTTCACCCACGTTAGCAGGAGCTGGAATTCTGGACTTAACTTTTCTTTTCAGCAAGTCCCAAACGTGCTCTATTGGGTTCATATCCGGTGATCTCGCCGGCCACTCCATAACAGTGATATTCATATCATTAATATAAGCTTGAGTTACCCGAGCGGTATGCGGCCGAGCATTATCCTGCATAAAAACAATATCGTCACCGATATATGGGGCAAACGGTACGACATTTTCTTCTAAAACTTCTCTGATATAGCGGTCTGCAGTCAGACTCCCTGTGTCAATCACTACCAAGTCTGTGCGAGCTCCCAAACAAATGCCCGCCCAAACCATTATTGATCCACCACCGTATGCAACTGTAGTTTCAAATTTGTCTGAATGTATCGTTCTCCTTTGCGTCTGTATATTCTTTGCCTGCCGTCAATTTGATTTAAGAGAATTCTGCACTCATCACTAAACAATACCTTACTCCATTGGTCCGTGTTCCAAAGTCGATGTTCCTGAGCAAAAGTTAACCTGTTTCTACGATGATTTACCTCGAGCCTTGGAGCCTTGGCGGGCACAAATGAACCCAAACCAGCTTCTTCGAACCTTCTTCGTACCGCACGCTCACTTACGGTTACTCCCCGCACTGCTTCTAGCTCATGTCGGGCTTGGACGGCCGTCAAACGGGGGTTCCTACGTACACGAAGCCGAATGAAACGATCATCCCTACTCGAAGTGCGTCTTTTTCTGCCTTGTCCTGCTCTTCTCACATAAGTACCGGTCTCCCTGAACCGTTGAATACTGCGATGGATCGTTGAAACTGGTCGACGAAGATCTCTGAATATCACTCTGTAGGTTTGACTCTTCTTCGCATTTCGAGTGCCCTGGCAATCTCCGTTGGGGCCAAGTCAGGCATAATTCAGTCCTCAACTCCAAAAAGATACGCGATTAAAAAACCTAACAAAAAAACAGTATTTCAATGAAATTTTAAATCAAACTCAGAAGGAAGAAATACTCGAAGTTCGCTCCAGATAAGGTATATTTGAATAAAATTAAAACAATTGCATAAAATGTGATGTTCAGTTATATATTAATTTGAAAATATTTCTTTTTAAATTAAATGACGTATAAACCAGCCAGCAACCTTATATGATACTGATATCAAACCTTTATTTTATGTTCCGCTAAATATGCCGGTGTGTGTATGTACTAAGTACACCAAGGCCGAAGGCTGTTGGTCCAAACCAAACTAAACTTTACATCGCAGGGTTACTGGAAATTAAAATTGAATTTTGGAATTCCAAAGTAAGTTCTCCCTTAATCAATAACCAGTTTTGAGGAATATTTCATTGGCTCCCACAAAAGCACGACTTTCTTGTAATAACTTCATATAATAATATGTGATAATGTGACATAATAATTAATAATTAGATTATGAAAGAAAGTAATAAAAATCTCAAGAGTTTTTGTAGCGGTAAAATAAATTTATAGTATTTTTGTCCTCTTATTTTCGTATAGCTATTTAAAGTTAGAAACCCCCATTAACGGGTTGTATTAACGGGTGTTGTCACTTGCTGTACAAAGACAGCGAGTGACTTGAAGGCCGAATATTGTCATTTTTACGCTGTGAGTTGTGACTTGTGAGAACAAGTCACAACTCACAGCGTAAAAATGACATTCGGCCCTAGCGGCCGGGTTTTAGATAAAACATCAAAGTAACAAAGAACAAACAAAGCATTGTCTCAATGTAGCATTTAACAATATGTTAAAGATATTATAGTGTTTTCTCAATAACTTGAAATATAAAATATATAGTAATTATAAAAAAAAAATTAAGTTGAATAAAAAATGACAGCAAAAGTAACATATTTTAAAAGAAGATTTCTTGTGATAATTCATAATAGTTTAATCAGTGAATAGGTATCAGAATTCAGAATTAATAATAGTAGCTATTGTAAATCACAAAATCACGAAAATTTAAAATGCATAAGGTTGACTTTCATTAAAGTTTTAAACTTCTGGCGAATGATTGAGTCACAAATTGTATTAATGGAATGAGGAATTCATTTGAATCTTTATCTGTCAACAAGTTGTGTTTGTCATTTCGTGTACAGTCGAAGTAATTGTATGTTTAACAGCATCATCTTAGTTTTAGTTTGTTCGTATTATAATGAACGTGGTTATGTTCATTTAAATTACACTTAAGTGTGTACCCACACATACACATAAACTTATTTAAGGTTTCATGAGACATGTCTGTTGAGGAATCAAAGTAATTTATAAATTGTAAATGTTCAAGTTTGTGAGGATGGATGGATGAATGTTTGTTATTCTTTCACGCAAATACTACTGATTGGATTTTAATAAAATTTGGTGTGGTAGTAGTTTTAGGTCTGGATAACACTAAGGCAACTTTGTTCCCTAAAAAGTGCAGTGTTCCCGTGGGATACTGTATTTTTTGTATACAAATTCTAGTAATATATAAAATTAAATGAACTGATTATGGAAAAATATCTGTCTACAGAAATAGATTTTTTGGTCAAGCGAAGTCTGCAAGGAAAATGACTAAAAATTAAAAGCTCTCCTTTTTACCACCGCCCTTTATAAATTAATATGCATTGTTAATTAAAAAGGTTCCTTGAACCTTGATTAATGTTTTAAGATTCAATCACAAATTAAATATTATTTAAAATAAAAAGGACGTGATTTTGTAACTTTATATCACTTAAAAACACTTAAAATTATCACATAATACTAATATTCGGACACCACGGGCTGTCCTGTCAACGAAGCGCCGGCCGCATCTCCCGACATCACTGTCTGAACGATCTCAATCGTCGGGCTCTTGTCTCCGCCGGAGTGCCAGCTGTGCTGGAACCCTCTGGTTTGGCGCGCGACGATGGCAAGAGACCAGACGGTATGACCCTGGTCCCTTGGAGAGTGGGACGGGCTCTTGTATGGGACGCTACTTGCGTCGATACACTTGCTCCGTCCCATGTCCAGGGCACCTCGAGTTCTGCAGGTGCGGCCGCCAATCAGGCGGAAAACCTCAAGCGGCGCAAATATGAGAACCTTAGTGGGGATCTCATATTTGAACCGTTTGGGGTTGAAACCTTAGGTACATGGGGTCTGGGTGCGCACAAACTTTTCGGAGAAATCTCCAAAAAACTCATTGAGGCCACCCGAGACCCCAGAGCCGGCACCTACCTGGCCCAGAGAATAAGTATCGCAATCCAGCGAGGAAACTCTTTGAGCCTTCTAGGTACTCTGCCTGGTGGGGATGACCTGGGAGATTTGTTTTTTTTGTAGCATTTTAAGTTTTGGAGTAGTTATTTTTTTTTTTTTTAGTACTTACCTACTTTTATGGTATAACTATTTATTGATAATAATATATTAGTAGTGCCTATTTAAAATTAATAGTCAAATTAGGACAATTCGTGAAATTAAAAGTTACATTTTTATATTAATTACCATAAATGTTACTGTTTTGGTTATGAAATCTATACAAAAATAAATAAAATACTAATATTACTGCAAAAGTTAATTGTAAAGTGTTCAGTGTTTTTGTGTGTTAAACATTTTTGACTGTGTTTACACTGTATTAAAGAAAGAAAATCAGATAAACAGCTACATAGCTTTAGATTTAATTGTACTACTACAAGCATATGGTGTGTCCTCGATTAAATGGAAAAATTGTGGGCCGTTGAAGAGGACGTCAAAATTTTCGATTTGACTACGAAAGCTGTTTCTCTGTAGTTACGTAAGTATATACCTATATTTTCTACTCTGTGCCATAGGTACCGGTTTCGTCCACCAAAAGGGGACGCAATTTATCTGCCGTTAAATTTTCTTAGCCCCGACTCCCGAGACGATACCTACACACTGTATAAAGTATATATACGGATTTTTTTATTACGCGAACGAAATAACGGGTAATATCTAGTATTTATTCTAAAATCTAAATCAAAGGTATTTATAGACACTACAGCAACCATGTCCTTAATGCCTTTCAGAATTTTCGTGTTGCATGCATTCTTTGTCATTTTCATTCAAAATACAAACGACTATGATTGCCGAGGAACATTAAGTAAGTGGTTCTACCGTAATCTTAAAATTATAAGTTAGAATAAACACGGTGGGTAGGTATATTATTATTATTATTTTTTAATTTCCCTTAAAATAAATTCCGTGCAAATATACATTTTGCGACGTTAATTGCACGCTCGGTGGATTGTACGACAGATATGTGTTAGAAAATTACACCGAAATAACGTTCAAGATAGAATGAGATACGCCGATATTTGTCCCAACTTCGAGTTAAACCTGTGGTTTCTAAGTTAATTGATATCCTTACATATATTATAAAGCGAAAGTTCGGACTTATATCCAGAAAGTAATAAACATCCATACGGATGTTAGTTACTTTTTTATGCAATAACTACTGAAGGGATTCTGAAGAAATTTGGTATGGCAGTAGTTTAGACTCTGAATTAACACATAGACTACATTTTGTCGCTGTAAAGTGTACGGATTCCACGAAATTACTTTTTCAATATTAAATTATAATCATGAGAGGATCACATAATTTTTTTTAACTAACCGTGACCGTAATCCGTTGATTATGGTCTTTTTAAGGTTTCGTAATACACAAGTAACCCTTTATAGTTTCGCTCTGTGCGTCCGTCTGTCTGTCTGTCTGTATGTCTGTCCGTCCGCGCTTCCAGCTTCTGTAATTATGAATGTAAATGGATAAAATTTGGTATAGATTGTGTATAGATCTCGGTTTTGGCATAATAAAATAATAATAATTTAATATTTTAGGGGTGGCTCTCCATATACAGGGTGTCCCGTAAATCGACGTCAAGCCGTAAACCCGTGATAGGCCAAGTTACAATAGTTATAAGAAAAATTAAAAAAAAATCCAAGTAATGTGTCTCAAAAAATACAAAACTTTTAAAAAAAAATCGAAAAATCGACATCTTGTGGTGGTTTTTTAGTTCCATTTTTTGAGACACATTACTTGGATTTTTTTTTAATTTTTCTGATAACTATTGTAACTTGGCCTATCACGGGCTTACGGCTTGACGTCGATTTACGGGACACGCCTGTATGTAAAGTGGGGATGAAAAATATTTTTTCATACTACTCCATCGTGTGAATAGGTCTTTTAAAATAAAAGCAAGGTTTCATACAAGACTTTATTACAAAGTCGACCATTTTCGAGTACTCGGTCTCCAAAGTGGTTTGTAAGTTGGTCCCCCCTGGCATTTCTAAACTATTACACATAGAAACTTGTTACATGCTGATAGATCATGCTAAAAACTCTTTAGGAAAATTATTTTAAACGAAATCGGACAGTAACTTTTGAATTAATTTGAAAAAAATCTATTGCGCGTTGATAGTTACGGAACCCTCCTTAGACATGTCCTGACATGCTC
This sequence comes from Phengaris alcon alcon, assembly GCA_037179445.1. Classification (NCBI taxonomy): domain Eukaryota; kingdom Metazoa; phylum Arthropoda; class Insecta; order Lepidoptera; family Lycaenidae; genus Phengaris; species Phengaris alcon. The sequence goes on along the minus strand of JAYRCH010000617.1, from coordinate 52,449 downwards.
TTGATTAGGTTATATAAATGTTGGTTAAAACAACATTTTTAATTTAAAATACATAATATTAATCTAAACTAGTTAAGATCTAATGAAAGAGTTCATACAACTTTATTAAGTGGAGTTTGTTCATAAAATGCAAAATAAATATGAATTAAACAACTTCTTATACAAAGGATGGAAATAGGCAAGATTTAAACCAAATTGTTTTCCGAGGACGCTTTGTCCATGCTTTTGCTAAATACGACAAACATAGGAATTCAACCTAAATATAATGCTAGAAGGAACTACCATTATAATTAATGTGAAAGTTTGTGAGCATGAATGGATGGATGAATGTTTGTTACTCTTTCACGAAAAAACTACTGAACGGATTTCGATGAAATTTGGTATGGTAGGAGTTCAGGCTCTAGATAGGCTACTTTTTATCCCAAAAAGTACAGTTTTCCCTTGGCAGATAGCCGATACTATATTTACGCGGGCGGTGCCGCTGGTAAATGCTAGTAATATTATAAACGCGAAACTTTAAATGTATGGAAGTATAGAAGTATATTAGAATATTTGTTACTCTATTACGTAAAACCTACAGAACGGATTTCGTTTAAATTTAGTATAGTGGTAGTTTAGTGTTTAAAGTAAGACGAGATAAAGAATGTAAACAAATTTTCAGGGGTTCAAAACATTTTTATTTGAATAAATTATTATAAAGTTCTAATTTTAATCGCTGTCGTCTGCACTAGTCAAAGATGATTCGTCGGAAGAGTCCGAGTCAGCTGTGTTTATGATAAAACTATCTATTGTATTATCAATCATGTTGTCAATATTGCTATAAAAATAATTGTCCTCGACTTTTATTACATGATCCACACAATTTCGCCATTTATCAGCAGATACACGTTGGATCCCCTCTTGTAGCAGTTTTTTCACATCTTCAAATTTAAATGTAGTATTATTGCGAGCTACATGTCCCTTTATGTCAGCCCAGGCTGTGATTCCATAATTAAAATCAACAACTAAGCACTCATAATAACAGCAAAAATCAAAAATAAAACTAACCGAAACGGAATAATAACAAAAAAAAAACCAAGTAAATACGGAGACGAAAAAATATGTATCACTTCGAACGCAATCCAAACAGGAATGAACTTGTTCACAATTGTTTGGCGGACCAAATGTTGACAACTGCGGCACTGGCCGCTTACCTGTACCACGAAACACGCTACGACAGCTGTCGTCGACCAACTGACGCCATTATTGCATACGAGTGATAAGGACAGATATAATATTAACTCACTTTCATAATGCAACTCAGTAGCGGTCCGTTTATTTATGTTTTTTATCTCGTCTCGTTGGCCTTACTTTAGACTAAGTAAAGTAAGCAAAACCTGACTTTTGTTAATATTATATAGACTAACCCCCTTCTAATAAAAATATTTACACAACGGATAACTGCTATCTTCTTCTATCACGTGACATTTCCAACGTATCAGATAAAGACAGCAACGTTGTTTGAGTTCCGTCCGTTGTGTAAATAGTTTTATTAGTAAGGGGGTAAGTTTACATATTGTAAAAATATAATATATATTTTATAAAAAGAACAATTTTTCATCTTTTTGCTAAAAGATGGCCCCGTGCGAGTTTCTTACGCCGGTTCTTCTCGCCGGGATTGTTCCCGAACCGGTGGTAGGCATCATGTAGGGACAATTGCGTGGTAACCTATATGAAAATAGAACGTTTTGATTTTGATTTTTTAATTTCGCAGAAGGAGACCGCCGCCCGGTGAAATCAGCCCTAAAGCATCGTATTTTAAGTTCAAGTAATGCTACTTACTTATACTTGTCCAAAATCAAAGTGGCACGTTCTAAGTTAAAGTTGTTCAACCAATAAGCGATAATTTCACAATATAGCAGCTGCGGCAACATCATCGTAATCAACTTTTCGAAATACAAAACATATGAATTCGCAACGTCAGCATTTAGGAATTTAAAAATAGAAAATTCGTCTATCCGTCTGAATACCAACGGTATGTTAAAAAAATCATTTAAACCACTATTTTTTCAAGCATTTCGCTCCGCTGCGTTTTATTTATTCGGCACGGACAAAAATATGTTGCGCAGCAAACGATTAAACCCTATGGTTTAATTGTACATGTATTCACAACCATCCCAAGGGGATTGGCGGTTTAAACTTTTAAGGACCGGGAACGCACTTGTAACTCCACTAGTTTTGCGGGTGGCGGCGGCGGGGATTGTTTACGAACGCCCGAAATTAATAACTTATCTAAAATCTTAGATTTACTTCAATCTTAGATTCTCAAACAAAAATTGACGTGAAGTTAATCCCTAGGACCATTGAAATGTATTGAAATCTTGATCTCAGATAGCTGAAATGAGATTAAGATTGATTATTAATTTCGGGCGTTAGTTACTATCAGGCGATCCATCTACCTCATAATAAAAAATGAATAACATTACCGGGCATTGCTGGGCATCTCAAAGTAAAGGGAGGATTAGGCTGTATTATTCCGTATAATAAACGAGATAACTTACCTAGTTATATAGCATAAACAGTCTAACGGCCAAATACTCGAACGGTTCTTAAATAAGAGGCCATAAAGTGCCCTGCTCTCCATGTCGTCACAGATTTTAAGAAAGAGCAACAGATAAACAGCCAGGGAGGTCCAAAAGTTCGCGGAATGGAGGGGATGGAGTGGGGATAGGGTAGCTCGCTTAGTGTCATACTAATTGAGCACTCATAATTAGTATATATATAAAATCTCAACCCTATAGCGCCATTCGTTTACGAGTACTCGCCTGCTAAACAAGTCAATCCGGAAGCAAACTGCAACTATGGAGAAAATTGAACATCGCGCTGTGATAAAATTCCTTACCAAGCAAGGAAAAAACGTTCAAACCATTTTAAATGAAATGGAAGCCGTTTATGGAGATCAGTGCCCTGGTAAAACAATGGTTTATAAGTGGCATGGACTTTTCAAACATGGTCGAGATTCAATTGAAGACGACCCTCGCTCTGGGCGGCCAGTTGAGGCCACCACATCAGACATCGTCGAAAAAGTCGAAAAACTTGTACTGGAAGACACACGTTTAAAGAAAAAACAATTATCTGCATTTGTTGGAGTATCAGATACAACCATTTTGCGGATCCTGCACGACCACTTGGGCATGACAAAAGTCAGTGCAAGATGGGTGCCGAGAATGCTCACGCCGCTTCAAAAACAGCAGCGCATCGACGCGTCTAAGCACTTTTTGGAGGTGTGTGGAGACAACCCTGTGCAGATTTTGGAGCGGATTGTTACTGGAGATGAAACATGGGTTCATCACTTTGAACCTGAATCAAAACAGGAGTCCATGCAATGGCACAAAAAGGGTACACCACCTCCCAAGAAATTCAAAGTGTCAGAATCGGCTGGAAAGTTGATGGCCACTGTTTTTTGGGATTGTGAGGGAATATTACTGATTGATTATAAAGAAAAAGGTACCACTATAACCGGAGAATACTACGCCACAATATTGGAAAAGTTAAAGGAGGCAATTAAAGAAAAACGTCGTGGAAAATTGGCCAAGGGTGTGTTGCTTTTGCAAGACAACGCGCCGGTTCACAAGAGCCGAGTTGCCATGGCTGCTCTTCACACGCATGGATTCGAACCACTTGTTCACCCACCCTACAGTCCAGACCTGGCCCCTAGCGATTTTTATTTGTTTCCAAATTTTAAAAAAGAGCTAAGGGGAAGGAAATTTTCCGACGATAACGAAGTGAAGGAGGCAATTTCGGCGCATTTTGAGGCCAAAGACAAAAAATATTTTTTCGATGGTTTAGAAAAATAATCCATAGATCAAATAAATGTATTACACTTAAGGGTGATTATATTGAAAAAGAAAAATAAATTTATTGTTATATTTTATTAACAACCCTTTCATTCCGCGAACTTTTGGACCTCCCCTCGTATATATCAGCTTTCGATTTGAAATTGCAATACTACAAGCATACGGAGTGTCTACAACTGTATGGAAAAATTGTTGGCCGTTTTAAGGGGATCGATTTGGATCGTTCTATGCAAGCTATTTCTCTGTACGTTTTATAGTATAAGCGGTAACAAGAGGAGATATTTTTAAGCGAAATTGTAAATTAAATAATGTTGTAAAACAAAAATCAGCTTAAATTATTTGTCTCGAAAGAAACTCGTGTTTCCAAAATCGTTATGTTTGTACATAATATTTTTTTAATAAATCTTAAATAGAGATATTAAGAAGTTTTCAGTTTAACTTATTTCAATTTTTCTGCAGAATAAATAAAGGATGTCACAGACGTCGAAGATAATATGATTTTTTTCTTTTAAGATGCCACTTATTTCATATTATAGTATGTAACATGAAAATGTGTAGTATTTTAGCCGTCTGGGATAGTTCAAACAAACTGCAATATAATATAGTAAGGGATATTTCATCTTAACATAAAATATTATAGTATCCTCGCCGTCTGTATAATGCCCCTAAGAAATAATATATATATATATATACTACTATATACTATATACTCTTTCCGGCAAAAACTACTGAACGGATTTCAATGAAATTAAAACATAGACTGCTTTTTATCCCGAAAAAGTACAGTGTTCCCGTAGGATACCCGATACTAGTTATTAATAAAATAAACTCATAAATTTTGTCGAAATAGTAATTAGTAGTTACAGTTACACTAATTAGTTAGTGTGGCAAGAATGATTTTTATTCGTGTGTGGTTATTTTATTATTGTAAAAATAATGGCAATAGAACTCCAGAAAAATTGTTCATTATAGTGCCGGAAGATATCGAAATGAGAAAAGTTTGGTTGGAAGATGAAACTCGCAAACAGATAGTAGGTATCCTAAATCATTAACAACTAAAAGTTGATTGTATATTTGTGAAAATTACTTCAGTGTAAGTAAATTTCTATTTTATGGTACATCTACATGCTATAAATTAATTAAATAACTTTATATTATTAAGTTGGACATTATTTGTGCAACACTATACAATAACTAAAACTAATTATATATAAAATCAATATGACTATAAAAGCCATATTAAATCACATATTGCATCTTTTCAATCAATTTTAATAAAATAAATTCAATAAATTTATTTAAACAATTACGAAAAATAATATTTAAATTGAATTTATTTATGTTTATTTCTATATAATATATTCATCACATTTCCTACTATTTTGTTCACTATGGACAGAACCCTATTATTATTAGCTGAACTAATCGATATTTAAATATCGATAGTGTCAAGCACTAGCGTTGCATAAATAAAATCCTTTGTGTTCCGCTTAAGGTCTCTATAGTCTATGAGACGCAAAAAAAATGTTTGGTACCTACTCTTTTACGAAAAATCTACTGAACGGATATTGATGAAATTTCATAATAGGGTAGTACCTACTATAAGCTGTGGATTAACACATCCGCTACTTTTTATCCCGAAAAAGTATACTGTACAGTGTTCCCGTGGGATGAAATTACAAATGAAATTAGGCATTAGGCACAGACTACGCCAGACATAGCTTACAGCTACCGAAGCGTAATTAATATACCTTAACTTAAATATGTTCAGTCGGCGACTTTAAAGTTATGTTATTTATTTTCTTGTCTACTAAACACGGAAACTACTGGACCGATTTGAAAAATTCTTTCACTGTTATAAAATATTATCCTAAATTATCACCGAGGAATATAGGCGGTAATATACCTCTAATAGTTTTTAGTTATTGCCCGTGCGCGCGCGAACCGCTCACACGCGCCTTCTCGTTTCACGCGTATTCTTTCGAAACTTCTTTGTAAGATGTTAAATTATCCGCTCCGCCCGCATAAACACACTATCCCACGGGAATGCCTCAATTGAATGGTCAATATATTTTGTCTTTAAACATTTGAAAATGGTAACTAATAACCCCTCACATAGACACACATCAGACAGAAATTCAAAGGAGAACATTCAGGCCCCATACATTTTTGGGCCTTTTCTGAAAGTGCTGGCTAACAAAAAAAAATGGTTCGTGTGTTTAGTAGTTACTAGTCATTTGGAGCAATAGTTAATATGACAGCAAAGTTGTAGGATTACTCTAAGTCAAATAAAACAAGTTGGATCATTTGCCATTTTCATATATTTATTGATTTTTACATTTTATATCAGACTGAAAATAACTGATATTTTAGAGTTCAATTACAAAAGTCTTCTAATTCTCATGCAATGAAACTATAACACCCTCCAAACCTAGTGCCGGTGGGCGTATAAATTCAGCATACCGTGCGAAACTCATGTACCACACAATAGTCATGGTGTGTGAACAACACCCAATTGTCCGTTTCCCTATTGGGCATGAGCAGTAATAATATGGAATGGCCTGTCTTCCATGAAGTGCTGGATCAGCTGTAATGTATACATGATACGTTTTCGACGAAACGTGGCGAGATTGTATACGGCCTCGTAATACGAGAAGATCCCGTCCAGCCATCTCCCGAACTTCTTCCACAGGAATATCCCCGGCGAGTTCTATGATGAAAGCTCCATCTGGTTGTACGTGTTCACCGTAGTAACTACTGGCTTGCTTCAGTTGATAGCTGCCCAAAGCAAACAGCGTCAATTCTTCTTCTGTCAGTCTAGGGAATTTATTGAATTCAGGCATATCTGCTCCCATGGCCTGAAACTGTGCTCTCCGTCTATTATAATTGTTTGTTATAACAAGTTCTGCCAAACTGTTTGGCGTATTAATTCGTTCATGAATTATCTCAAGGAAATCGCTTGCGTGCACGTTGTTGTCAATTAGGACATGGTAGCTGTTCAGCAATGCTGCCGCGATTCTGAAATAATCTGTCATGTTACCTAATGCCCGGTTACTGTGAACATGTCTTAGTAAACGAAAATCTCTTTTAAAGCGACCATTTATCACTTCGACCACCCAGCGGCACATGGTCACAAGTCTAGATTTATTAGCCTGGTCAGTAGTCAGCTGGGTTTCGTTCGGGTGCTTTGTTTCTGGCATCTGAGCCACATAACCACATGCCTCCAGATTGCTTATAGCATCTCTAAAGCCATGGTCTAGGATGAAAACATCTCCATCCCGGTAAAACCAGTGCAATACGCAATCTTCGTCATTTAAAGCATTGTTTAAAATCTGGGTATCGAAGGTTATTGCAGCGTATGGTCCCTCTACTGAAATTATCGTTCCATCGCAACAAACATATAAAAAAGGCTTCAAAAGGTTTCGGAACTTATGATTACTGTACGATTTTCTCTGGAAAAAGTAATTACAGCTTTTTTGGAGATATATGTATGTGCCATCGAGAATAGTAATCAACTTTCTTTCTTCAATTGGACTATCTGGATTGCCAAATAAACGCTCTGGGATCATAAGGTTCTTCTGCACTACTTCCTCTCTGGTCATATGGTCAAATCCGACACGGGATGGTACAAAGTCGCTTAAAAGCGCTTCTAAGCCTATCTTTAGTTTTCGTTGAAAGCTCGATTCGGACATTTTAAATATGGATCCTAACCGTGCTTTAGAATCGCCTGTACGCATTTTCGCTAATACTGCTGCCATTATTGTCCGTTTGTCGCGGTGTCGATTCAGACTGGTTACGTTTTCCAGCACATCAGAGAATTGTAGGCGAGTAAGGCCTATCCACGTGTGCAGCTCATTTGCATTTATGTTTTCGTAATGCTCGAAGTTCAAAAAATCGGTGGAGATTTTATTTTTCATCATAGTTAACGTATGGACTATTTGACCAGCAGTGAATTCCTCTGTGAGGTTATCCTGTAGTGGAAGTAAATGCCAAATATCTTCCTGTAGGTGTTCTTCACACACTCGCCCATGTTCTGTAATAATAATATTGTACCGGCACAACATGCGAAGAATTATCTCTTCTGGTACTCGACGTCTAGACATATTCTCACATGATTGAAAAATGCAGAGATTAGTACTATTTGGAGTACGCTTGAATCCAGGCAATATTGTTTGGCGTCGTTGATTACTGACGTTTTCCTGTGGTGCGTCATTATCGTCGTCGTCTTGAAGTTGAGCGAGAAAAAACCGCCTGATACAACCTTTCCGCTCGTTGCCAACAGGGTCGACAAATGAAATCGGTGGGCAGTACCTATAAAAATAAAAGATCTTGGTAAGTCTAAATGTTATGGAGAAGCTACCAAAATAATTTGATAGTGGTGAACTGTTATATCCTACCCATTTAAGTTACGGTCAATGTTTGCAACATGGTACATTATATTTTTATTTTTTGTATTTAATTACTTTGCTTTGATCGGTAATGTGTACTTATACTTAGAAAAAGGCAGCCGTGTAGATTGGGGGTATAAATAATAATACGACAACCCACACGACACGTTCTAGGTACAACACTTATAATGTCATATTTCATAAAGGGAATTAAAATAAAAAGGTATAGGAAACTACTTACTTCATTATCCACCAGTTCGTCGATTACAATCTGAGCAATATCAATAAATTCTTGCTCTCGGGAAGACCAGGTGTAAGTATCTACGCCGTGTACCAATTCACGACACCTTATACACAATTGTTCGGCCATTGTATACCACTAACACACCACGAACAGAGAGTTGTCTAACTAAAGCGTAAGAATGTTTATTTACGATAAAGTACGTATGATAGCCGTCCGATGTAACACAAGTCTCATGGATAACTAACCAGTGGTCTCGAACGCCATAGAGCGAGATCGGTAGAATTGCCAGCTAAAATCGGTATATTTGTACCCAAAATCGGTATTTGACAAAAACAAATACAATATTCAATAAAAATCGTTTATTTATTAAAAAAAACTTACAGACTAATTTGTAACAAAAATAATTATTTTTTATACCAATATTCTTTGGCCATAGCCGCAGTCATCTTTGAATTAATTTCAAAATCGTAACAATTAGCTATATTAAATAGTCGTTTTGAATGTAATAGACCAGTGATTGATTCAGTAGACAGCCTATTTCGCTGCTTTGTTTTTAAAAGATTAATATGTGAAAATATGCGTTCAACGTTAGCGGATGAATGGGGAAGTGATAAAATATTAAAGATGAAATCAGACAACAATGGAAACATTTGAGTTTCATCGCCACGCTTTAGTAAACTTACTTCATCCCAAAATAGTTCTACATCATCAGGAAATGTTTTGATTTGTTCACAATTTCTTAAAATGCGCCACTCTGTATCAATTTCCTGGAAATCATTGCTGTGAACAATATTGGGAAAGAGCCTACTCACAGGAACTATCGAAGCAGTTTTGCCAATTTTAACATTTTTTGGATCAATTATGTCTAAACCTTTTATTGGGTTATTTTTCAAAGGAAACCGCGTGGTTATTTGCTTACAAGCTTCGATATAAAAATCTAGGCATCTGCATTTAAACAAATTTACTTGATCTGAGTTTAGATTTTCTGAACTACTTAGAAGTGTATTAGACGCAGCAGCACCATAGTATACGTCATCAATATCCATAAAATTTCTGGGATTCTTAAAATCAACATTTTCGATTGGAGTGCTAGTTAAATATTCTCTTTTTAAAAAACAAAAAAATAGTTTTTAATGTTCCAGTTATTTTTTCATATAAATTATGAATTTTCGGGTGTTCTGCTTGCATTTCTTTATTTAAATCGGTAAATAATGGTAATACAAAATCTAAAAATTCCAAAAATAATATCGTAGTAGGATCTTGGAGCTTTTGTAATATATGTTCTGCAGCTAAAAGATGATCATTGTTAGATATTTGGTCTATAAAAAATAGTTTAAGAGCAGAGAGTTGTTCCAATATTCTCTTCACTGCTGCATGTACTGATAACCAGCGTGTTTGAGAGGGGTGAAGTATTTTATGTACTTTTAAGTCGCAAAACATTTGAAAGTTTTTAAACTCTGCCACTCTTTTTGGGCTAGAAGAAAAGTAGTTGTAAATGTCTCTTACAAGATCCTTTATAAAACGTGGCAATTTGGTACAAGCATATGACGCGCAAAGGTGAAACGAATGGCAGGCGCATTTAAGTATAAAAATGTTAGGAATTTCATTTTGCAGCAATGTTACAACAGAATTATTACGTCCCATCATTACGTTTGCTCCGTCAGATGCAAAACCTATTAGATTATCTTTATATGGAATATTATTGCTTCTAAAAAAAATTACAATGTGTTCAAATAAGGTTGCTGCATTAGCTTCATCTAATGGAATAAGAGCTAAAAAACAATCTTTAATACGATTCATTTTCGCATATCTCACAACTAAGCACAAGTGTTTGGTCGTACTAAGATCAGTAGACTCAATAATAAGCGAAAACTTAGTTTGCCCTAGATATTCACATAAATTATTGAAACTTTCTTTACCTATAATATGATCAATTATGTCATGAGTTTTGGTTGAAGAGCATTTTATTTCTTTTGCTATTTTTGAATCAGGACAAACGGCTTGCATCAACTGCGGTAGGTGCTCCATAATAGTGAATGGTAGATTGTGTTCAGCAACAAACGAGACTAATCTTATTTCACCTGAAATTAAAAATAAAGAATTGAAATTACGTAGGTATGTCTAGTAGCGATTAGGGTATAATTATATCCACTGCTTCTATAAACCGATAAGTAGAAAACAAAATAATATAACAATGTAAATAGTAAAATAAATAAACTAAAAAAATTACCTTGCTTAACCAGTATATCAGATTTTTCAGTTTTGGTCACAGTAAATGATGATATCTTCGGTTGTGATTTTATGTTCTTTGATGATACTGAGTGTGCTTGTGAAGAACTATGTTTCTTTATAGCGTCTTTTCCTGATGTGATGTTGATATCTTTATTACAACTCTTACAATAGGCATAGCTTTCGCCTTTACGACTATCTTGCAGCCAACCTGGAAATTCTTCTTCCCATTCTTTTCTATAATATTGTAGATATTTTTTTCTTCTTACACTCGCACTTGTGCTTGGCTCCTCGTCAGATGACATTTTAACTTAATTATCTGATTTTGTAGGGACTCTTTCGGTTAGGTACTCACGCTTCAAAGTTAAGAAAATTAATGAAAAAATAAAACCGAATTACTGTTTATATATACTAGACAGGTAAATTCCCGAGCGGGAAGCCCCTTGTAACATCGAATTGTAGGACACAAGGGTGTTAACGGTATTCCCCAAAATATATTATGAACTACATTCTGCACTAGGTCCATACTATTGAGGGCACGGAATATAAAACACAAGAGGAAAGGGCATGTGGGCGTGGCCCGCTTGTCATAGTTAAGTACAGCGAGACTTAACTGGACTCACTTGCTTTGTGGTTGCTTAAGTATTGTAACATGTGCTGCCGGTGATTTTCATACGCGTGTTTTATAAAAAAACTCCTTATAATGACTCGATGTTCCATCCTCGAGTGCAAAAACAATAGTGGTACGAAGAACTTACTACGATCAGGTGTTTCTTATCATCGGTAAGTCATTATTTAATTTATAATTAATAAATAATCTTTCAGAAAATCCTCTATCCATTTAAAATATTAGTGAAAATTAAGAATGACACGTATTGCTATTGAAATAAAGTCTAAAATTATATGAGCCTTAATACGCCACCTGGTGTGGAGTAGTAAGCACAATCTGAAATTATGCACAGACGTAGGTGGAACGAACATTAGGGTTCTGACTTACGATATCATCGATTTATCGATTTATTAATTTTAGATATAGGTAATTGTAATATCTAAAGAAACATAATCAAAGTAATAATTTAAGAGTGATATACATTTTATCAGTTATGATAACAAAATCAATTGTACCATAAAAGTAAGTAAGTACTAAAAAAAAAAAATATCTACTCCAAAACTTAAAATGCTACAAAAAAAGAAATCTCCCAGGTCATCCCCACCAGGCAGAGTACCTAGAAGGCTCAAAGAGTTTCCTCGCTGGATTGCGATACTTATTCTCTGGGCCAGGTAGGTGCCGGCTCTGGGGTCTCGGGCGGCCTCAATGAGTTTTTTGGAGATTTCTCCGAAAAGTTTGTGCGCACCCAGACCCCATGTACCTAAGGTTTCAACCCCAAACGGTTCAAATATGAGATCCCCACTAAGGTTCTCATATTTGCACCGCTTGAGGTTTTCCGCCTGATTGGCGGCCGCACCTGCAGAACTCGAGGTGCCCTGGACATGGGACGGAGCAAGTGTATCGACGCAAGTAGCGTCCCATACAAGAGCCCGTCCCACTCTCCAAGGGACCAGGGTCATACCGTCTGGTCTCCTGCCATCGTCGCGCGCCAAACCAGAGGGTTCCAGCACAGCTGGCACTCCGGCGGTGACAAGAGCCCGACGGATGAGATCGTTCAGACAGTGATGTCGGGAGATGCGGCCGGCGCTTCGTTGACAGGACAGCCCGTGGTGTCCGAGGCTGTCCACATTTGCACCACAAACACAGCGATGGGGGACGACGTGGGGGGTGCCAAGACGCAGGGAAGTAGCTAACCGGAAAGCTGTTCGATCTAGCAATGTGCCCGTATTGGGTGACGGTAATGCTTGTAGCCAAAGGCCCGACTCCCACTTCTCCGCAGCTAAGAGGTGAGCCTGCTCCACAGGACTGGAGGACGTATTAAGAAGATTATTCCGTACCAGTCTGCAGAGTGGCTCGTCCCAGAGCCTTTGGGAAAAAGTATTGTCAGGCAATTCGCTACAAGCACTAGTTACGCTCTAGGCGTCCTTGGCCTCGTCCAGAAAGGTAACTGTATTGGAGTAGGATGGGTGATGTAGTATTTTGGAGATAAGACTATGGTTCGCGTGGACTGAGGACAAGAAGGCCGGAAGCGATATGTCAGAGGGCTTTCGAACACCCAGGCCACCGAACCTAACTGGAAGCGTTGCCTGAGTCCATGCGCGGTCATCGAAATTTGTATTCAAAATAGTGGAGAGCGTTTGTCTTATGGTATCATCCAACTGTTTGAGAAGTTGAGGGAACTTCCACAGTTGACAACACCGTAAGACATATGTCAATTTAGGTACGAAAATGCAAAAACGGATTAGGGTAAAGGCCATGTGACAGTTAATTTGGAGGATAATAGGTAATTGTTAAGAATGACTTTTGTATCATTCTTAATTTTAGGTAATTGTTATTTTAACTAAAATCAAAATAGTTATCTAAAGTATTGATTATTTTCGTTTTAGTTTTCCTAAAGATCGAAAATGCAAAAACGGATTAGGGTAAAGGCCATGTGACAGTTAATTTGGAGGATAATAGGTAATTGTTAAGAATGACTTTTGTATCATTCTTAATTTTAGGTAATTGTTATTTTAACTAAAATCAAAATAGTTATCTAAAGTATTGATTATTTTCGTTTTAGTTTTCCTAAAGATCCTCATACAAAAGAGAAGTGGATTACTGCGACTGGTAGGGTCAACTGGATGCCTACGAAATCGAGTTGCATTTGTTCAGAACATTTTGCAGAAAATTCAATCCTTATAACAAAAAAAGGATACAGATATTTAGATCACCGTGTAGTTCCCACGAAAAAAATTATGTGTTATCATGTACATAAGTATTCATACATTTTTCTTAAACCACAAATACAGTTTTAGGGCTAGCGCATACATATAACTTTAGTTGAACAACTGTTTTGTTGTGTTTCATAAGATTATATCAATATAGAACGTGCGCATACTATCAACTCGATAGTTGATCGATAAAAATCAAAAAGCTGTATCGATCTGCTTTTGACTAAAAAGTTGGACAACTATCGATTACGCGCTCATTTTGCATTGCAATATATTGAAGTGCGCATACCATCGACTAAACAGTCGATCCGCGACTGTTCAGGACCCAGTAATGATAAGACTTCATTAAAAGTTTCTTCACACATTCTATAATATTTAAAAAACTTATCTGGGTGCCCGTTTAGTTTAGAATGCAATGTATGAAATATTCTACAAATTAATTTGTCACTGAATATGGGATATACACAATGTCTCCTTTTCTTTTCTCTTTTAAAACGTATATAAAGCAAAGCACAAGCTATAACCACGCTATAACTTAATAGTTAAATGGCATTGCAATTAGCACATTAACTCGAGCGTTTCCTACAGAAGACTGTTAGATTTGTTCAGGAGATAAATCGACTTAAAATCGATTGTATGCGTACCTCCATCGACTAAACAGTTTAGTCAATGCAAAAGTTGTATGTATGAGGTATCCCTGAGTTGCACATTAAGCTGAATATTTTTATTTGTACGTAAATTGTATGAATATAAAGTATTAAAGTCTTACTTCTTATTGAGGGGGGGGGGGGGGTATACTTTCACAGATACAGTTTTAATAAACCTATCGGTAATTCATTTCTTTCATGGGTCAGAGTAGTTACTGTTGTTAATCTTCGTGTAAATTAAACACAAACAACTTTTCTTTTCTATATTTCTTTTACAGGTTTTCAACAGGAGAATATATGTACATACAATTTTATAAATACGCTTTTTATTTCTGTATTATGGAGAGAGCCCGGAAAAACCATTCGTCTGTTGTTATTATTTGACATCTACATTTTAATTATAATAATATAATAATAATATATTTTTGTTGTTACAGAACGTAACAATGACTTCAAACTCTCCTGGAAAAAAGTATTATAGATGAACCAGGGCCCAGTTCAGAGCCAGCAGCAAAAAAACCCTGCATTGAAATTATATACAGCCGAACGTATAACCGCCTCCTTTTTCTCATTATCTTTTCCGTACTCAATTCGTACGAAATATCATACAAATATGTCCAAGGAATAAAAGTTTAATATACAATTATATTAAGTATTAGCTGACTAGCTGATGCCCGCAAATTCGTTTGCATAGAACTAAAGGAAACGGAACTTTATTTTTTAAACCTAATGTAGCCTATGCTAGACCTTATAATATCAGCTATATATGCCAGTGAAAGTCCCGTGAAAATCGGTCTAGCCGTTTCTGAGATTAGCCGGAACAAACACACAGACTGACAGACGGACAGAAAAATGTTAACAATTTATATTTTATTGTTAGTAACGATCATACTTTTAGATGCATTAAGTGAAAATAAAAGCTGTAAATTTGAAATTACAAACAGACACTTCAATTTTGTTCTGTATAGATATAATATATTATATTAATTATCTGCCAAATTAACAGTATGCTCATTTGCAGTCGCAAACTATTTCTGTTCGCACGATCAATAATTATAACCCTTTTACATATAACTATATTATTTATATTGATTGATTTCAGAATCTATCGATTTTATCGAGATCATAAACATTCATATGATTACATCCCTATTTGAGTAGCAGAACATTCTAGAAAGAAACAATCACACGAATTTGAATTAAAACTGATTAAAAACTTGCGTCTATGACTGTAAAGTGCAAATTTGCGTGCATAAAATGCAAATTTCAAGAGCGTCAAATAGTTGAACTAAGTAGTCAAAGATGGCAGAAAGCATGTCGAAGGAATGCCGATAACAGTCACAATGTGTAATTGCTAAATTCTACATTATTGTCAAGGAGATAAGGTCGTTTTTGTATCATTCTTAATAGTCGTTATTACATTGTGATTTCGAGAAATTGTTACAGTTATAATTGGTTAATTTTCAGTGTGCGTAAAATGTTTTTGTGTGAGTTTGGCGACAGCGGTTTTCAATAATCATTCTACCTATGCCCCTTCCTCCTGTGTTTTATATTCCGTGATTGAGGGCATCCCCGTAACATTAAACATAAATGAAAAGGGTTGCCAACTTAAAAGTGTAAAATCGGTAGAAAATCGGGAGAATTTCCATGTATACTGTGAAATCGTAGAAAAATCGTTTATTTCGGTATTTCGGTAGAACAGAGCCCATATCGGTAGAAATACCGAAAAATCGGTAGGTTCGAGACCACTGTAACTAACAAACAAAATGGCTTTTTTTACTTGAACGTATTTGAATGTCGCCGTCTCACTCACTCCACACGCCGCTGGCGAGCGAACTAGCGGACAAGATCAGACAGGTTTTGCCGCGTTCTATTGTGTTGTGTGTGACGTGATTGTATAGTGCAGGTGTAAAATGAGGGCTAGCGTCATCCCACCCCAAGTAGAGGGGCTATGCCCCTGGTTTTGGTTCCCCG
Source organism: Phengaris alcon alcon (assembly GCA_037179445.1). Classification (NCBI taxonomy): domain Eukaryota; kingdom Metazoa; phylum Arthropoda; class Insecta; order Lepidoptera; family Lycaenidae; genus Phengaris; species Phengaris alcon. Next base: position 36,308 of record JAYRCH010000617.1, on the reverse strand, counting down.
CCCAAGGCCTTTTTCAGGGGCCCGGCGCGAGAGAGAAGAGTCTCCTTCTCTAACGGAGGGCTAGTTGTTACTCATTTCATTTCACAACGACTTCGGATGATTAGTATTAGCAATATTTATCATTATTTAAAATTTTTCCTCACTTTCAGAAATCAGACAATGTATGAAAATGACAAATCATAGAACTTGTATAACTTGACTTATAGTAACCATACAACTTTGCACATATTAACTATTGCTCCAAATGACTAGTACTAAATACATGTACCATTACTTTTTGTTGGCCGGCACATTCAGTAAAGGCCCAAAAAAAAATGATCTCCTTTCCAATAATTTCGAAAATCAAATTTTAATTTCCTAGTATTCTGTTTAAGCGAAGTAGGATCAACGTAAATATTGATAGGTAATAGGTATCTCTCTCATTCATTAGCAAAACTTGCTTAAAGTAAATACTTTATTAATCCGATTAACTATATCATATCAATCAGTAGATCCGATATCGCACGATCGTAAGCGGAACAAAAAGTCTATGGTTCGTTTGACTGTTTCTAAAATCAGTAAGCCAATGGTTCGTTTGGCTCGAACTGAGTAAATCGAACATGGTTCATATGGTTCGGTAATAAATCGTGAACCAAACACTAGTGACCGAATCAATTTCATACGAGTGAACCATTGAAACAAGTGAACCGCACAACCCGGGTTTTTTGTTCGTTCGTTTGCGAACGACACATGCTTAATAAAAATAGCAATAGGCTAATAGGTAATAGCGAGACTTGCGAGACTCTTGCTGCAAGACCAAGACTGGAGCACAATACCAAGACCAAGACCAGGTGTATTGGCGCAAACCAAGACCAAGACATGGTCTTGGTTTGCGCCAATACACTTTGTTTCGTCTTGTTCTTGCAATTGGGCAACACTACCTTAAATCAAAATTAATTAATTTTAACACAATGCATCTTTAATCCTAGTACAAATAATATTTGGCCGAAATCGGACACTAACTTTCGAAGTAATTTTAAAAAAATTCTATTGCGCGTTGATAATTAAGGAATCCTCCTCAGACGTGTCCTGACATGCTCTTGGTTAGGCTATTTTAGATATATAAAGATAAGATTTAAGAGTTGTAATATTATATTTTAAATGAGCATTAAATGTAGCAGTTTTTAATCAACATTTAAATTGTGGTTAGATCAGTTAATTACATTTCTGCTGATGCGAGGTAATTAAGCATTTAGTTGCGATATAAACTATTTTTTGTGTGTTTAATATGACCCAAACAGGTCAGGCCATCCACTCTTGAAATATCTTAGAAACGGTCCAATTTCGGCCCTACAATGTTCGAATGATTTGTCTTCACGCCCCGGATGTAAATTTTACGGAATGACTATTTTCTACGAACCATCTTGTATAATATGCGACCCCTGGTTTTTTTTTAATTCAAACCAGACCAAAAAATGTTGCCAGTAAAAAAGGGCGAGTGATTTGTACCCGTAGGTCGAAACGGTTAATCTCAATACGGGTTAAATTAGGGAACATAAAATTCCCGTGGGGCTATTGACTGGAAAGTCGGCAGAATCAGATAAGTTTTTTTCCTTTATTAGGCCTTACACAATAAACCATGTTTTGGCACGAATGGCCCGGATTCATATTATATAGACTCGAATAGAGCCGTGAAATCCAATCAAAATCTTCACAATGCCACGCGCATTGTGAAGATTCGTCGATCCATCAGGCGATCCCTACGTACGTTAGCTGATCTTCTTGTACAAAAAGTAACAAAAATGCTCATTCATATTTTGTATCGCACATTTGTTCCACATATTAATCCTACATTAATATGTGGAACAAATGTGACCAAACCAAACCATTTCATTAAAAAGTTATAGATTAAAAATTTTAATGCCTAAACGAAAGGAACTTAAAAACTTAACAATAGTCTAAGCGACAAATTGATTTTCGTGTCAAATAGACATACTGGTCCTACGTGTGATACCTCGTTGTAAAATATATTTTATGCGACGTACCTACTCATTATTACCGCCGCGCGTGTAAACTAAAAATGATGATACGCGGAGTTTTTAGTGTTAAATTTAAGTTAAAAATAATGGGAATAGGGTTCCTGTAGTTAGGAATTTTTTATTGGAAATATCTTGCTCTTAATCTTTTTCGAATTTTTAAATATTAATAGCTTGCAAACTATGTATTAACCAAAAACCAAAAACACTCACTTTGGCCTCTTTAATTGTTTATAGCTTTTGCAATTATTTATGTGCTAATATGAACTTCTAGCACAATTTTGTAGACGTGATTCCGAATCCAACGAGGTATCACACGTAGTCGTAGGACCGGTATCTCTCTATATTTGACACGAAAATCTGTTGATTAGACTACAATACCTCTAACTACTTGCATGGAAGTAATAATTTACAAGTTACTCAGTTTTAGTAGGACCAGTATCTCTCTATTTGACACGAAAATCAGTTTGTTGATTAGATTACAATACCTCTAACTACTTCCATGGAAGTAATAATTTACAACTTACTCAGTTTTACCCAAAACTTTGACTGTAGAGGTTATTTAGAATAGGCTGAAAAGTTTAACGCTAAATTTGATCCCATACGCTGGTTTTTTTTTACTTATTCCTCGACAAAAATGTAATATGAGCGAGGGGTAATTCTGTGGTTACAATGTAAGTAATTTGTTTCATTTTCCCCTTACTATTTTTTCCCCTAATAACTAATTCATTTATGCGACTTCGTACACGTATAAAGAAAATAACTACTGGAACCGTCCATGTTTCTTGGATAAAAAGTAGCCGATGTGTTAATCTGTCTGAGGGCCCATTAAAATTCGATTAGCAATAATAGCATGAAAGATTAAGAAACACACATCTTCATATTGATTTGTGTGATAGAGTAAACCATAACATTTTTAGGTACAGGATCCTTACAATCTTCCACGTTTAAAATATTGGAATGAATGAAGAGTTTGGTACAATATAAAACCTTCAACAGTGTGTTCCAGGAAGTAATATTGAAATGGAAGCCCAGTAAATTCCCGAATATATGAAAAAATTAATACACTATTCCCCTAAAGGCCCCCACAGACGAGAGGTTAATAGTTTCAGTTAGAACTGACGTAGGTTCGGCCTGAACGGATTCGAGCACATACAGGGAAAAAATCGCATCTGGCCGAACTGACGTCAGTTCGGCCCTTAGATTAATAACGCCTAGATCAAACAAACGCATCGTACAAAGTGAAGCAAGCAACAGATAGATGGAGGCGAAAGCACACAAACGAAACTTTAAACTTGTGAGGTGTGTACAGTTTTAAGGGACAATTGTTGCTCAGAAAATTGGAGCAGCAAGACGGCGACATGTTTTAAATATTTGGCTTAATACAAGTCAAATTGTTCGGACATAACATTACATACTTACATATGAAATATTATGTCCGAAGCTTTTTTAATTCTTTTCCGATGCATTGTGACACCCAATAACGACACAAATCGTCATAATGTTTTTAATAGTCGGAGATGTGTGCTTAGCGCTTGACCTTGACAACTGCCGAGCTGATATGGCTCAGTATGATTTGCTTCACTTTTTATGCGCGTACCCGGTTTCTAGGTGTTTTAATCTAAGGTTCGGCCTGAACGGATTCGAGCACAATACACAGAAAATTGCCGTTGGTCGTGTTTTTAGGGTTCCGTATTACTTAAGGAACCCTTATAATTTTGAAGTAATTCAAAGAAAACCTATTGCGCGTTGATAGTTACGTAACCCTCCTTAGACATGTCGTGACATGCTCTTGGTTAGTTCAGGCTTTTATTTTATTTATTTATTGTAGCAATTATGCAACTGTAGCCACGCTATCGAAGAAACTGAGTTATGGTGTCATACATTTTTCTAGTAATATGTTATAGAAAACATCTCTTTTTTTATAGTCTTTAGATTTTATCAACAGTATGGCTCTAAAGTTTTAAATACTTGAATGAACTCTAATAAATATTCTTTGGACCACGTGCCATTTTTAGGGTTCCGTACCCAAAGGGTAAAAACGGGACCCTATTACTGAGACTTTGGTGTTCGTCCGTCTGTCGCCGTAACCTTCCTATAGCCGTGATAGCTCGACAGTTGAAATTCTCACAAAAACAACAAATACTTAAAACAGAATAAAATAAAAAATTGAGGCTCACATACAACAAACGTGACTTATTACGTTTTGTACGGAACTCCTCTTCTCGACTCGCACTTGACCGGTTCTATTTTACACTCGAATTTTATTACCGTTCAGTCCAATTTTATTACTGTTCAGTCCATCCGTTCAGGTCAGAATTAATGTTGCCAACTTAGATGTTTTACAAAGTTTTACTACTACATTTACTATTTATTCTCTCTTTAGGAATTTAGTTGTTAGTAGTGGTTTTGTAGAAAATAGCTAGACAGTAATCATAATATGCAAAATCGCCTGCTACTATGTGCTATTATGACACCTTATCATAATAGCACATAGTAGCACACGTCCATAAGTCGCTTCAAACTACCGATTTAATTTCTATATACGTAATATTTCCTATTATATTTTTTTAATTTATCGGTAAAATTATCATATTTTCAATTTAATATTAACTGAAAAGGCAGTGTTTTTTTAAACACATAAAACCACTGCATTTTGTAAACACTAAATCCCTAAAACAACTTTTAGGGACACCTAAGTTTATAGTTATCGATACTCCTTTAGTAGTTTTTAGTAGTAAACGACGCGAGTTTAGTAGATTCGCAAAAGCAGAGTTGCCAACACTGCACTGGAACAAATTGCTTCAGTCCATACGGCCGACTGTTGCGATCTCGAAATTGCACACAGAGTGCAATTTTGCATCCGTTCAGGCCGATCTGAAGGAAAACCGGATCGTGTATGGGACCGGATATTACTAATAAAAAGATTTACACAATGGATAACATAAACAACGTTGATGTCTCGTCTGTCAAGTGATTTTTCCAACGCATCAGACAAAGACAACAACGTTGTTTAAGTTATCCGCTGTGTAAATATTTTTATGAGTAAGGGGGTATAGGTATTACGTAGTGTATTACATTTTTTAGGTTTTATTACGTCATGTATTTAGGGTTTCGGTGTCCAGCCGAATTTCAACAGATCTTACGTCTTGTTGTCTCCACTCCACCAGTGGAGGGCCACCAGATCTCAGAAATTAAAAATGATTACCTCTATCGATCAAGCATAAACGTTATGTGATATTTAATGATAGAGATGCAAATATCAAAATTAACCAATGACGCGTCTGTATTGATTGAATGGCTTTCTTCAATTGGTGAATGTGAATACTGCTTAAGCATAAATGGTCAATATTGACATTTCCACTGATGAATGACTTCAAACATAATGCGAAGCGTCATTGGTTAATTTTGATATTTGCATCTCTATCATTAAATATCACATAACGTTTATGCTTGATCGTCATACTTCTATAAGTATCTATAATTAACTTTGTTGCTGTGATTTTAGACTACGATCTCAGTAATACTAATATTTACTTGTCTTAATAAAAGTGTGGTGGCCACTTTGGTGGCCGATTCCAAAAAAATAGTTGACTTTGTAAATGTACGAACTACGAAATCTTCCCTTTATTTAAAAATACATATTTGAGAATACCCCAGTCCCGACACGATGAGGTAGAGTGAAAATGATAAAAATATTCAAATTACAAATAATTCTCACCCTATTGACCTCTGGGGGTCAACCGTTGCGCGAGATTGGAGCGTACAACGGCGCACGGGCACGGCGAGACATTTGACACCAATGCTTTTGTATTTATCCCATTTTTGATTAAAAACATGGCCTGTTTCTCTCCAAACGGAATAAAAAGTCATCCAGTATAGTAATTTTATGCCGTCCGGATTGGCCCGGATACACAGGTTTTTACTATAAAATATCGAAATAAATGTCGCGCTAAAACTTTACAACACCTGGGCGTTGTTAAAACTTCCAGTATCGGTAACAATGTTCCTAAGTAAGGCCGTTTGTCCACCGTCAACGTCAGCGGGACGTCAACGAGAAAGATACGACGGCGGCGATGTAGCGATATATACATTTACTACAGCCGTCTGTCCACCCCACGCCCGTCCCGTCAATCTCATCTCGACCAGAAATAATCTCGTCCTCTTTGACGTCCCGTTGACGGTGGCGGTGGACAAACGGCCTAAGACCATAGGGAACGGTTTCTTTCGAGCCTCATCTTATATTCTCTTGCAATAGTTATATAGTTAACCGGTTCCGTAGCTGACAACTGCTCCACGTATTAATATTATACTCGTATTGATTTTAGTCGAAATTTGTTACAGCTTTAGTGGTTTTAGCTGGAAACTATTTATGGAGTATTTTCGTATTAGCACATTTTCTGTTATATTCAGTTTTAGGTAACATTCATTGACTAAATGACGATGGGATTTTGGGCGTGATAGTATTAACTGATCGCCATCGCCAACCCTTAAATTTATTATGTTTCGTTTTGATATGTGAAGAAAAGAAATCTATGTATGTAGAATTTTATGGGATAATATTAGCATCATCATCATTTCATTCCGGGACAACGGGCAAAGAAAAACATTGTATGGCTCTGATATCTTTACCCATTGACGTCTTGCTCCAACTGACCATAATTACTCATTTTCCCAATATTTTTTTCCCCCTGGGATTTTAATTAATAATACTTACATGCCACCTTGTGCTTTTATTACAGAAAAAGACATTTTAATTGATAATATTTATTTATACAAACCACTTTTCACCCGACAGCGGCGAAGCTAAAAGGAAGGGTAATGATTTTGGCAGTCTAAGTATGTATGTATATATATATGTATGTATGCTTGTTCTATCGTAGCGCCTAAACTATTGGTCCGTATTTGATATTATGTGGAGTCAATACGATTCGTAATAAATAATAATAGCCCGGGTAACATAGGCTATATAATTTTCGTAGTCAGGTTATAGTTTTTTTTAAAAGATGTAGTTACTGTATGGAAAAAAATGAATGTTGTAACTTGCCGAAACTTGTGTAGTGAAAAAAAATACCTACGTTGAATTTGTGATTTGCCCCCCTTGACATCTCTACGCGCCTAGGGAGTCGAGCTCCTCTGGTTGGGAACTCCCGCTTTAATTTGTCTACAGTTTATAGGTAAACTAAAATCTGTTAAAGTTTAAAAATGACATAGATAGGAGAATTGATGATGTTAAAATAGTTATGTCTTAAATGTGGATTGATACCGAAACTGAGGTAACAGAAGTTAAGCTCAGAGTTAACTGAAATTAAGTTAAGGGGTTGTGCGCTGGATAGAACTAAAAATTGGAGTTCTTTGAAACCTTTTTTCTCAGTCATAGTCGTATTGAATAATCCCAAAAAATGTATGTTAATCTGCATTATATCTTGCCGAGTACCTGAGTCTTGTCTTACAAGACTTAGGTGAAAGTAATTTTAGTTTTTGCAAATTTTGTCTCAAATATTTATAGCTATTTTTTATCCTATTTCAATACTCTCCGGTCGGCGCGATACGCCCTTGTCGCCTACAAACTTAGCATGGGACTTGACGCTCAAGGTCACTGGCGTTATACAGCGCCTTAAGAGGAACGTTTAACTTTCTTTAGCTTTATAGCTTTTAATTGCTTTATTTCTGAATTCTGAGAGTAATTACGGTTTTTGAGACGTTTTGAAATAATAATAGGATAATAATTGTTTATTAGAGATGTTTATCTCTAGTTCATCGTTATTCAGTAACAAACCTACTATTTATATTTAATTTTATTGAGTACTGCATTCCACGGCGCTAGCCTTTTGCGGGTTAGTCTCACCGTATTATAAATAATCAATAACACGTTATACTTTTTCGGGATACAAAGTATCCTGTGTTAATCCAGACCATTAACTACTACCACACAAAATTTCATCAAAATCGGTGCAGTAATTTTTGCGTGAAAGAGAAGCAAACATCAATCAATCCATCCACCCATCCATCCATCCATCCTCACAAACTTTTAGATTTATAATAGTAGTAGGATATAATAATCAGAAGGGTAAATAGGTCCCTCTTGACTTATCCAACTCTTTCCAATCCTCCATCCAACCAATTTTTTTTTAAATACAGTAACAGGCAACGAATTGTTCTAAAACAACCCTATACACAATAATCATATTTGCAAATAAAATATTCTTATTCGGAAAACATACCCCTAAATCCATGGTTTCTTGTAATAAGCACCCAATTTGGTTCTCCAAAAGCCTTATCAGAATACTTTCGTCTAAATCCAAAGCTTATGTAAATAAATTTTTACATTACGATACCTTTTCGAGCAAGAGTGTAAAACTGTCATCAACCACTGCTTTAAACAAAACTTAAATTTTCTTTCTGCGTCATGGGGTACATAGTTTTTTACTGGTCATCTTTCGACCATCTTGCCCCTTCATCGGATGATACTATCAAGTATATACGTTGCCACGTTGGGCGTTTTGTTTACGTAGCCAAGGAGATGACAATTTCTCATGTCGTCAGCAAATCCTGTTATCAGTGGCATTTATCATATATGTCCAACTAAGCCACGACCATCACTCAAAGATTACCAGGTAATACCACGAAATCCGGCCGATTTACGCGTCAATTCCAACCTGACGCAGTTCACCAAAATCGTATAAGCGGGATTTATACGTAACTAAAGTCTCACGATTTCCGCCGAATGGCCAAGAATCGACCATCGAATTACCTAACCAAGAGCATGTCAAAAAATATATATGGAGGGTTCCTATCTATACGCAACTATAGATACGCTACGATAGACGCGCAATAGATTTTCTTTAAATTCTTTCAAAAGTTATTGTCCGATTTCGCTCAAAATAATTTTCCTGAAGAGTTTGAGCATGATCTATCAGAATAGAAACTTACAAGTTTCTATCTCCTATAGTTTAGAAATGCCTGGGGACTTACAAACCACTTTCGAGGCTGATTACTCGTGAATAGGTCGACTTTGTAAAAAAGTCATGTACGAATCCTTGAATTTATTTTAAAATACCTACTCAACCTATTAAACGACACCCTACACGATGGGGTTAAATGTAAAAATATTTTTTATCCCCACTTCACTTGTATGGGGAGCCACCCAAAGATTTCAAAACTCAAGATAGACATACTATGACGAACATTTGACAGAACAAATCTTCATACAAGAAAAAGTTACACCATCTTCGTTTTCACTATACTTCAAATGTCAGCCATCTTTTTTTCACCATACTTCAAATGTTACTGGAGACTCTTTTTGCCTCAACATGCCTCGTCTATAATATATACGTCTGTGGGATCCACCCCTAAAATATAATATAATTATTATTTTGTGATGCCAAAAGTCAAAACCGAGATCTATACCTACTTACATCTTATATAACTGTACCAAAATTCAGTAATTTATTTTTCATAATTACAGGAGTTAGCAGGGCGGTCAGACAGACAGACAGACGGACGTACACTGCAAAACTATAAGGGTTCCTTGGGTGTGTGTCCCATGTATGTCCCCCATATGTGAGCATAGCGTTGCACCATTATCCAGTTTCATCTTTTTGTAAACAAAAATACAAGCTACACTATAATGCTACTAATTTAAATGACACTTATTTACCGACTACAGTGCAATAAAGAGATGACATATTAATTTGATCGAATTTACATATAAACTTTAATCTTATTATATGTAAATTCGATTTGAGTACCTACGAGTGTCGAGTAGGTACTGCGTAATTAATTAGCTACTTAAAATATAAAAAACATTATCAATGGCAAAATCAGCGGTCAAAACTCTTGTCAGGTGTAAATTGAGTTGCAAAAAGCCTGATCAGCCGTTTGATTTGATCAACGTGTTAGTTAACAAAACTAATGTCAAACCCATGGTCAAACCCACATGTAAAACGCTGTTTTCGGCTTCTGGAAAGCTATTAAAGGCGTAAATGTGTCTTGTCAAGATGATCAGTTATTAGTGAATTTTTCACTAATTAGCGTTTAAGAAACTCAAATTGATTTAACAAGCCCGTTAACTCAACAACGTCTTAGTTTATCAACTATTTGATTAGATTTTCAGAAACTGGGTGTGAGTAAAATAATTATCATTAATCATAGGCAATTTCGATAATGCTTTAAGACTTTTTTCGATAATTTCGATAATATACTGCACTTTTAAAAACAACTGCAATAAGAGCTTTTTCAGATTACCCGATCCGATATCTGACGCCAATAGCCAATATCCGTGGGGTTATCAGGAACAATTTACAAATACGTATTCGGGACGTTATCGAAAGAGAGTTGTATGAAAATCGAGATAGCGCCCATACAATTGACATTCGACAACGTTACGAATACGTAGTTGTAAATTGTTAGGGAACAATTATAAATTATATTATAAACAATTATAAGTAGCTTCGGATCTATTATCGGATATGGGATCGGATAATGTGAAAACGCTCTAATAAAAAAATAGGTAACGGTAATAATCGGCCTCTACGTATTTATTTATTTATTTTTATTTATTTATTTATTAGACAACAGATACATAACACCATAACAGATAAAATCCAAGACGATGCTATATAAGAAGAAAAAAGAAAAAAATAATCGCAATGGTAAGCAGATTAAACTATGTATCACATTAATTAATAATTATTATCATTAATCTCAATAACTACCTGGGCTAATCTCATGAGTTTCGGCAAGTTATGACAAAAAACATCTACATCTTTATCCGCGAGCATATTTATTAAGCCAATGGCGCGTGACACGGGAGATGCGTTGAGCAGGTTCGTCCGGGATGCGGGAGCACTGAGCAACGCTTGCCGGCGCTGCAGGCCCGGGTAGGGGACGCGTAGTGGCAGCACGCAGTGGCGTGCACAGGATTATAACACTGGGTATGCGGCGAAGTACTCGGTCACAAAAACTTTTTCGTTTATAGATTTTTAGCATAGCTACAGCCAAGCGACGGATCTCTAAGTCGAAACCATGCCAACAGAGCAAGTCTTAGATGTACTACTATTCATGTACATCTTCTACAGCAACGCAGACAAAACAGCGATCGATCGTCGCGGCGGAAGAAATTCTAATAAGTAAAATAATAAGCATATTTTAAAATATTATAATTACTCACCAGTCAGCTTCAATTTTCACATATTCAAGGTTCCGGTTACTTGAGATTACTATATCCCGATGTTAATTACTAAATAATATGCAAGGAAAACAATATAATTTAATCGTGTGTACACAACCACACAGCCAGTTATACGTTTCATAACTTTTAACATGAAATTTTCGAGTTACATTATTTTTTTGCTGGTTTAATTGTTGTAACTCGGGTACACACCTACCTTTAGACAGAATTTGAATCTTTTCACTGAATGACAATTGTGAGAACTTGTTATTTTTAATTTTTAATAAACACACATTTTCAAAACCTCACAGTCAAATAACATTTAAAAAAAATCGACTTACTCACTAGTAAAAGTAAATCACTACAATTATTATAGAAACTCAGTAATAAACTGTTAAACGTACACACTTTCAAATGTTAAAATGAAAAATCTTTTAAGAAAACTATAAATAAACTGGAGCGATTAAATTGTAAACAATGCTTATCACATGAAATATCCAATATGGCCCCCGCGAAACACAAAACGTTTCTTCTATTTAAACAAATAAAACCTTACTAAACAAAAATGCATAATATTGTGCATACGTGATTTATTAGATTTCCGACTATTCTTTTTACTCGGATTATAGGCAACGAATAATTTCCGACAAGCCAGTTCGGCGGTTTTTGGAAGCGATCGGATAGCCGAACCGAAGCCGAGAGCCATCGCCTGCCGCTGGAGTTACGCTATATAATCATGTCGATATTCATGGGTGTGTGCGTTTGCGAAGTATGAAAATTACACATACATGCGATGATTTGTCCTGCACAAAGCAACCGCATGAGTTGCTATTTATAAAATATTAGGCGTTTTTAAGTTATTATATATTTTTTATTAATTAATTTACTATTAATTAATTATTAAAGTCATCTAAAACGTACGAACGTTTTATTAAAATATCTGTGAATGACAAGTAAAGCACTGCATTTCTGCCTATATGGAGCGCACGCCCCTGGCACCACGCTTAGAACGTCCGGGTGATGCAGCTCTCCGCGCAACACGCGGCACACGTACTTGACGAGGGCCGCGTCCCTCCGAACAGATAATCTGCAGTATCTGACCATACCCAACACGAAACGACTTGGGTACATTAAAGGATAGTACGGGTACACGCCATACTCCTTTAAATACACAAACCTTGTAAATTTTTGTTGAATTTTGTCAATCATTAGCCGGTATTTTGCTTCATGAGGATTCCATATAATACAGTTAGTTTCTAAATGGCTTCGCACCAAAGCATTATATAAAGTTTTAATTACACCCGTATTGAAATTCGCGGACTGCCTTAGTATAAAACCTAGACTTCTAAGCGATTCGGCGCAAACTTTAATTATGTGTTGACGAAATGTCAAGTTTGGTGTCATTTCTACACCTAAATCGCGAATATGCGTCAATCGCGGCACTACCGAGCTCCCGATAGTGTATTGATGACACAGAGGGGCGCGCGCGTGTGTAAGTTATAACGATGCACTTTTTGGCTATAAACAGCAGCTTGTTGGACTCGCTCCATTCAACTACTCTATTAATATCCCTTTGGAGGCGTTCACAGTCTAGAGCATCCCCCACAGCGATAAATAGTTTTAAGTCGTGTGCAAAAAGTAAACATTTGGCCTTCCTAACGACATCCGGGAGATCGTTTATCATTACGATAAATTCCAGCGGCCCGAGATTGCTTCCTTGACTTACCCCCGACCAGGTATAGTACGATCTCGAATTAAAGCCTGCATACTCGACATACTGTCTTCGCTTTCCGAGATAACTCGCAAAGAACTTGATAAGGTGCGGCGTGAACCCTATTGCCGACAGTTTTGCTAAAAGTATGTCATTGTCAACAGAATCAAACGCTTTGCGAAAGTCAAATACGCGACGTCCACCTGACCCCCGGCGTCTACGACTGGTGTCAGGTGTGATACGAACGATAGCATGTTACTTCCCGTACTCCGGCCAGTCCGGAAGCCGTGTTGCGCATCTGTTAATCTTGCACTGACCTGGGAATAAATACGTTTATGTAAAATGGTTTCAAATATTTTAGAAAATGCCGACAGCACGGCTATCGGTCGATATCCTACCACCTCGGTTCTCGCTCCCGCCTTAGGTATCATAATAACTCGAGATATTTTGCCATAAGTCGGGATAGTGACGTTTTTTTAAACAGAAATTAAAAATATGCAACAACGGCTTCTCGAATACCGCGCGACAGTCCTTGACTATATAAGGAGGTATCCCATCGGGCCCAAACGAGCGCTTCGGCTGCAGGTCGCAGAGTGCGGCGTGCACATCAGCAGCAGTCACTTGTCCGACGTGCACGCGCGCCGCGCCCGCTCCCGTCCCCGCTGCGCGCTCCGCCTCGCGGGGGTCCAGTCGCGGCTGGACTGAACTGTACACAGATTCAAAATACGATGCGAAATGCTCTGCAGACTGCTCCTCACTCAATTCCACTCCGCCTTTAGTGATTTTAGTTTTATTACGGTTGGATTGTTTGCTTCTAATAAAACTCCAAAAGGATTTAGGGTCATTTTTAAAATTGATTTGCAATCTTTGTTGGTAAGCCTCAAAACATGTAGTAATTTTTCTTTTCACTGCCGACCTATACTTAGCAAATAACCCGTAGTCGCTATGCGAACCCGTAATTTTAAAAAGTTTATTCGTAACGTTATCGCATCTCAATTGTATGGGAGCTGTCTAATTATCTTTCGAAAACATTACGAGTTCGTAATTTTCAATTGTTCCTTCTAACCCCACAGAAATAGAATTTGCTTCCACGTGTTCGAAAGTCAATGTTTCAGCGTAGGTATTGTAAAATATACCATGTTATTGTGTTATATTTATCTATCTTTAGGATATGTTTGGTTAACGTAAAACAAACATGACGTATTCGTAATATTTTCCTGAATATTAATAACAGGGGGGAAAATTTAATAGTTTAACGATCGATATATAAATAATGTTCAATGTTTGGAAGCAGACGTTTTAGGGTTCCGTTCCAAAGTTATTATTGCTTATTATTTCGCTCTGTGCGTCCGTCTGTCTGTCTTTCTATGTCTGTCTTTCTAGCTTCTGTATTTTTGAATATACCTAAATGGATGAAATTCGGTATTCCTACTTATAGATTGTGTACCTATAGAATTAAATTTTTACACAAAATAAAAAATAATATTTTTTATAGACCCAAGGAGGGTTGGGGATTTTAAGGGCAACACCAGAGGAGTTACATTGGTCTGTGGTAATCGCCTACCATCAGGCAACCCGTTTGCTCGTTTCCTGGTTCATTTCATAAAAATAAAACATTTTAAGGTAGCTCACCACCAAAGTGGGGATGAAAAGTTTTTTTTTCATACATGACATTTTTACAATGTCAATCATTTTCGAATAATCAGCCTCCAAAGGTCTTAATAAGTTGATACCCCTGGCATTTCTAAACTATAACAGATAGAAACCTGTAAGTTTTCATTATTAACGAAATCGAACAGCAATCATTTGGAATATTTTGAAAAAAAAGCTGTCGCGTGTTGTTGGTTATGTTGCTTACACACGTACAGATTTGGTCTGGAGCGGACCATTACGACAGCACAACACACGTGTGTTCGATTTTTAGCTCTATTGTATTAGAACAGAATACTATTTACAGTGCATTCCGATTTTTGTGCAGTGTTCAACTTTCAAAAATTTTATTCCCCAAACTTAAATAAACTGATAAATAAATAATATTCTGCAATATTATTCTGTCCTTTTTACCCGACTTGGTTCTGTTTTTCGCGCGTATCTTGTATATATGTATGTTTGTAAATTCTTTCAATCCCACGTATCTTCCAAACGGCTGGATGGATTTCGACAGTTAAGGTATCGTTAGATTTTCACATTAAAATATACTTCCTGTAGTAATCCGCTATTGCACGTTAACACGCACTAGTACTGGCTCGCCAGTGCTCTAATACACACGTCCCGCTCGCTTGGCCGCTACATGATGACTGCCATCTAAACTGTCACCGTGATACGTCAACTGTCATCTGTGGCTATCCCTCGAGATAGTATGATATCTATGCTTACATACACTACATCCCTTCCTTGTTTTAATTTATTTTGTGTATGTATAAATTCTACTTGCATCCAGTCATAATTGAATTATTAACCATGAATAATAATGCCCTATGTTTATGTTGTAACGTCTCTATTGTATATCGTTATTTTATCAGCAATTCTTAGCATCATATTGAGTGACCAATAAAGTATAATTTAGAAAACACTGCGTTCAATTCAAATCAATATATTCACATTCCTAATTATTTATACACTACACTTTTTATCCGACCGACGTGTATTCTACCTTACGCTCTTTGTCTTTTAAAACCTCTGATCTTATTGCTGACTCTTCCTTCAGTCGTTATATAGGTATTCTGTAGTGGTTGAGAAACCGGGGTTAGTATGTCAATTTTGATATTTTACAACAGCTGTGGACAATGTCTTCTTATCCCATATACATATATTGATGATGATGTCTGTTTGCCCCCTGAATGCCTTGTTCCAACTTCTGTCACATAGGAAACCTATATTGGATATACCATGCTTTATTATCAATTTAAATTACTTTTACACTGTGAGTCCCCCAGCCTATATAATATTACAATTCGCTATCTTCATCAATTTCCAATACCGAATTAAAGTCAACTGGAATTTTACTCTTATTTCTATCTCTTGACTTCTATTTTATAATAATAAATCTTCTGTTCTCCAAAATCAAAATCAAAATCAAAAAATTTTTATTCAAAATTGGTATTTTTAAATACTCTTTTTGAACGTCGATACTACGTGATGCCTACCACCGGTTCGAGAACTAACCCAGCGAGAAGAGCCGGCAAGAAACTCGTCTGGGGCCATCTTTTACCAAAAAGATGGAAAATTATTCTTTTAAAATCAAAATTATTACAATGTTTACTTATGTCTATGTAACAAATAATAAGATAAGATAAGGAGCCACCTTATTCCCAAGGTGTGCCGTCTTGAATAAAATCATTAATTTTATAATACGCTTTGGCACACAAACGTTCTTTAACTACTTTTTTAAACTTATTAATGGGAAAGTTTTGAACCTTTTCTGGGATTATATTGTATAAGCGTATACATTGGCCTTTAAAGGATTTACTAACTTTGCTTAGTCTGAACACTGGCATATCTAACTTGTTCTTATTTCTAGTGTTTACACAATGATTATCACATTTCTTTTTGAAGTTGTTTAGATTCTTTCTTACATATAACACATTTTCCAAAATGTATTGAGATGCGACGGTCAGAACTTATATTTCTTTAAACTTTTCCCTTAGAGATTCAAAAGTCGACATCTTATAAATAGAACGTATAGCACGTTTCTGCAGCACAAATATTGTATTAATGTCCGCAGCGTTTCCCCACAAGAGGATGCCGTACGACATTATGCTATGAAAATATCTAAAGTAAACTAATCGCGCGGTCTCTATGTCGGTAATTTCTCTAATTTTTTAACAGCGTATGCTGCAGAACTCAGCTTATCTGCCAATTTAGCAATATGTGGTCCCCACTGTAACTTACTATCTAATGTTATACCTAGAAATACAGTTGTGTCTACTAATTTCATTTTCTCATTATTTAATAGTATATTGGTTTGTGCCTGCGTAACATTTGGCAAGCTGAACTTTAAACATTTTGTTTTATTAGAATTCAAGAGTAAATTATTAGCATTAAACCAATGTACTATTTTTGAGAGAGCACTAGTTACCTCGTCATTGTTAGATTGTCGTCGCTTCGCATTAAAAATTAGTGAAGTGTCATCAGCAAAAAGTACTATCGCATGCTTATCATTAACTAGATAAGGTAGATCATTTATATAGATGAGAAATAGAAAAGGGCCCAAAATAGACCCCTGTGGTACTCCTAGTTTAATTTTAGTACCATTAGACCTTTTGGAATTAACTTCTACAGTCTGTGTTCTATTTATTAGATAAGAGCTTAGAAGCTTTAGTGCCGTGCCCCTTACACCATAATGGTATAATTTCCTGAACAGCGTATCATGCTCCACACAGTCAAATGCTTTGGATAAATCACAGAATATACCAAGTGCATCCTGTGACCTCTCCCAAGCTTCAAATATACTGCACAGAAGACTGATGCCTGCATCTGTTGTGGACCGACCTTTAGTAAAACTAAACTGATTACTATGTAACAATTTATTCGAGTTGAAGTGAAAAAGTAATTGATTTAGAATAATTTTCTCAAAAATTTTACTTAAAGTTGGTAATATGGATATTGGTCTATAGTTAGCTGGGTCTGATTTATTCCCAGCTTTAAAGAGAGGCATCACCTTGCTGTGCTTCATCAAGTCAGGGAACACGCCACTTTTAATACAATTATTAAAAACTAATGCTAGGTGAGGGACAATGATGTCAATTACTGGTTTTATAACTTTTGTGGACATACCCCAGAGATCAGTTGTACTTTTAATATTAAGTAATTTAAATGCCTTGATAATGTCTCTAGAGTCTATTTCTTTGAAAATAAAATTAACATCACATTCCTCCTCCTCCTTCCTCCTCCTCCATCCTACAACTATTTATATCATTTCCTTTCTCAAAGGTAGCTTACAACCACAAAACTATCTGAAATGATCCTTCGACTTGCACTTTCCTCAATTTAAACGAAACTCTAAACCATCTTGTTTGTCTCTTTGTTTCTTTCCCTAGTGTTTCTTTTGATTGTAAAAGTCATCAAGCGTACTTGCCTCAGATACGGATATATTACTAAAGCAATAACCTCGAAAGAGAATAATAATCATACTATTGATCGCCCTATGGTCGAAACTCACCTATAATAATTCAGTACCTGGGCGACCGAGCTTTGCTCGGTTATTACTATTTATTGTAATATGGTGAAACTCGAAAGCATAAATCTTATTCACGTAATCAGTATAGGTAAATGTTAGACATATTTATGAGATACATATATTGTTATCTCAAACATTAACTACATTTTTTTTAAACTTGTCTTAAAACAATAAAAATTAAAAAAAATATATATAAACTTGAACATATAAAAAAACAAAAGTAAGTCACCGAGCGGGATTCGAACCCGTAATACTCGTTTCTTGCCGTCCGCGTCTTAACCCGCTGCGCGCTGAACCAGACGGACAGTGGCCGGCAAGACGAAATTAGTGACCATATTCTGCGTGGACAGAAAAACGCAAGAAAACTCGAAAACACGCGTTTTCCCAAACATAAGACTAATCTAGATCGATTGTTTACCCCCGAAAACCCCCATATACCAAATTTCAGTGAAATCGTTAGAGCCGTTTCCGAGACACAGAAACATATAAATAAATAAACAAGAATTGCTCGTTTAAAGGTATAAGATATCTTTTTTTTAGTTTGAACTTTATTAGGGTCCTTTCGCGTCATAAATATAAAATATATAAATGTTGTAACTTGTACATAGAGTAATTTACTTTCTCTATGTACTTGTGGCAGACAGGCAGATTCACAAACATCAACGTATAACAAAATTGAATCTATCAAACGCGCGTTAGTAACTGAGGACTGAGGTAGTGCTTGCTGTTGTTATTTTTATTATTGTATTTATTTCTAAGCATTATTTAAAACGATATTAGATTTCTTTACACCTTACTCCACATAAACTTTAATTTACCGGCCAAATTTCATACTCCTTCGTTCGCACAATTCTCGTATAAATGTACTCAAAGTTTTTTTTGATAAACAGTAATCATTTCATCAAAATGAAAATAATTATATAAATATAATATATAATTCTCTCAACCCAGAGTAGCTAATTATTGTCATTCGAAGAAAATAAGCAATTTTACTTGGACGAACTGTATATCCGTTCGATTGTAATCTAGCGTCTGATACATGAATTGACAACCATCTGCACGGTCCCGTTTTTAGGTAAATTTAGCAGGCTTATTATTCTATGACTATTTAAGTAATACATAAGATAAGGATATGACAAAATGACGAACCTCACAATGTTTGTTTACATTTTTCCCATGTCTCGTGAACTCCACTTTACTAAATGTTAGTGAATCTCCTCTTTGTAGCATCCTCGCTCCTCCGCATTTGCTCCTCCTTTATTCAAATCAACTCATGTATTCATAATGTTTTGTTGTTGCCTAACTAGGCGAACCGGAAACTGCGATATCCGGCGATATTACGAAAACTCCTAAGTTGGCAACCAAATCCGTGGTCTGTTCTGGACCAAATCTGTACGTGTGTTAATACTTAATACTATTACGGAACCCTCCTTAGACAGGTACTGACATGCTCGACTTGGTTAGGCTATTGTAGTCGTAAATGTATAATATTTTAAATTCGCAAATTAAATTTATTTTATACTCACTTTAGACACACAATAGTACTCATATTTCGTTATTTCATTTATTTTAATTCATTACGTTCATTATTTAACTTTCCATTTAAAACAGATAATATATGTTATGTTTTGATAAAATAAACTCGATTGTTGCTGAAATAAAGTAATTTTCGTTACGTTGCCATGGCTTATTAGATTAGACTAATATTGTAAAGAAGAAATATTCGTTTGCGTTTTAGTTTTTGATATAATAGCTAAAAAGTAGGTATTTAAAAAATTATAACAGTCGAAATAGGATTCAGAAAATTAATTGAATAGGCCACACAGACCACAGGACAGGAAGGCTACTTTTTATCGCAACAAAATGTACCGTTCCCGCGCGTTTCCCATTTTGAACGCACGCACGTACTTTTTGACAACATCAGCTAGCATATTATATAAAGGTTCCGTAGTTATACGATTCGAAAGTATTCAGTGAAGCGTATTTATTTTGTCAAAGTAGACTAGCATTGTGTTGTACAGAAAAGGGGAGCGAAAGAAACGCAAAATTGTATTTTAAACGTGTGTTAAACTGCTGCCGCTTTGTGTTTACGGATTGCACTTCACT
Source organism: Phengaris alcon alcon (assembly GCA_037179445.1). Classification (NCBI taxonomy): domain Eukaryota; kingdom Metazoa; phylum Arthropoda; class Insecta; order Lepidoptera; family Lycaenidae; genus Phengaris; species Phengaris alcon. The sequence continues at coordinate 16,125 of JAYRCH010000617.1, read as the reverse complement.
TGCTCGTAGGACACACTTGCTCGTAGGACCAAAATTGAAAATGCACCCTTCTTATTTATCGAAATACTTACATTGGAAAAATACATATAGTTATGAGCTGGCGCCTACAACATGTATACAAGTTACTTTGTGTGTTGTATATGTATATAAGCATTGTGTGACGTGGTACGTCATGATTTTTCACAATTTTACGGTGACATAATTTATGTACTATGAACTTGTATATGCCACCGTAAAATTGTAAATACCGAAACATAACTAGCGAGCTTATAAAATGTCGACAGATTGTGAAATAAACATTCTGCTTACAATTTTACGCATTATTTTTCTTTATAATATTATAGTGTAACGAACTGAAACTTTTTAAATTGTTAAACGGAACGCAACTCGCGCGCTGATTGGTTGAACCGTGAACGGCATATGCACCCCGCCGCCATATTTGTTTATTTATTCATACAACTTAACAATAATAATTACAATATTATATTATGTTATTTTATTTTATGTTATTAATTTATTATAACAATAAATTAATAACATGACCCAAAAACTCCAGATCACACAAATAGTAGATATATGTATTTATTATAAAGTGTCCCCAGACATATATTCGCAATAAATCACATATGAATTCTAGTTATACTTATCGTAGTAGTAGTCTTATCTTATCCTATCCTATTATGTATATAATTAATTAACTAATTCTCGCAACAATAAGACAGTATGTAAGATCTTCGAGACTGATGACTTACCAATAGGAACTGCTGAGGTCTACGCTGATACCAGAATTGAGACTCAAAGGACTCAAACCCCCTATTTTATACCGAAATATCCCTTACAATTTCCTCGCAACTGTTATCAGTGTTTACCTCTTCGGAGGAAGTCAAATATAACTTCCTTTTAGGAATAGATGTAGTTTTATTGTAAGAATACTAAAAAAACCAAACATTATCTTAATAAATATTACATAATTATATAATTCTTATAATAACATTTGTTAATTCTTACACAGTTCATCTAATTAATACAAATTATCTGTCACTTCATCTAAAGGTCCAACTGTCAATCAAATGAACTAAATAAAACGTATTAATCTTCGGAAAAAAAACATAATCCGAGCCAAATAATTATTCGATTATTATAGTTATTTAATTTATGTTTTAGATTTAACATTATGCAATTTATAATAATTGACAGTTGCACAATTTGAATAACAAAAGCTTTTAAATTTGATCTAACGATTACAAAACCCATAAATTATAATCGAACTAAATAAATAAGCGATAATTTAATTATTTAATTTATAATTTATAATTATTTGTTAATTGCTACAAAAATATTCCAAATTTGTCATAATCATTAATATTTCTTTAAATTTGACCTAACATAAGGTATCTAAAATCTTAGATTGACTCCAATCTTAGATTCTCAAACAAAAATTGACGTGAAGTTAATCCTAGGACTATTGAAATGTATTGAAATCTTGATCTCAGATAGCTAAAATGAGATTAAGATTGATTATTAATTTCGAGCGTTAGGATACAGCGTCCGTATGTTATGGGTGCATAAAATTAGCTCGCGTCTTTTAAATTACAATTAAATTTATGTGGACTATAATATAAAACAAATGAACGAATTTAAGCCATCGTATCAGTAAAGTTTGCGTCCTGTCACCTGCGTGCACTGTGCGGAGTGCGAGTTTTTGTCACTACTCGCCGCGAAGAAGTTAACTACTATATGTATGGCATCAAAACAACGCCCCTAGTGGGGAGAACAAAGCCACATTCGATTTGTGTCGTGTCTTTCAATACGAACGGCATATTAAATAACATTGACGAAATCTGTGATTTCGTCAAGAGCCATAAAGTAGACGTACTACTAGTGCAGGAGACGTTCCTTAAACCTAGCATGAGGAGCTCTCAAATAGCTAATTACAAGTTAATCAGAAACGATAGAACTCGATCCCGCTTAGGAGGCACTCTTATATACTATAAGAAATTCCTCCAATGCGTCCCTCTAGAACCACCACCTTCAGAGGCACTAGAAATTTCGATTTGTCATGTCAGTATGACAGGCCACGAGCCAATCATTATCATCAGTGCGTACCAACAGGGTAGCAAACTGTTAATTTCTAGCGACATACAAAAGCTAATTAATTTAGGCAACGCTGTCTTAATCGCCAGCGACCTAAACAGTAAACACACTGATTGGGGTAACCTTTCAAATAATAAAAACGCTACCATTCTAAACTCACTCTCCGACACTTTCGATTTTGCCATAATGGCCCCTCTGGACCCCACTCGCTACGACACCAGTGAACGTAGCAGTGGCATCATCCACACTCCCAGCGTTTTAGACATAGCGCTTGTCAAAAATATTTCTTAGACCACCGCCCGGATAAAATTACTCTTGGTAATTCTGACAGGATTAACCATAGTAAGAAAAAGATTATCGACTACAAAAAGTTGGCCGATAACATCCAAGATCTTCAATCGATTCATCTCGATAAAATTTCAGAGAATATAGAAAGTAGCGAAGCAGCTATAGCGGCTGCTTCCGACCGTTAGACCACCTGGTAGCGACCATAGAAAAATCATCCAGGGAGATGTCTACGTCTCACGAGAGACACAGGCCCCTCCCGGAGGACATAAAGGAGTCCATCAGACTCCGAAACGCGGCTAAACGCACCTATGATCGCTACCCGTCGGAAGAGTGCCGTAAGACCCTTCGTCACCTCGAAAGAGAGGTCAAATTCAACATAAAAGACTTCAAAGCCGAAGAGTGGGATCGATTTCTAAATGAGCTAGAACCGTCACACACGGCCTACTGACCACTCGCGAAAGCCCTCAAAAAAGACACGGAGAGCGACATGCCTCCGTTGTATAGACCAAATCGCCCTCCTGCACTGGAGGATGGAGACAAGGCCGAATGCTTAGCCGACACAATCGAACAACAGTGTCGGCCGAGCTCCCTCCCGATAGACCCCCTGCACCTTAGGGTAGTAAATAGCGAGGTCGAAAGCCGACTCTCGAGACCACCTGAAGAGAGCATGAGGCCGGTGGAATCGGAGGAGCTCAAAGATATCATAAAATGTATAAATGCCAAAAAGGCACCTGGCCTAGATGGTATTTCAAATAAAACACTTAAAATGTTACCGCCCGCTTTAATTCAACTTCTCGTGAACATCTTTAACGCCCTCTTAGTAGGATGTTCATTCCCAGACATTTGGAAAGTAGCCATTATCATAGGTATTCACAAACCGGGCAAACCCCGGGTGCAGCCTACTAGCTACCGACCAATCAGTCTCAATAGCTCCCTTGGTAAGGTATACGAGCGAATTCTACTGAGGCGTCTAAAGGACGTCATAACAGAGAAAAAGCTCCTACCTGACGAGCAGTTCGCCTTCCGCGAACAGCACAGCTGCCCCGCTCAAGTACACCGCATAACGGAGTACATACTAGAAAGCAAGAACGACAGGAAAACGACAGGCGCCGTTTTCTTCGATATCGCAAAAGCATTCGACAAAATCTGGCATCAAGGTCTGTTGTACAAACTGTACCAGCTTGGCGTACCGGATTGTCTAGTTCTGACAATCAGATACTACCTAAAAGACCGAAAATTTCGATTCCGAGTCGAAGGCGCACTATCCTCCCTCAGAGATATTGAGGCGGGAGTCTCGCAAGGCTCGGTACTCTCGCCCTCTCTCTACAACCTGTACACTTGCGATATCCCCAAACACCCTAGGGTGCAATAAGCCTTATTCGCAGATGACACAGCCCTATACTATTCTCATCGTAAAGCGGAAACAGTAACAATTAATCTCCAGAAAGCAGTCACCGATCTCGGCGACTGGTTCTCAAAATGGAGAATTGAAATAAATCCCGATAAAAGCAAAACAATCCAATTTAATAAAATCAATTGTAATAAAAAACAACAAAAAATTGGTCCCGTCAGCCTGCACGGAAACCAAATCCCGGAAGTTAAGAAAGTAGAATACTTAGGCGTAGTACTAAACAAGTCGATGACGTTTACCGATCACGTAACATCAACAATAAGAAAAGCTAAATTCGTACTTTTCAAATTATATCCGTTGTTAAACGCGCGGAGTAAAATGTCCCTAAGACATAAACTCACTTTATATAAAACTTGTATTAGAACAATACTCACTTATGCGTGTGTCTCTTTCGCACACATAAGTGATAATCAAATGTAACGCCTACAAAGGGTTCATAACCGCTTTTTGCGCTTACCAACAGGCGCGCCACGTTACGTACGCAACATCGACTTGCATAGAGACTTCGACCTTATCACTATAAAAGCCTATATCAAAGAACTCGCCGAGAGATTCTTTGAGAATGGTAAAAAACATACAAATCCCCTTATACGTAGAGCCTTGGACTACGAACACGACGCACAGACGTTCAGACATCCCCAAAAGCGGCCTAAACATATCTTAGCCGATCCAGTAGACTCCATCACAAAATACGTAACACAGTTACGTAAACACAAAAGACATGCACCCGCGTGGATAGTAAAGCACCGGGGTCGACGCCGGCGCCTACCCCGAAGTCTTACACCAGACACGAACACACGTACAAACATACGGACCGACTCAAACACGGGATCACCGGACTCGAACCCGGGTCCGAGTTCGACTCCTACTAGTGTAGCCACACTTAATTATGACCGCGACCGCGATATTGTTATAGAGAGCTCTATCAATACTGCGGCATTAATCGATATCAGGACATTCGCGCGCGAGTCTGCCCGATCGCACGCGGAAGGGGGGAGGGACGGCCCTCCCAGATCCATAAAAATGAGCTACTCTATCAGTACAAAAACTCGTACGCCGTTAGTCTGTGCTACCGCGCGCGAGCAACCACACTCGTGAGAGGGTGAGGAAGGGGTCGGACCCCTCAGCAGGAGGGACCACGGTCTCTCCAGACCTAAAAATAACTTATCCGTGGTTATTCCCCAAAACCGGTACGTACATCACCCGCAGGGGGGTGATGCAAGAGGGGGTCAAACTCCCTCATCGTATTTCCACCAAAACGACTAGCCAAATGGCAGTCACCAGACTGATTAAGCTAAGACGGCCAAAAGCCATTAGCGTAGACCCATTCGAAAAAAAAAAGAAAAAAAAAACGCCCCTAGTGGCCAACAATGGTAACTAATTCGATGCCATACAACTTCTTCACGGTGCACACGGTGATGATTTTTGTCCAGCTAGAACGGCACTTTTGACGGCAAAAGTGCCGTTCTAGCTGGACAAAAATCATCACGATTTACCGACGATCATCAATGTTGATGGATATTTTGGGTAAACATTCTCAAGTAGTTAACTAACTCAATGGCAATAATAATAATGTTGTAAAGTTATTAATTTTTTTAGAATTGGACTCCAAGCTTGCCGAATGCTTGTTGGAGTGCGCGCAGACCATATTTAGTCATGCTCTTTCACCCTGTTTTAATTGTAACTAGCTTTTGCCCGCAGCTTCGCCCGCGTGGGAGAGAGGTCGTAGCAAAAAACTACTTTAGTAAATATACCTGCAATCTATACATAATTTTTTTTTTAACTTAGAACGGGTATAGTAACCTATCCTTAAAATATAGATAAGAAGAAAAGGACTTTTTTGAAGACCTATAAAAGAAAAACAATCCCATCATACATTGTTTTGTTATTTATCTCCAACGGGTTAGGTTAGGCAGCGTTTTCGATAAAAGTTCCCAGACGGCTAGATTTTGACGTGATAACGTCTTATAATTCGATGGAGCCGGCTGTACGCACGAAAAAACATGACTCATGCGGCGTTACCGGCGTTACCTCGCTAAACATGACTCATTTCTTATGACGTTGTCACGTTCAACTATCGTCAGTAAACCGACTTTACAGACAACCGATTTTTTTTCGACATCTTCAACAATTATCGTCATAAATCAGACAATTTCCACAAACCTTCCTAAGGAATCACTCTATCGGTAAATGTAAACGGCATGAAAATCCTTTCAGTAGTTTTTGAGATTATCGCGTACATACAGACAGACTCGGCGGGGATGTCCATCTCCTGGTTCTAAGCTACCTCCCCGCCAATTTTCAGCCAAATCGGTTCAGCCGTTCTTGAGTTATAAATAGTGTAACTAACACGACTTTCTTTTATAAATATAGATTAGTGTGCGATTATTCTTTAGATTTTATTTTTAATATGTAAGTAAACCTTTATAATAATTAAATCTTAAAATTTTATTGCTATGTATGCATTCATTTACTTACTGTAGGCACTTAAAGAAATTCTATAGAAATTACTCGAAAACTTTGGTAATAAAAATAGGCGATAGCAAAAAGTATCTCCGAGTACCCACTTTTCTATTTGTTTATTTTTTCAATTAATAATATTGCATATGTATTTAAGAAGGTATATAAAAAAATTTAGTTGCCCATATTTATCACTTTGGAAGTGGTGCTCGTTTTTGTTAAGTGACACTAAAAACTGCAATATGGTGATGATTACCAACAAGTTTTGTAAATATTGCCAGTGGAATTAAGGGCATATTGCCAGTGGAATTAAGGGCATATTGCCAGTGGGATTAAGGGCATATTGCCAGTGGAATTAAGGGCATATTGAATACTTTAGAAAAAATTACATTGGTGATTGTTTAAAAAAGTGATGAAATAAGGTGAACACATTATTAAAAATAACCTACGAGCGTGTCAAGTCACGGCTTATAATAGAAGGTACATAGCGAAATAAGTTTTTATCAAAATGCTCAAAAAGTTTTCCTCAGATTTCGCTGAAAATAATTTTCCTCATGAGTATTTAACATGAGCCATTAGCATGGAAAGTTACTATTTTCTAACTCTCATAGTTAAGAAATATAAAAATAACTACTAAAATATTATAATTATTTTATAAAACTAAAAATAATGTCTACATGTTATATACTACTGTACAAAATTTCGTAAATTTACATTATTACCGAAGTTAACAAGGGAGGAAAGACGGACGGACGGACAAACGGACAGACGGACGGACAGCGCGAAACTATAATGGTTCCTTGTAATAACCACAGTACCCTAAAACGATTCAATCAATCAATCATATATTATTTCACAGAATGTGGTTAACAATGGTGGATACAATCAGGTACATCAGTTCTTTCACATCCTAACGTAACAATGGTGTGTGAATATGGCAACAAGTAATTATTATTATTTAATATAGAAAATACAAGTTCAATTAGTTACATAATAGTCAATTTTAATGTTAATACAAAGATTCAGTTTTTCGAAATGTTACGTTGTCAAGGTAGTTATAGAAATGTAATTTATCTAAATAATATTAAATTATTATAAGCAATTTAAATCATCAAATAGTTCTTAAGTAAAATATATTTATGTCCACCTAAATTGCCGCTTTTGGCAAAAACTCGCACTCGACACACACTCGATGTACTTTTCATAATCTTTCTAACCGACTTTCAAAAAGGAGGCGGTTATATTATGTTCGGCGGTGGGTATACTTTTTGTATGTTCATTCGCTACACGATATTGTCGCGTTTATTTTTCCTCAGATAAAAAAAACAAACATAAGCACGTTCAGGGAAATCTAGTTATTATCTACATCTGCAAATAAATAGGTACCAACACACTGTCTGGCCACGAGGGAGTCAATTCTGTAATATTAGAAAAAGTCACAAACTTAAATATTTTTATTCTTTTGCTGACGAAATTGTAGTTTTTAAATAAAAATAAAAAAATTAAATAAAATAATTCATAACGTCAGACCAACGTCGAACCCGTGTTGATTGGTCCAAACTCCAAAAATCCGTTTTTGATAACAAGACGATTAATTTATAATTCAGTAAAAGTAAAATGAAGGTGTAAAGTGGGTTCAGCTCAAGTTAGGAATGGCAGACTTGTGTTTTCCGAAATTGCTAGTCATTGCGCAGCATTACATCAAAACAGTTTGCTCGTTCCTTAAATGACCTCTTTGGTCAATAATAAAAAAAAAAAACTGCCAAGTTTAGGACCGACAGACTGACGGTTTTATATCAAATTTTTGTGTCCCTAGCGATAGCTCTATATTACATAAAATATAATCAAAAGTTAAAAACTATAACCCGACTACGATTGATAGCTGCGTAGCCTATGATTCGAAATCATGTCCTGGGCATTATTGCGAATCTTTTGATACCTCATTGGTCATTCATCAAGATTAGTAGGTAGTTTAGGCGCTGCGGTGGAACAAACATACATCTTTTGGCTTGGCCGCCGCCGTTGGTCGGGTAAAAAATATTTTTTTAGTAACTCTTGTAAACATAATTCGCTCAAATAAATGGTCATTGAGGCAACACTGTAGGATTATTTCCGTGGGGATTATTATGAATACTTGCTATTAAAACATGGCGACATTGCCTTTAAGCTAGCAAAATTAATCACATATTTTAATGAAGTAAGCATTCGCACATCCGTATCGGACGCAACGTAATATTTTAGTGTTCTTTGTATTGTCAGTTGGGCATAATGAGTAAAAATGGATTGATGATAATGATAATAAAAAAGCAAAATATATGTTTCTCTTTACCCAGAAATAAAAATAACGAGTGCATCTGTTGCCCCAATTAACCTAAATGCCTCCACTGATCCGTACCGTAAGGATAGTGTGGGATTTACACGGGTGACTAGAGCCACACGGCTTTCGCCGCACGGCGTAAACCGATCGTCTAAAATCTAAATGGAAATTTCGACATTCGAATTACCACTTTTGGGGGATTTGTGCGGCACAAATCGACCGTGTAAATGACAATTCGGCTAGGTCGCAAAGCAATTGCCAGCAAAATTGACAAGGCGAATGATCAAGCTACTTGCCGCACGGCGGAAATCGACCCTTGTAAATCCCGCATTAGACCGTGTATTTTCGGCTTATTAACATTAAATCAACTTCTCGGTCGATTTTCGCCATGCGGCAAAAATACGCGCAGCTTAAGTCACCCGTGTAAACCCCTGCGTAATCCATTGTTGGGTCTAAACCCGAAAGGAAACAAAACACCTACTAAGTAATTTATGAGCGTTACAATAAATAAACAAACAGCCAATATACAAAGTTGAAAAAGCAGAGTTCCACACGGCTCATCCAAGTCACTGAGTGTCAGTCGCTTTAGTTATTATATGAAAACCTTCTCATTTAGTTTTATTAATGCCCAGAGGTTTTAGAACACCGTTAGATTTAGCACAAACGCTCGAAATGTGTCCCGAGTCCCGACTCAAGCGTGCACAAATGCGAATAAGCACACTTATACACCAGTAACTATTGAAGAATTTAAAGTCTACAATTTGTATATTATATTGTAATGCAATTTACGTTGGTCATTAAAATTTTACAACCTAAGCTGTTTTACTTTCAAAAGTTCTAACTGCGCTAAGCGTCTACGCGAAATAAGACTTTAATATTCCAAGGGCTGCAAAGGAATAGATAGTTACATAACACTGTAAAGTTTTAAAATGTTTTAAATGTAATTTATAAACATATAACTTGTTGGAGAAAGGGATTTTTAAAAAACGTTTCATTATAATAAGCCGGTGCCAAATACTTTATTTGTGGCAAAGAGCTACATTATATCATTTTACATTTATTTTTACTAATAAAAAATAAACTAGGAATTAGACAAAGAATTTCATGAAATTTTTTCACTTTTAAAAATTTATTTCAAAGCCTTGGTGTAGGTTTTTAAACGCGTTACTTTCATGGTGGTTTCACGTCTTACATTATAAAAGGTTCTAAAGTCTAAGATGTACTCGAGTCTTTCTCAGTTTTCCGTCTGCCGAGAAACATCTACAAATTAAACTTAACATATAAAGCCAAATCGTTTTATTCTTTCTATAAAAATGTCACAGTTTTCTCAGAAGGTTATCTTAAAAGCTGATATATTAGTTAAAATAAATACTCTCTTGCCTACAAAAATGTATGAAACAAAATCATAATTAAATCCCACAAAACGCGTTATCGGAATTATGTTATTTAAATTATATTTTTCTAGGAATGCTATTTGAATTTAAAGCGGTGAAATCTACATGACAATGCCACTGGCTTGGTCCAGGATCACGAGCTTATAAGTTTATACATTGGTTTATAACACTATACTTGTATTAAAATTACTATTATTCATGCTCTAAATAACATAGAGATTAGAGACCTAGGTCTCAAATTCTCAATATCCAAATAACTATAATTTAACCAAGTAGGTCTAAACTATTGTAAATTCTACCAAGTAATAGTACCAAGGGAGTCATAAGGGTGTTGTCTTTTAAGACCCAGGCCCCAGCCCCATCTTACCGCACTCACTCGCACGATGACAACGCAAACGTAATTTCACGCCAGTTTTCTGTGGGGCAATGCTATCTCTTCGTCGAACTAGACTATTCGGGCCGCGTGGTTTGCCCGCGTCAAATTAGTCCTGGCAAAATTGAGCAACAAAATAATATCTATATCCAATGATTTCAAAACTAAGGATGGATGGGTTATGACGTAAAGAAAGAAAAAATCTTCATACAAGAAAAAGCGTCACCTTGATTTGTAAAGATTTTGTCAATTAAATACGGACTGAATATACTGCGGAAAGCAAATAAAGTAATGTCAAGATGACAACTGTCAAACCTCAACTGCCCCAAAAGTGGGACAGTATAAGTGTGGACACATTTTGCCTAGACATGCCTTGTCTATAATATATAATATATTGTATGTATCACATTAACAGCAAGGTAGGTTTAAAGCTTATCGTACACTGCAGTAAAAACCGCAGAGCGCTATAGCGCGATTAAATGTAAACAGAAAACGAATTAGCGGCAGACGCTTTAATATATTATAATCCGTGTCATTAACAACGAAATGTTTAATCCGTATCATGTTGATTCAATAAGACCTCGATGAACGAGCTAAAATTAGTCAGAATAACATTGTTTGACAGATTTATTTTATAGGAATTGCGTAGTAAGCTAAGTATGTTAAGCCATGCTATAAACCTTCTCTCTTCTTCTTATCTTATTTATAGCACTTAACATTTCACAGTACTGATTTGGATAATAATAATCTATGCTAATGCAAATTATATACTCGTAACAAGTAGAAGTATAAGAATACTCAAATTGCATAAAAAATATACAAATAATCTTAGCCTCGAGACGACACAGACTGTATTAATTCTGAAGATATAAAACATATTTGCGTTGATATTTAGCGCGCGTTTTAAAGTGTCCTTTATGTATACCAGCTTAAAAAGACATAGTATTTATAATGAAGTACATTTTTAGAAACCGCGAATACATAAATTAACACATCCCTGTGTAGCAAGGCAATTTGCAAACCTTGTATCATAATTCATAACAGCGCTAAAAGGATATTAAGTGTGCCATTTTGAGAGCCAGGCCATCTGTTCTTATTAGGTATACCAGACAAGAATAATTACGCCATTATCGACAATCAAGGCAGGCCCACTTGCGTATATATGGGTTAAAGTTATCCCTGGGTTAAAATATCATGCCTTCTCTTTCATGACTACGAAGAACGAGAGAGATAACATGATTTTTAACCCAGATCTGCGCAAGTGAGCCGTTAGAGAAGGAGACTCTTCTCTCTCGCGCCGGGCCCCTGAAAAGGACCTTGGGCGGGGAACCAAAACCAGGTGCATAGCTCCTCTACTTGGGGTGGGATGACGCGCCCAGTACGAGTACTGAGCGCATGAGTCATTTGGTTTTGAGGGAAGACCCCCCGCGGCAGAACGCGGGGGAAACCCATGGGGGGACAACACAGAACAACTGGAATGTCGAGTTGCCAAACCAGGCACGACCAGGACCGGCGGTCGGCTCCAAACGGCGCGTGGGGGTCCCGACCCGGGGGCCGAGAAACGTGTTTGAGTCCACTCCCTCACGCGCCGTGTTTACCGGACCGCGTGACCGCAAGTGAGCATCATTGATCATTGCGTTTAAAATTAGATTTATCGCTTACTGAGACTGCAGGGAATCGTTTGCGTTTGATTGCTGTTTTAAGATTAGTAAAAGGGTTTAAGTGTTCAATGATTATATCTAGACAAATTTTATAAACAGGAAAGATTTGTTTTTTTGTGTGTTTGTTTGTATGTGTGTTTGTTTGTTTGAATTAATGACTCCCCCACACCGATTTCGGTGATGGTGGACGGTTTTATTGAAACCAGTCCAGCTAGCTACGCAGGAGTAATTTTATAGTGTCCAAGTGTGCGCAGTCGGCAGTACACAAGAGTACTCTCTCTTCCTTTACACTCATAACCCAGTGAGACGGATAACCAACACGACAGACGAGAGATCAGGCGCAGGTCTTACTTTTTACATGCCCATCCGACGCATGGATCATCTTAATTTTCAGACAATCAGGTGATGAGCCTGCATTGTCCTAACCAAACTTGGAAACAACATTTTTTATTCTTTCAATGTGGGAATCGAACCCACGACCTCAAAGTCGAGAGCGAAGCGCTAACCACTAGACTACGGATACTTCGAAACTACTTATAGTTATAGTATCGGTCTAGACCGATTTTGATAAAATTTGGGACAGAATACAGATATAGATTCCACCACGAGGGAAGGAAGGACATATCGACTGCAGTTACTAACTTTATTTAACATAAAAAATTGCATTTTTGTTTTATTGCGCCAATGAATAGTACATCTTAAGTTACTTTTTTTTTGCGATAAAATGTACAGTTCCCGCGAGATTTTCTTTAGTCCGCGTGAAGTCGCGGGAGGGCAAACGGGCCGTCTCATGGTAATCTGTAACACTAGAGAAGTAATACTGATTACTGGTATGGCATCCAGTGTGCTGAGTGCGAGTTTTTGTCACTACTTGCCGTGAAAAAGCTAACTACAAACTGCAATTTGTATGGCATCGAAACAACGCCCCTAGTGGCCAGCAATGGTAACTAATTCGATGGCATAGAACTTGTAGTTAACTCATACTCAGCTTCTAATAAAAGTCTGAGACTTTAAAACGGTTTCGAAACGGATCGTCCTGTCTCCTACAGCGTGTCGTAGTGTCTCTTTCACTCCACGTTCGTGCCGACTCGCTCTAAAGTGCAGTGCCTATAGATTCCGTATAGCGATCGTCAATCTACTCCTTATTCGTTAGAATAAAGTGTGGATTGCCGCCTTGCTGAGGAGTTGCCCTGCCTTTGGCCTCCCTTTGGAATTTGTTCCAACGTTGGGTCACGGGGAGCCAGCCCCTTAAAGTTTTATTCCGTGCGAAGTAAGTACACTCAGTGACTACTTTTGACACTAGACACGTGTTTCTTGTTTAGTTTTACCGTGTTTTTGTGTGAGTACTTTTATTATTAATTTTTGTTATACATGTACATTGTGTCCCGCGTCTGTAACATTATGTGACATTATTGTGTGTCATGTCCATGTACGTATAGTACATTAGTACATACTGTACTCCAACCATGGCCGACCGTGGTTCGCGGCCCCATAGCCGCGACCGCCCCAGCCATTCTCGCGCCCGCGCCGGTTCCGGTTCTTCGCGCAGCTCCACCTCATCGAGGTCCAGCTCGCGCACGTCCGAGCGCGCGTACCTAACTCCTACCGAGCCCAGCTTGAGCGGCACGGATACTGCTTGCCCCGGGCAGTCCTCGGCATTCTCGCGGGGGTGTACTGACACCCCCCCCCCCCGCCCCAATTCCCTTCGACGGCGACCCGCTGCGAGTAAGGCCCCCGCCCCGCTCAGCCGAACAGGGTTCGGCCTCACCGCCGCGCCCGGCGCGCCCTTCGACGGAGGTGAGCACCCCCCGCCAACCTCTAGCCAGCAGCTGCCTCAGTGAGTACCAAGCTCACCTTAACCGCCTCGCCGGCCTCACCGCCGCAAGAGGAACGCCGTGTAGCCGGTAAGTGTACCCGCCCCAAGGGCCCCCGCATCAGCCCCCGCTTCGAGCATGCCCCTCCTGTGCAAGTTACCAAGCGGCAACGTCAGAAGGTACCATCTGACATCTCTCCGCCTGCTAAACGCGCCCACCGTCCGGCCACGTACGCCGCAGCAACTTCTGCCGCTTCGACCGGATCCGGATCGCCATCGGCCTCGACTTCGAGGGCACCCTCGCCGATGGATACGACCACGGCGACGATCTCTGCTTCTGCGGCGAAAACAACCTCGCCGCCGCCCCCGCTTCCCCCCCGTTGCCCACCACTCATAGTTGAGAAATTGGATAACTGGACTAGCCACTTCAGAAACTTAAAGGAGCTCTTAGGACACGCCCCTCACGCAAAGCCTTACAGCCTGGGCGTGAGATTCAACCCGCAGGGGCAGAAGGAGTACCGGGTCGGTCAGCGGTACCTGGTCGACCTGAGCCAGTCTACACAAGTTAGCTGGTACTCCTACGCCCTCCTACAGGAACGAGGACTGAAGGTCGGCATCCACGGCCTTCCGGTAAACACCCCCACCGATGAAATTGCCGCCGATTTAAATAACCTGGGATACGAGGTAGAACATGTATCCCGGATAATTTCTAGGAAAGACCGCCCTGGATGCAGCTATTTCGTGCTGCTCAAACGCACCCCGGATGTGGTACCCGGGATCTACCAGATCACCGAGTTGCTCAACATGCCGGGCATCAAGATTGAGGCCTGGCGTGGAAAGAGCGGTCCCGCCCAGTGCCACAGCTGCCAGTTCCGGCACTCTAGCCGGAATTGCCACCGCAAAATTGCGTGCCTGCGGTGCGGCGAAGAACACGCTGCTAGTGTTTCCCCCCGCCCCATTTCCGAAGAGCCCACCTGCATAAATTGCAAGGGGGCCCACCCCGCAAATAGCAGGAACTGCCCGGTCTTCCGCAGGGAGGCACGAAACCGTCATGCGGGCCCCATCAACCGGCACTACCCGAGCCCCCCGAGAAGCCGCGACCCCCTCATTTCGAAGAAAGAAGTCCCTCCCCCCCTCGCCAACTGCCACCTCACTTATGGCGGAGGCGAACGGTCCCATCCCCCGACCTACCGCCTCGGCCGCCCCCACCTCCTCAGCCAGGAAGCAGAGGAGGAGGAAGACAACCAAAAAGAGATCAAAATCAGGTGCTACCTCCACTGCCGCCACAGATTCGGAGTACGAACCTCTCGCACTTCCCCTCCCCTCTATAGAAGCCGTTCCGCCGGCACCCCCTCTCCCCCAGCGCCCCCCGCGCCGGTTCCATGCCCCGCGCACGGCACCTCCGGCCACCGGCAGCGGCCCCCGCCCCCCCACCGTCGACCCAGGAAGGAAACTCCCAAATCGACTGCAGAGCTCCTCCAAGCTCTTTTCTCCCTAGGCATGGCAACCTTCTTAAAAATCCAGGCCGGCGAACACATCTTCAAGTCCCTACTCTCGGCCCTCCCCGAAGGTGCCACCCTCATTAGCCAACTAATTTCCCTATGGCTCCCAACGCCCCCATAAAAGTCATACACTGGAAAATCCGGGAGGTCCGCGACAAGGTGGCCCCCCTGCGCCACCTCCTTCGGGAATACGAGGTGGACGTCGCTCTGCTAAGCGAGACCCTCCTGTCCCCGCAGGACCGTCTCCACATTCCGGGCTTTGTGGCATACCGCCAGGATTTTCTGGGGGGGAGATCGTGTGTGTCGAGGCCTCGCCGTCCTGGTCGGCAGAAGGCTACTCCACCAACTCCTCCCAGCCCCCACGGTTACTTCTGTGTACGCACTGGGCGTTGAGCTGGCTCTCGGCTCCCATCGCACCCGCCTTTACGCGTGCTATTAACCTCCGGGATCGCATTTAGATATCTCCGACATCCACAGGCTCATATCAGATGAGCCTTCAGTGATTGCCGGAGATCTAAATTGCAAGCATCCCGGATGGGGTTCCCGTACGACCAACGCGGACGGTCGACGCTTGCACGCGGACTCCGAACGGACCGGGTACTCGGTGGTGGGTACTTACACTCCCACCCACTACCCCGAGAATCCCCTGCACTCGCCTGACGTCCTGGATGTGGCCGTCACTTATCGGTTACCAGGCGCCTTTCAGCAAGAAGCATACGGCTCGGACCATCTCCCATTTCCGCCGCGATGGAAGCGGCTACCCAACCGTCAACCCGACGGCAGCACAGAAGGCCCCCACTACCCCGCCACAT